>JAMZAV010001781.1:0-404810 GCA_024449915.1 Sweltsa coloradensis
GGGAATTTACTTACTTTTGTAAATTTGATTTTCTCCGGTACCCGTTACCCATTTTGCTTTCCATATTCAAAAGTGATAAAGAATGAGAGATATCAAAATGAATTCCACGTTTGAAACATCTCAGTTGTAGCGTTTTCTTTGAATGATTCATTTCTTAAAGTTCAGATATGTTTTTTGTCATTTTTTGGCCCATGGTTATCCCCAAATTTAGCCCCTTGTGTTTTGGACGCAAGATATTTATAATGGTTAATAGCATGTTTAATTTCAAGTTTGTACAAATTACCACGCCTTGGTAATTACGCGTTTTGATTATCATCCAAATTTTGATTTTCTCCGGTCCCTGTACCCGATTTTGGGTTTGAAAGCAAACGTCACTGCGTCTGAGGTAGATCTAAGTGTGGTCCAAGTTTAATAGTTCTAAGATTTACCGTTTTCTCGTAAGCTAAATTAATCTCCGCGGTGAACTAGCTAGCCAGCCACCCAGCCACCCAGCCACCAGCCAGACGAAAGGAATTTGACATGTTGAGAGCCTTTTTAACACAGAACGAGTTGTCGGATCGGGTTGATTTTTTTTTTGGTATGTTATGGACCACATACCAGGTCATATACCGAGTTTCAAGATTGTAACTCTTTCGGGGCGGCGTGTGCAGATAGCTGAAAACCCCCCAACTCACGTAGCTGTATATTGGGCTGGAGTTCGTGTCGCCTAAGCAGTCGCATGCGCTTGTCTGCCGGGCGACGACCGTCGCCCTAGATTCTATTAAGTAATACCATACATAGTTTTTTCACCTACCTTGCAGGTCCTGGTAGGCTTCAGAGGGCGTCGGGGGCGTCGCGACGCCCTAAAACGGTTTTTTAAAAGAGGGATGAATTTTTATCTCGTGAACCTTTCGTGATAGAGTATTGCGGTAAACTGTATTCTATTAAGTAATAGTATACAAGGGTTTTACACCAATTTTGCAGGTCCTGGTACGCTTGAGAGGGCGTCGGGAGCGTCGCGACGCCCTATAACGTTTTTTAAGAGGGATGATTTTTTTATCTCATGTGCCTTTCGTGATAGAGTATTGCGGTAGACTGTAATCTGTTAAGTAATAGTTTAAACGTCTTTATCATTTTCCTTGCTGGTCTTGGTGTGCTGCAAAGGGCGTTGAGAGCGTCGTTACACTTTGCACAGGTTGTCCACAATCACGATTGCGCAAGACACGAAATATTCTCTAGACCACTCACTTTATTTAGTTGGAAGGTTTTATAGAGTATTATTATACAAGTAACTAATGTACCTAAGTACTATAGGCTAATACCTACTTAGAGAAGATATCATAAAAGTAATATTATTCTTTACAATGATGCCAAATTAATATATTCTGTTATTTAAAACTGATAAAAAGTTATTATTGAGTACTTGTCCATGACGTCGCGACGATCCCGACGTCTTCTGCGGTGTAGGTCCTGATAGCGTACCACGACCTGCAAGATGGGTGCAAAAACCTTGTATACTATTACTTAATAGAATACAGTTTACCGCAATACTCTATCACGAAAGACACACACGATAAAAAATCATCCCTCTTAAAAACGTTATAGGGCGTCGCGAAGCCCCCGACGCACTCTGAAGCCTACCGGGATCTGAAAGGTGGGTGCAAAAACTATGTTTGTTATTACTTAATAGAATACAGTTTACCGCAATACTCTTATCACGAAAGGCACACGAGCTAAACAATAATGCATCTTTATCAATGTTAAAGGGCGTCGCAACGACCCCGACGCCCTCTGAAGCCTATCAGGACCTGCAAGGTAAGTTCTTAAAACTTGTATGCTATTACTTGATAGAATACAGTTTACCGCAATACTCACACAAATCACAAAAGGCACATGAGATAAAAAATAATCCCTCTTTAAAAAAGCGTTTTAATGAGTCGCGACGCCTCCGACGCCCTCTGCAGCGTGCCAAGACCTGCAAGGTAGGTGCTAAAAACGTGTGTGCTATTACTTAATAGAATAGAATTCACCGCAATACTCTAGCACGAATGGTACACGAGATAAAAATTCATCCCTCTTTTTAAAAAAATGTTTAAGTCGTCGACGCCCCCGACGCCCTCTGAAGCGTGCCCGGACCTGCAAGGTTGGTGCAAAATCCTTGTATGCTATTACTTAATAGAATACAGTTTACCGCAATACTCACAATAATACTAATACTAATCACAAAAGGCACATGAGATAAAAAATCATCCCTCTTTAAAAAAGCGTTATAGGGAGTCGTGACGCCCCCGACGCCCACTGCAGCGTGCCAAGACCTGCAAGGTAGGTGCTAAAACCTTGTGTGCTATTGCTTAATAGAATACAATTCACCACAATACTCTAGCACGAATGGTACACGAGATAAAAATTCATCCCTCTTTTTAAAAAATATGTTTAAATCGTCGCGACGCCCCCGACGCCCTCTGAAGCGTGCCCGGACCTGCAAGGTTGGTGCAAAATCCTTGTATGCTATTACTTAATAGAATACAGTTTACCGCAATACTCACAATAATACTATACTAATCACAAAAGGCACATGAGATAAAAATCATCCCTCTTAAAAAACGTTATAGGGCGTCGCGACACTCCCGACGCCCTCTCAAGCGTACCAGGACCTGAAAAATAGGTGCAAAAAATTTGTATGCTATTACTTAATAGAATGTAGTTCACCGCAACACTCTATCACGAAAGGCACACGAGATAAAAAATCAACCCTCTTAAAAAAACGTGAAAGGGCGTTGCGACGCCCCCGACGCCCTCGCAGCATAGCATGGCCGGCAAGAAAGTGCAAAAAACTTGTATCCTACTACCTAATAGAATACAACTTACCGCAAAACTCTTTCACGAAAGATGCACGGGATACCTGTTGCCCCCCTACTACAATGTCCATGTGAAATATAAACGTTCTAGCCCCACCCGTTTGGCGTTTGGTCAGAATCGGCCCAAATGTCACGAACATTTCACACGTATAATCGAACAAAATCGTAAAAGTACGATATTCTTGAGAATATTTCTACGATTCGAGCTGGTTCTGGGTTCGATCCCCAGTCGGGGCATACTTTTATACAACTGCTATTCATTGACTAATAATATCCTTAAATCGGGCTATGCTTAAAAACAGTATATTCATACTACCCAACTTATAGGGATGAGATGTGACTGGATTTTTCCATGTGTTTTTTTCAGTAATGACAGCTACATTGCAGTCTTCTGTTCGATTATTATCATGGATGTCAACGTCACAACAAAAGCAGTTTAATGAAGGTGTGTCTTATGTCTCGGTAGTTCAATTGGTAGAGCTATGGCGCGTTTAGCAAGAGGTTCTGGGTTCGATCCCCAATTGGGGCATACTTATATTACAACTGCTATCATTTACCTATAATGTCCTCAAAGCGGGCTTTTGCTTCAAAACCGTATATTCATACTTCCCAACTCATGGGAGATGAAAGTGACTGGATTTTTCCATGTGTTCTTTCAGTAATGAAAGCTACATTGCAGTCTTCTGTTCGATTACTATCATGGATGTCAACAGTCACAACAAATAGCAGTTTAATGAAGGTGTGTCTTATGTCTCGGTAGCTCAATTGGCAGAGCTATGGCGCGTTAAGCCAGAGGTTCTGGGTTCGATCCCCAGTTGGAACATACTTTTATTACAACTGCTATTGTGTAATGGCCATATGGATTATGTTGGTTATACTGGCTTTTTAGAAGAAGAAGAAAAATATAAATAAAGTGGAGTCTAGAACTTGAGGCACTTCTACACCTGGGGGGGGCCAACTTATATTAACAACTATTTTCGCTAGGTTAGAAGAAACTTTTCGCTGGCTACAGTGCGCCGCGCTAGTTCTAGGATACAATCGATAAAAGCGCACCCGAAATCCTTTCCGTTCCACGTCTATACGTCCGCCAGGATGGCGGCGTATAGCTTGTAAAATATTGGACCCCCCCAGGTACAGAAGTACAGAACTTTACAGAAACACATGTTTCACCTGCCCTTTCCTACCAAATGGTCCCTCAAAATAACACATGGTGGCAGCCGGTAGGTTTAAAAATAGTTTTATAACTATTATAAGATAGTTTCTATCTTGTACAAACTTTACTTTGGCTGGTAAAAGCCTAAAACATGCCAAATACTGGCGAAACTGGGCCTAGGCCTACAACACCAGGGACTGGACAGGGGCATATTTATGCAGCTCCCAGCTATCAAATCAGCCCTCCAGACCCGTTTTAATTCGTTCCTGATGAATGAGGGCGATGGAAACGCCGATTTGAACGTTTCCGACAGGCATCAGGTCTGGCTACAAAACCTGAAGAAGAGCAGGTAAATTCCTTAAATTTATTTCATGGGTGACGTTGCCGACGACATTCTTATAGCATTTAAGCTGAGTGAAGCTGATGCCAAAAGCTACAATGTAGTATGCACTAAGTTTGATAATCATTTCGTCCCTCGTAGAAATATAATTACGAGAGGGCAACATTCTTTAAAAGAATGCAAAGCTCCAGTGAGACTGTGGATGAGTTCATCACTAACTTGCATAAATTAGCACAATATTGTGAGTTTGGAACCATGCAAGATGAGCTTATAAGGGATAAGATTGTCGTTGGACTGCTAGATCATAAGCTAGGTGAGCGAATGCAGCTGGACCCAGACTTAACTTTGGCAAAAAAAGCCATGACTATGGCTAGACAGTCAGCTGAGGTAAAGCGTCAATCAGATGATATTTACCTTACTCAAAACTGTACTGTTGGGGCTGTGCATGCTAAAGACAACTAATAGGCCTAATTTTAAAAATAAACCTAAGCCTACAGGAGACAATAATAATAGGCCTAGTCAAAACAAGCCTAAAGGTAATAGCTCTTGCCAATGGTGTGGTCGAACACCGACCCATAATAAAGCAGACTGTCCTGCCAAGGATTATACATGTTACGTATGTCACAAAGTAGGCCATGGGGCAAATGTATGCCACAAAGCAAAGAAAAATATTGTTCGAGAAGTCGCAACCGAAGAAGCACAGCTCACAGGTGAGGCTTTCATGGGCCTTGTGTCAAACGGTAAGCCTAAATCACCGGATTTATGGTCGGTCGAACTTATTATAGGCCAAAATCAAAAAACTGTTTTTAAAATAGACATTGGGGCAGATGTTTTGGTTATCCCCCTAGTCTATCCTCTAAAGAAAGAGATGACTATTGTACCTTCTGATCTAAAACTATTTGGACCAGGTAGGACTCTACTTGACTGCAATAGCATGGTCAAATCGGTAAAAATTACCCACAAAGATAAAACCACTTACAAAAATCTGTACTTAATAAAAAGCTTAACCGCACCTCTTCTTGGTCGCTCAGCGATCGAAGACCTTCCATTATTAACTGTATAGGGGAAGCTAGCAGCTTCAAACCTGAAAAGGAGTTTCCTAAACTCTTTCAGGGCCTCGGAAAAATTCCAGTAACATATACAATCCAATTAAAAGATGATGCTTAGCCCTTTGCAGTTACAACTCCTCTAACGGTACCTATTCCTTTACGGAAACAAGTTCAAGAGGAACTTCAAAGAATGACAGATCGGGCGTAATTTCACCAGTCGAAGGCCCTACCGAGTGGTGTGCCCCGATGGTCGTGGTACGTAAACCTTTAGGAAAAATCCGGATTTGTGTGGACCTAACACAGCTTAAAAAAGCGTCAAGTGGGAATGGCATCCCCATACCAAATGTCGAACAAACGTTAGCAAGCGTAGCCGGAGCGTGCGTTTTCTCTAAGTTGACGCAACTTCCGGATTCTGGCAACTTCAACTTTCACAGGAATCATCCAAATTAACCACATTTTTATCACACTATTTTGGTAGATATAGCTCTAACAGACTACCTCTTGGTATAACGTCAGCTTCGTAAATCTTCCAGAGAACCTGAGCTCGATATTGGAAGGAACCGACGGCGTCCTATTCCACTTGGATGCAATCCGTGTCTTTCGCATTCAAAAGCGAGCCATCAGAATCATGGTTGGAGCCAATAGGAGAAAATCCTGTAAAGAATTATTTAGAATCTAAAAATACTGACTCTTTCATGTATCCTTATTCAAATCTGTGTAATCTTTGTTCACAATAATCCTGAATGGTTTCCCCGCCAATTCACAAATTCATCACCATGGCACACGCTCGCAAATCAACATTCATATCGACTCTTTCAGCACATCCAAGTTTACCAAAGGACCATTGGCTCTATGCTCAGCCCTCTATAACAAATTACCAGCAGACATCAAACTCATAAATACAAGCAGGCACATAATTTTTAAGGCTAGAGTAAAATCATTTCTGCTTGACAAGTGTTTTTATTCTATTGATGAATTTGTAAATCAGAATGACCGACAAAACTAAACTAATAAACAGTCTTTTATTATGTCTGCACCCTGCACTATGCCTTGGGTATGTTAATATGCTTGTTAGTATAATGTTTTGTCAACTTAAACTTACCCTTTTATGTTATTAACTTTTGTTCTAGACTGAATTATAATTATTATAAGTATTTTAAGTATGCTCTACCTAGAATAGATACCTAAGTATATAAAGTATATATGTGTATAAGAATATCTACTATTTCACACTCCTCTTCGGAGCAGTGCATTTCTGTACCATGTACACGATCAAAATGAAATAAAGAATTATTATCCTCGTATGTGGTTCAGACCTTGCGGAACATGACAGACGACTAAAACTGGTTCTTGGGAGAATTGAGAAAGCTGGCATGACTCTCAATCTAGCCAAATGTCAATTTCGAGTTCAAGAGATTACATTCGTTGGACACAAGATATCGAAAGACGGAATTACCCCGGATGAGAAAAAAGTTGAAGCTGTTCTCGCAATGGAACCACCTTAAAATAAGCAGGAATTAATGAGATTTCTAGGATTTCTAACGTTCCTTGGTCCATTCATCGCGAACAAATCAAACCTCCTTGAACCTTTAAACTCTCTCCTAAAAGAGAATAATGAGTGAGTGTGGGGTATACCACAAATAGAATCTTTTGTTAAGGTTAAAGAGGTTCTCACCTCAAACCTATCCTGGCACTGTACTATCCCTGGAGGCAAACGACTGTATCAGCCGACGCTTCTAGTTATGGAATCGGAGCAGTTCTCTTCCAAACGCAAGAAGACGGGAAGAAACGGCCTGTCGCTTATGCGTCCCGGACTTTGTCGTCAGCAGAAATCGCGTTATACTCAATTAGAACGCGAGGCTCTTGCGCTCAGAGGTTTAGAACTTATATTGCAGGCATCCACATTAGCCTAGAAACTGATCACAAGCCTCTTGTGCCTATAATGACAACAAAAAATATTGACGATCTTTCCCCTCGTCTTCAAAGATTCCGACTACGGTTAATGAGATATTCTTACGAGATTTATCATACACCAGGGAAAGCACTTATTGCAGCTGATGTACTCTCAAGAAGTCCACTTCCCAGGGAGAAAAATGCCAGTTCCGAATTGGAAAAAGAAACTACGGCATATGTTCGACAAATAGTCGAAACACTTCCATTCACTGACGGGCGTCTGCAAGAAGTATGGGCAGCGCAACAAGAGGATCATATTTGTAAACATGTAGGAAGGTTTACAGAACATGGATGGCCAAAACAAGAGGATGTTCCACCCAGCCTTAAACCTTACTACAATGACAGAAGTGATATCACCCTTCAAGAGATTACTGATGAAAAGCTGTCGACTCATCATACCTCAAAAACTACAAGAGGAGATGCTTCACCGCATACATGAAAGTCACGAAGGTATCACCAAGAGCAGAGCTCGTGCTCGCCAAGCATGTTGCTGGCCAGGTATTTCGAGGCAAATTGAAGAGCACGTGCGGAACTGTCGCCAATGTGTTCAAGAAACCCGAAATCGCCACGAGCTACTCAAACCATCTCCGTTCCCCAGTAGAGCATGGGAAAAAGTTGCTATGGATTTGTTTAAGTTAAATGGTGACTGGTACCTTGTGGTTACAGATTACTACTCGCGGTTCTTTGAAATTGTTTTACTGAAACATTTACGTGCATCTTTAATAAAAGATCATATCAAAAGCATATTTGCACGGTTTGGAATCCCAGAAGTCGTCATGAGTGATCGAGGTCCCCAGTTCAAAATCCTCGAGTCTTCAGAGTTCGCGTCATTTGCAAAGGACTACGGATTCAAACACCTACGCTACGTAGAAGTGCAAGTTTCCCCCAATCAAATGGATTCGCGGAAGCCGGCGTGAAAATAGCAAAACTCCGACTCAAGAAATCTACTGATATCTACAAGGTGCTTTAGCCTACAGAGATACGCCACTCCCAATTGGTTATACACCAGCTGAGTTGCTGATGAATCGGAAGATTAGATCAACTGTGCCAAAACCTCCATCAAAACTTCAACCAATGATCCCATCAAAAGAACAATTTTGGAAAAGAAGGAAAATGAAAGAATTGACAAACAGAAGGAAAACTACAACACACACGGCATGGAGTACACGAACTTTCAGATCTTCAACCCGGAGAATTCGTCTGGATCATAGACCTTCGGAGATATGGCCAAGTCTGGAAGAAAGCTGATCAACCACGTTCTTACATACTAAAAACCGATTGGGCGAGGTTTCCCGAAATAGATGGCATCTCGTTCCTGCACCATTCGTAAAAGAACTGGAAGATGTAAATACTCCCTTACCAGAAGCGATAAACATCAATGAAGATCCAATCACAATGGGTGATCAACATCCTACCCCGACAAATGGAGAGACGGTAGAGCAGCGCCATCCCGACCTTCCCGAACAAACCGTAAATACACCGGGGAGAGTAACAACAAAAAGTGGGAGAGTAGTGCGTAAGCCTGAGAAACTAGACTTGTAGTAACTTGTAGTAATATTCACAAAGAATCTCATTTAAATTAGTATTATAAGATTTAGTTCATTGTAAGAGATTAAATTCAAATAGAGTAGATTTCCTTCAATCATCATTATATGATTATTATTGCTTACTTTATTAACTTTCTATTAATCACTCCATATGATCATTATTGTTTATTTGTATTAACTTTCAATTCCCATAGGGGAGATGTGTAATGGCCATATGGATTATGTTGGTTATACTGGCACTTGAGAAGAAGAAGAAAAGATAAATAAAGTTCTAGAATTTGACAGAAGCACATGTTTCATCTGCCCTTTCCTACCAAATGGTCCCTCAAAATAACACAGCTATGTCCTCAAAGCGGGCTTATGCTTAAAAACCGTATATTCATATATTTATATATATTTCTATGGGTGGTTGTCAGCTTTAATCACTACTAATTTACGTCAGTTTTTACTTGAACAAGGAATTTATGATTTTATTTTGTCGTTCTGTAATTTTATGAGAAAGTCTGTAATTTTGGTTAGATTGTACAATACTTTCATTTGGGAAGCGTTATCTGTTCCGGTCGCCACGTACGGTACTTTACACAAGATAAGATAAGATAAGATAAGATAAGATAAGATAAGGGTAAGTAAGTAAGTAATAATGATTTATTTATTTAGCAATACAACTGCTATTACATTACTTACATGTACATTCACTACGTTTACCAAGGATTTTAAAGCGAGCTATCTCAAGCCGGCTTGGCTTCAAGCCGACCTCAAACGCTTGGTAAACACTTGAAAGCGAGCTATCTCAAACCGACCTACCAAAGTGAACTGGCTCGCTTTTAAACGAGCTAGCCGAGCCTTGCCAACTTGATAGGGATAATTATGAGTATCTACTGGTGCCGTTCTAGAACAAATCGGGCGAGAATTGATGCCATTCATGCAAAAAAGTCATAAAGGCTATATAATATAACCTGAGGGAGAGTAGTCAAACAGATGACTTATTCAACGAAAATGAACCGCAAATAAAGAGGAAATTTAAGACCCCCGAAATAACTGGCACGATTGGCAGCCAAATTGTTCCGATTCTGATGATACGGTAGTGACGTCACATGTATGTCAGAAGAATTCTGGCAAGATATACATAAAAAACAACCAAAACATACGGTATTTACCTGTGAATGGAATCTCTGTGACGGCGGCTTTTAATAACAAAAGCCAGAAAATAACTAAACAAGCTTTAGTGACCTTCCAAGCAGGATCATGTAATTATGAAAACTCCTGTCTTTATCATTCCCCATCTGTCCCGTGAACTAATCATAGGCGCTGACTGGCTCTCCAAGGAGAGGGCGGAAGTAAACTTCGAAGAGGGTTATTTGCAAGTAGGAACAAAAACCAAGCAAAAACCGTATTTCGTTTAGAACTGGTCGAATAACAACGACAGAGCCCATGCATTTACATATAACAACAAACCAATATGTAAATAATTGCTCAGAAGTGTTAGAAGAGTTACAAAGGGTCAAGGTGGCTGATGCAACAAGGGTAGGAATGTTGAAGAGCGGTGAAGCGACCGAACAACACGGCGAGTTCACTGAACAGAGAAAAACAAGAGTTGTTGTGAACCGGTGAGAGAGCAGGTAGATGGGACGCAAGGGTTGAATAACCAACAGAAAGCGAAAGTGGAGGTATTATTGTATGTGTTTCCTGAGAAGCCCGGAAGAAATGATAGTAAGAAACTACATTCATTTGAGGCATTGTCGTGCTGTAGATTTAATTTCAAACCTACCCAAAAAGCTTTGGAAATAAAATCTGGGGGGGAAGTTGTAATGGCTCGCCATAACCATAATTAATCGATTTTTAAAAAAATCCTTCGACTTATAACACTTACATGCTTTATCGATTGTAATGATTTTTTATTAGAACCTTAATTTTATGAATTAAGATATTCGTGTGAAATTTGAGCTTAATCGAAACATTATTCTCATGAAAATCGAAATTTTACGGTTTTTTTCTTTTTTAAAACAATTCTTTGACATATAACACCTACATGCTTATCCTATTGTAATGATTTTTGTATAGAACCTTAATTTCATGAATAATATACTCGTGTAAAATTTTGAGCGCAATTGAATAATTATTTCTTATGAAAATTGCAATTTTACGATTTTTTTTCTTTTTTAAAATTACGTAAAAATTATGATTTATTAAAAAAATTAAGTAATTTTTAATTTAATTTAATTTAATTTAAAAAAAATCTTCGAATAAGTAATGATTTTTTCACAGAACAACAGAAAATCCGCCTAACTCAATGCAGTTCAATGCACCAATTACGCTCATCCAACAACGCGGCGGGACTTAAGCGTTTTCCTAGTTTTAAAGCCCATTGTAACCCTAACCCCACTATAAAAAACCACAGTTCTGTGCCCAAATTTTTGCCCTCCTAACCTCTATACCCATTAAAATTTCTCATATTATATTTAACTGAGTCGGGGACACATACTTAATATTTTTAAACTAAAAAAAACCCGGTAACAAAAGCTTTGGGGTTAACTTGTGAACAAATTTTAAATACTTAAAAATGAATTAGTTGTTTAAAAACTGAAAAACATACCCAAGCTGGCCAAAAGACTTCCTGGAGTGTATTTGTACATTTAAGAATTTTCGCACCCTTTTAAATTTTGCCATTTTTTTGTAGCATGGGCAAAATCTTAAAGAGGGAAATACCCCACAGCAAGGTTTTAAACAATAGTTTAAAATGTGGCATTACTTTTGCTTTAAAAAACTAGTTTTCTATTTCTCGCAAAAGGGGGTTATTAAAAATTTCCCCTAGAAATTTTTTTTTCCCCCCAATTTTTCCCCAAAATATTCAACATGCTTTTTCTTTTTTTTTAAATTTACTGATCAATAATTAACCCAAAAAATTTTAAATTTCACTAACAAAATGTATATTTTCACCATCAATACAAATCAAGTTTTCATTAAAACTTCCATCATTTGTTTTGGGCTTTTATTGATGGGGTTTAAAAAAAATACATTTAATTTTATTTAATTTTAAAATTTTCAATTTATTTAGTTAAACCCCTTCAGAAAATTTTAAAACTGAAACTCTATTCATTGCATAAACAAATCCCCTTGAAAACTTGGGCCCTGAACATGAAACAGCGAGTCGTCTGAAAAACAATTTTTAAAAAAAATGTTTTTTTATCATCATTAATACGGGAATATTGTAAAGTGAAAGGTTGTTTACCCCTTTGGGTTTAGGATGTTTTTTTACCAAAAAAAAACCTATTTTTTTGGGGAACGCGGGCTGTTGTTTTTTTACATAGACTAATTTTTCCCCCAACAGTGACCGAAATCGATAGGTTTTTAAATGGGGGGGTTTTTTCTAGGACATGAAATTAGAGAGGATCATCATAAACAAAACCCCAATTCAAAAAAAAAAAAGGGAACCATTTTTTTTTAAAACCAAAATCTTTTTAAATTACCTTTTTGTCAAGTTATGCTTTTCACCTGATTGAACGTGAGTTCAAACCCCCCATGAGTGAGTAAATTTTGCCAAATAGAAATGAAAAAAATGTCTTTTTTTAATTTCCCCCCTCTCTTTTTTGGTCCGGGGTTTCAGCCGTAAACTCATCTGGGAAACGTGGGTCCCAAAATGTTCTCCCCCTTTTTTTCCCTGACTTCTTTCCCTTTTGATGGGCAAATCCATTCGATACTCGAGTTTCCAATGAAACTGCAAAACAAAATTGCTCTTTTTGTAACAATTCTTTGTCAAACACCATTGTACTTGTCCCCCCAAAGACAAACTTGTTCGTTCGCTGGTCGTTTTGAAAACTCCCCGACTAAAACCGGGCCCTTACGCCTCCTCAGCCCACCGAGTTAAATTAAAAGGGTCCCAAATTTTTTTCCAGAAATTTGAAAGTGTCGTACGCAAAGTCAGCACTTTTGGTTCGCCACTTTTTTCCCCGAAAAAGGAGCGCGTGCAAAAGTCTATTAGCTCATGTCACAATGTTTAGCCAAAATTCAATACCCCTTTGGTATTGGCACAAAAAAAACAAAAAAGGGGTGACAAAAAACCCTCTGCCCGCAACACATACGTCTTTCCCATGCGCGCAAGGGTCATTGCAGCAACAAGCACGACCTCCCTTATACTTTAACATCGAAAGGCAATCACGTCTTGTTCACAAACCCAATAATAAATGAAATTATCCCAGTAAAAAGGGAGAAACTCCCCCCAAACAGGGCCCATTCACCCTCCATAAAAGATTCGACCCCGAATCTTGTTCAAGATTTTTCCATATGCCCCCCATTTAAAAATACAGGAAGTCGACTGCCATCGGGGTTAAGAGTTTCCCCGTATATCAGTACCGATCCTAGATAACCCAACCTGTTTTTCAGATTGCTCCCTCTTTCCCTCCGATTTTTCTTCACTTCCTTAAAATTTTGTTTGTCCTCTCAATTGAAATTTTCCCCCCTCATCAAAAAACGCGTACCCCAACCCACCCTTTTTGAAAATAGACCAAAACCCAAACCAAAAACCCCAAAAGAAAAACCCCTATTGGTATACAACTCCCAAAATAAACTCAAAAAAAAAGAAAACCCGAAATAAAAACGATCTCACGCCCAATATGAAAAAAATGCAAAAATCCCCTTTCCCCAGGTAGTACAAGCCGGGAACCCCTTTTTTAAAAAATTTTTGACTCAAATAAAAAGAAAATTTCATCCTAAAAAACCCTTTAATTTTTTGGCAAATTTGGTTTAAAAAATTTTGATCAAAAACCCCCTATATTTAATCAAAACACAAGCAATCTTAAAAAAAATTAAGTCTTTAAAAAAACCCCAAAAAATATCATTGCTTGTGCATAAAAAAAAAAAAAAAAGCCATAATTTTTTAAGAAAAACGGCCCTAAAAATTTCCCTGAATAAACTCTTCGGAACCCCCGGGTTAAATTTTTCCTTAATTCACTCCAAAAAACTTGATGTGCTTCCCCCCGAAAATTTTGGGACGAAAGCTTACCCCAAAAGCTCCTGGAACCCCCGCCGATGTAAAATGCAGGTGGTTTACTGCAAAACTAATGGCTCCCCTTCCCCATTCACTGGACCGCACAATAAAATGAAGCCAGATCACTAAAAAAATAAACAAAATTCACAAAACAATGTACATAATACAGTCCCCCACGTGTAATCAATAGTAAACAAAGCCCAAGTGTAAAACTGATGAAAAATAAATTACACCCCTCGACGACTTTGGAGAAAGGGGGGGCCATCAAAAGAAACCTTAAAACCCTTTCCGGGTTAGTTTTAAAAAAACTGACGACTTAGTGCTACAGTGACACTTTACCATTTACGTAATCGATAAATAAAATGAAAAGGCGACAATTTGAAAAGAATTTGGAATTATGAAAACCCAAATAATAATAGAAAGCTCTATCCAGAAAATTTTAAAAAATTATTAATTAAAAAATTTAAATTTAAATTTACTTTACAAGGGACATTTTTCCAAAAACAAAACTAAATTTTACATAAAAAAATAATTCCCCAATCAAAATTTTAAAAATTTTTAAACAAAAAAACTTTAAATGTATCATAAAAATAAAAAACTAACTTGTTACTTTTTTTAATAAAACCCATGTTCACGTCACCAGAGCCGGGTAAAACCCCAACTTTCCCACTTTGTTTCCCAAAAACCCTTAAATGTAAAAAACTTCTGCTGCATCGAAAAATTCAAAAAATTTAAAAAAAATTGCAGACCACTGAAGACTCAAGGTTTATTTAAATGTTTGGCCCTTTTTAAAAGTCTTTGACCGAAAATTTACTACTCAGCATAATACTTTGGCCTAATTGAGAAATAAATAGTCACTTTATGCTAAATAAAAACCTCAAAAAATGAACCACAATCAGTAAAAATACAAAACTATGCCCCAGGGGCATAACTATGCCTAAGGACTGTGAAAACCCCCCCCCGATTCCTCCACCCTTTAAAAGGGCCCAAAGGGGCAAATGAAACAGCATTTCCACCCCATTTGAACCTAATATAATTGTAGGGGCAATGCTAAAAACCTTCCCATATTAGGGCATGGAAACCCTTTTGGGCGCACCCCTTAACCAATGCGGGCTTTTTGGGCCCGGTGTCCACCACTCCCCAAACAATGGGAAAAACAACCAATCTGGCCCCTTCCTACCCTAACAAAAATTAGGCACTGTTGTACTTTTTGCCCTCGTCCCCAAAAAAGGACCCCAAATACTTCATCCCCTACGTATTTCAAAACAGTAGACAGCAAAAAGTACTACACCCCCCACCTACCCGTGACACCCCAAGGCATCCACTTTTTCCCTCTGAGGGGCTTCACCACCCTCTTAAACCCTGGGCGTGAAAACCCCCCAAAAGGGCATCCACTATTTTCCTTTCATGAGAGGCTTCACCCCCCTCCCCCTAGCAGTGAACCCCCAAAAGGCACCCAAACTACTTCCTCATAAAGCAGCTTCCCCAAACCCTTTCTTCCCCTAAAAAAGGTGACCCCCCCCGGGCCCTCCCAATATCCCGTGGGGGGTTTCCCCAACCCCCCCTTCACCTAAAAGGGAAAACACCCCCACGGGCATCTCCAATTCCTCGGGGGCCAGTTTTCCCCACCCTTTTCCCCCTAAAAATTTAAAACCCCCACGGCATCCCCCAAAATCCTCGGAGCAGCTTCCCCCACCCTCTTCCCCTAGAAGTGACCCCCCCCACGGCATTTTCCAAATATCCTCGTGAGCAGCTTCACTACCTCTTCACCTTCACTATGGGACACTAATACTCCCTTCCCCTCGTGAGTATTTTCCACTACCCTCACCATCACCAGGGACCCAATACATCCCTATATCCCGTGAGTAGTTCCACTACCCCCCATCTCACCAAGGGAAAACCAATAAAACCCCCAAATATCCGTAAATAGTAGTTTCCATAAAAACATCCCCCCCTAAACCTCAGAAATTAACCTCGTCATTGCTACAAAGTTGTCAGGGGGGGGAAATGTCATCCCCTTTAAAACCTCAGGACACAAAACCTTAAAAATTCCCTTTTTGTCTTTGCTTTTAATCATACCGGAGAGTCACTCCCCTTTAACCTCAAACTTTAAAAACCCCTTAGAAATTATCTTTTTGCAATTCATTTTTCTCATTTTTTTTTTTGGGCCCCTCAGTCCCAAATACTTTCCACGCCCCAGGGGGGCTTCAAGGGTGAAAACAGCACGAAAAGGGTTAAAATGGGGGGACGCTAGGTTTTAACGACACAAAAATTGCCCCTTTTTCCCGCCCCAAAAACAACCACAGGTACTTTCCGATTAGCCCAAGAGTTTCATTTTTTGACACAGTTTTCCCCCTTAAAATGCCCCAAAACTCCCCTACAAAAAAAAACAAGGGGGCCCTGATTACCCCAATTACCCCAAACCCAAAACGCTGATTCTGGCGTTGATAAAAACCCCCCATCGGGTACAAATTGTTGTTTTTTTTTCCAACCACTCTCCCTTGACTCGGGATTTCCCCCCCTGGGGGCCCAAAACAAAATTTTGTTTGCACCACACCCCCGCTTTTCTGTACTTTGCCCACTATTTCATTTTCTAAGGGACTAAAACCTCCCTTAAAAACTTTACCATGTCTGCTAACCCTTTTTAAATTGTTGATAAATGCCACCCTTTCCCCCCTTTTCCGCGGGGCATAACTACCTGAACAGGAGAAACCAACATCGCACCCCTTCGCCCCCTTTCTCCTTTTGTAAAAAGCCCCTCTCAAGGCCCCCGGCGCTGTTTCCCAAAAAAAATTCCCCCCAAATTTCTAAAATTTATTGATCAAGTGCACTTTCAAATCGGCAACATCCCCCCTCAAAGCCCCAACAGCCCCTTTTTCCCTCATGCTGAATCCTCCTACCCAACTCATCACCAGCCAAACTTAGTGGGAAAACATACCCTACCCCCCCTTCCCCTTTCTGCGGGGATTTCCTGATTTAACAAACCCCAATTTGTAATGCCTACGCACCCGATCCTAGGCATCATCCTCCCCCTTTGTGATAAGCCCTTCGGTGTTAAAAAAATGGCACAGAATTTTTTCTTTCCCATAAAGTAATCCCCTTTTTCCTATTGCTGTCAATATAGCTCAAAAAAAACATAACTAATTTTGTTTAAAAGGGCAACCCACCTTTGTTTGAAAAAACCTTTCCATTTTCAAGTTGAAACCCCCTCTAACACACGTCAAAAAAAAAACCCATCGAAAACCCCTTTATAACCCTTTTATAAAAAATGCCCCTATCATATTTCAAACAAGGCGCCCCCCACCAGTAAAATTGAAAAACCCACTCCCAACAAACGTCAAAAAAACCCTCGAAACCCCCTTTTATACCCTTTTTATAAAATGCACTATCATATAAAAACAAAAGGGGCCACCCCCCATGTAAGTTGAGAGGTTGATTAGCCCCTTTGGGATAGGGTTTTTATTTAAACCCAAATTTAAATATTGTTTTTGGGGGAAAGCAAACTGTTGTTTTTTACATAGACTAATCTTCCCAAAATTTACCGGGAAACCCATAGGATTTAATGGGGGGGGGGTTTTTTTAAAGGGCAGTATTAAAAGAGGATCATCATAAAAAAAAACACAAATCTCAAAAAAAAGAAAAGGGACTTGTATTTAACCAAAAATCTTCTTAAAAATTTTTTGCCTGTTTTGTTAGCCCTTTTGATTTCACCGATTGAAAAGTGAGTTCCCAACCCCCATGTAGTGAGTGACTTTACCTATAGTAAAGAAAAACCCTGTCTTTCTTTAAGTCCCCCTCCTGGGTTTGGGCCTGGATCAGCCCTGACCCGTCTCGGACGTGGGAGGGGAGATGTTCTACCTTCCCTTTTGACTTCTTGCCTCTTTATCGGGAATTTCCCTTTGATACTCGATGTTTCCCAAAGCACTGCTAATAAAATTTCTCTTTTTGTCAACAATTCTTTGTCAGAACACCATTTGACCTTTCTCTCGAAGAAAGACTTTTTCGTTCGATGGTCAATTTTAACTCCCCGACTCAACCGGGCTTACGGGGCCCCCTCAGCCCCCGAGTTGATTCAAAATCCAAAAAAATTAGCAGTAATTTTCAGTGTCGGAAAAAGGGGGGGGGGGGAAATCCCGCACTATGCCCCCCTTAGTTCCCCCCCAGAAGGAGCGCGGGGCGAAATCTATTAGCTCATGTCCAATTTCTTAGGGCCAGCAAATTTAAAAAACACCTGGTATTGCCACAAAATTTAAAAATAAAGGGGGACAAATAACCCATTTTGTTTAGCAAACACACGTACGTATACATGCGCGCAATGGTCATTGCCCGCAACAAGCCCGACCTCCTTATACCTTGTTTACATGAAAGCAATCACTGTCTTGTACAAGCAATAATCAATGAAAATTTTACCCGTAAAAAAGGGTAGAAAATACCCCCAAAAATGACAATTATCATTTTCATAGATAATGAACAATAACTGCCCCCCAAAACAGAAACCCTGAGGGGACACCATGCCCCCAAAAAATTTTTGCCCGAAAATTTTATTTTGGAATTTTTTTATTTGCTTTCCCCTTGGGGTTAAAAAGCCTTTTAAAAAAATCCAATGCCTTACCCCCTTTCTCATAATTTTGCAACTTATTTTGTAAAAATCTTTTGTCAATCGTTTCAAATGCTCTTTTTAATGTCTAGGAAAACAAACAACCGTGGGCTTGGGCCCTCATCCAAATCTTTCATCCAATTATCAATGACTAGAGGTCCGTGAAATGGTTTTAAAATTTTAATTTAAAAACCCAAATAATTTCTGCTAAATGGTAATAATACCATATAAAAACCCGGCCCAAAAAGTTTATTTAAAACTAAAATAACCCTTATTCCGGGAAAAAAATAACCATATTTTTAATTTCCTTCACAAAATCAACCCTTTTTCTACCCAATTAAATTTTCAAAATTTTTTAAACTTAAATTTTCTGACAACTTGATGTTTTTAAATTAAATTTAAAGCTGAAACCCAAAAAAGGTGCACGTAAAATTTTTGGGTTTTTTTTAAAGAAAAGGGAGAAAGGATCCTTAGCTGTGTTATCCGTGCGCTAAAAAAAGATGGTGATTTTTTGTGCAAAATCGGAATTTTTCCCCTTTTCCTATTTAAAAAATATTATTTATTTTTCAAACCCTTTTGTCAACCGGGGGGAAATGCAAAAAAAAAATAATAAAATATAAAACCCCCTTTTTACATTTTTTTTAAAAAAAAATTTAAGAAAAAAAAAAACCCTTTTCACGGACCTCTATCAAAGACCAATTGTAATGCTGTCTCGCAAAATGACCAAATTTTTAAAACCAAAAATTGGTGGGTCATGCAAAATACCCGTTTATCAAAAAAGGGGTAACAGGGTGCCCCATGTATTTCTTTTTTTAAGGGACTTTCTCGTAAGTAGGGGGGCTTTAATTGGGCGGAAATCTTCCGGGTTTTTTTTCCTTTTGTAAATTTTTTCCCAAGGGGGGTAACCTCTGCAACTAGCCTTCTTTTTGGGGCCTTACCGACCAAATTGACTGGGTTTTTTAAAGCTCAATAGAGCATGCCCTTCCCCTTTCGTAAAGTCTTTTTCAATAAAAATGTTGATATTCCCTCTTCCGTCCCTTTCTTTTTTTTGGCCCTTTTAAAATATTTATCGGCCCAAGTTTGGGTCAGTGTTTTTCACTTGAAAAAACCCAAAAATTAAAATTTTTATTTATGTCGTTTATTATTAAACTATATTTTTTTAAACCCCTTTAAGGGAATGTTTGGCCTATCTTCCCGGGTTTTCCCAAATTTTCCCGCAAATTTCCCCCCATCTACTAACGGGGCCCAATACTGTGAACAAAGCCCCCTTTTTACTAACTTTTGTAAAATGATTGAACTTTTCAGCACTACTTACATTGTCGCTGTTATTTTTAAACACAATGTCATTTGTACCCGTAAATTTTTTTCCCTTTAGTCCCTAATAAATCTCTTTAGCACTTTTCCCAACCCCAGGGGCATCTCTTGATTTTCAATCTTTTTCCATTTGGGGAGACCGGGGGAGTTTGGGCCCCGTTTTTACGTTTGGGAAATTTTTTGGGAAAGGGAAACTTTAAAAAAGAAATGATTGAATCTTTTTTGTAATCAAATTTTTTCCATCTTTGAAAGCACCCTTTAAAAAAAAAAACTTCAAATTTTTTTCTTTTCTTTGTTTAATACAAATTTAAAAAACAAAAAAACCCCTTTGGGAAAGTTTAATTTTGGGCCCAAACCCGCCCCCTGCAAAGGGGTTTGGGGGGCCCAAATACATGGGGGGTGGTTGGCCATTTCATAAGAATAGCTATTTTTTTTTGTTTTTTTTTTGTATTTTTTTTTTAAAAGTTTTAATATTTGTTTTAAAGTGCAAAAACGGGTTGAAGAAATGATCACAGAAAGGAAAAAAAAGAAAATTTTTTTAATTGAGCGAGCGAAGCGACGTCTCCACTTTACTCTTAAAGGTCCAAAGGGCTTTTTTTTTTCTTTTCTTTTTTTTTTTTTCTGTTTCTGCTTCGATACGGGGCGCACCGTTTTTTCTGATCGACCTGAAAATTTTTCCAAAAACAGGGACAACCCCCTAGGGGGGTTGCCCGTATAGTTTTGGGCAAAATCGTTTAAAAAATTTAAAAATTACTTAAAATTAATCGAAAGTTTTTTTTTCAAAAATAAACGGGAAAAAAATCTGAGGTGGCCAAAAACATTTAGAATGTCCCCTCCGACCCCGAATATGTTATTTTTATTTTGAAACCGATAAGTAGTTTTAGATTTGGAAAATTAAAATTATAACAAAGTTTCCCCTTAACCATGGCAACGGAAAGTCGCCCCAGCTTTTTTGGCTCATGATAGCGGTCAAAAGGAGGCTCGGATCCCCCCAGTTTGGGAAAATTTGAAACCCTCCGCAAGTTTCGTTTTCCCCATTGAAAACCATTAGTTTTGTGGCAAAATTTGTTCAAAAAGTTTAAAATTACTTAAAGTTAAACTAAAGTTTTTTTTAAAAATAAACGGCGACCAAAAAACTGAGGTAGCCAAAACATTTAGAATGTCCGTTTCCCGGGCACGAATATGTTTAAATTTTTTTTTGACCCATAAGTAGTGTAGATAGAAAAATTTCTTTTAAAAAAAAGTAACGTTACCCTTTGGGAACGAAAAGTCGCACAGAATTTTGGTCCCCTATGTACTGCCCCCTTTGAAAAAAATCAAGAGGAAAAAAGTTTTCCCAAAAAAATGTTCAAGGTCCTCTAGATGGCCCCTGGGGTTTTTTATCCATTTTTTCTCCTATTTTTTCAATTTTCAGTTTAAAACGGTCAAGACCTTAAAAACTTTATTTGGTTTTTGGAACATTATGGGAATGTCCCTACTCGGGTCGTGTTTTTCACTAAACCGGTTTCCGCTCAAAAAACGCGTCCAACTGAGCGTTTTCCCATTTGATTCCTTCCAAAATTCCCAAAAGTAAAAAAATGGCCAACCAGCCCCCCCTCTCCCTAAAGGGCTAGTATCAAAATTCCACATAACCTGCAAAAAGTGAATGGGTTGGGGCCCAAACCCGCCCCATCCGCATTTTTTACAAAATTGTTTCGTTTGTATTAGATCTACAGTTTCATTATGTTTTTTAAAAACTTTAAATACAAACCCTAATGGATATTGTACAATAAAATTATTTACTTCAATATAAAGATTGGGAAACAGAGCGGTTTTTTTTAATGAAATGCCCTTTTGCTTGGTTTAAAAATTTACAAAACCGCTGTCAAAAAATTCCCTTTTTTTCCCCTCAACAAAAGTGCTGTGAAACTAGCGTCTTGAAAAATTTTTCCCCGCCACTCAAGGTAAGTGAACACGCAGTTTAAACCAAATTTTTTTTGGCAACAGCCTTTTGGGTACGAGATTTTGCCCGGTGGGGAAACCAAAAACTTGGGGCCCAAACCCGCCCCGGTCTCCCCTTTCTTACTTTTCTCCCTCCCCAAGGACATACAAAAAACTTTTTTTCTATATTCCCCTTTACTCATCCCCAAACCTATTACATGAGTCAATTTAGCTTGATGTACATTCATCCCTCAACCTTTAAAATTTTTTTTATTGGGTTTTTGTTACATGTAGTACATATAGTGTTTGAAAAATAATTTTAAAATATTGTGTTTCCATGTTTTTTGGGCCCCCAAAAGTTTGGCCCTAGTCCCAAAAAACCCTTTTAAATAATTTAAAAATAAAAAATGTACATGAAAATTAATATATTTCAGTGTTTAAATAGCCTTATACTTAAAATTTTAAATAGTTCAGGTTTGTTCTGTTTATGTATCTGTGGGGGAAAGGGGGAAAGAGGTAAGTACCAAAAAAGTACATATTATAATAATAAGAAAATTTAAAGGGAATAATACTTTGTTTTTAAAAAATTTTATTATTTTTTTAAATTTAAATTTTAGAGAAAGGTAGTGTTTTTGTTTTACCGTTTCTCCGCTCCCTTTGTGTAGGTATTTATTTTAAACTAGTAGGGTTTTTTAATTGAAAATTGTGAGTCTTTTTTTTGGGAAAATATTTGTGAGTTTTATGTCTTTATTGTTTCTGGAAGCTATTATTCTATGGGCTATATTTTATAATATTATTATTGTTGAAACATACGCGCTTCGCGCCTCCCCCCCCCCCCCCTCTAAATCTCTGTCCATAGTCTGTGGGGTTCCCCAGGGTTCCATACTCGGGCCCCTAGCCTATATCATATATGTTAATGATCAGGCCACCTTTCTGGATGAGGGTATTCTCACACAATATGCGGATGACTCCAGCCATCTGCTGACCCTACCTAAACATCATCCCTCTAAGGCACTTGCCCCCCTAATCAACAGCCAAGTGGCCAAAATGCAGTGTTGTAAAGTAACTGAGTAAAAGTAATTGAGTAAAAGTAATTTGTTACTTTTTGAGTAATTGAATTACTATTTCAATTACTTTTAGTTTAAGGTAACTGTAACTGTAACTGAATTACTTTTAAAAGTAATTATACTCAGTTTTCAGTTACTTTTTAACAGTTACTTTTGCCAACCATTCTTGTTTACAGTTTAGTAATATAAAAATAAAAATTACATCCCAACGTCTGAAACTAAAACACTATATTTTTTTTTGTACCTCTAGTATGGAACGAGATTTTTCTGCTAACTCAACTTGCATTCCTATTGCTGAATTTGTCTTGGTCAACATGACAACAATAAATCAAAGCAACTGCTAGTTGCAACGAAAAATTGCAATAGATAGACAATTCCTTTAAATTCTACTAGGCCGCTTCGCGAACGCTTTTTCCAGTCGCGTTGTGGATGAGCTTTTTTAATATTTCTGTCCAACGATTACGTTTTTAAGTGGGATCTCATTACTTTTTCGTAAGTAACTTGATATTACTTGTTAATTATAGGCCTACACGTGTAAAAGGCTTATATTAAAACCTTTATTTCTATGAATTTTGACCAACATTTTCAACTTTTTCTTTCAAAAGGAACGACACCACCATAATCTTAATGTCAATGTAAAACATGAACGTTGTAGCCCTACCCGTTTGGTCAGAATCGTCACAAACGTCACGAAAATATTGTATTATGATTTATGAACCCGGAAAAAAAGCGTAAAAGTACGATGTCTATTAGAAATATGTCTTTAAATGCCTCTAAAATCATAAAAAATATATAATTTCAGTGATTTTAACGTAGCCGTTTGCCAAATATAAAAATAAAACGTAAAAGTACTATAATCATAAGAAATATTTGATCAATTGTACTCAAAATCGTGGAAAGTCAAAGTTCAGAGATTTTGAAGGTCCCCTCAAATTTTTTCAATATCGCATATGCCGTTTTTTGGGGGATCAGTGAAATCGAAGTCTTCGCTTCGCTCATCCAATTAAATAAGTTTCTGCAGAATCAAAGATAGTGAAAATAAAAACCCATCAGAAGATTAAACAGTAGATTGTATTGAATTTAGTTTCATTCCTTCAGGAGTAAATATTTGTTGCACTTTTTTATGTTGGCATTTTGGCAAAAACCAAGCTGACAGCTGACACTACACAGTGCTTCTTAGTTTTTCCTATTATTCTTACAGCTTTTTTTTTGCATGACAAAGATCCGATGAAAATGGTTTTAAATGTATTACCCCACACTATTAATCCATAGCTCAAATGTGACTCAATCAGGGCATAGTATACTATCAATAGCAAATTCCTATCTGAATGTTTTCATTTTACCTAGTATACATATATAATATAAGAGCTTATTTAATTTGCTACATAATCAGAATGGATGTCCCACGATAAGCAGTGGTCAATGTAGAGTCCTCAGAACTAGGCCTAATAATAATAATAATAATAATTATTGATTCATAGTAGTTGTCGAAAAAGTTTGCCCCGACTGGGGTTCGAACCCAGAACCTCCGGCTTAACGTGCCATAGCTCTACCAATTAAGCTACCGGGACCACAGAACAAACCTTTAGGAAACTGCTATTTGTTGTGACTGTTGACTTACATGACATAAATCCAACAGAAGACGGCAATGTAGCTGTCAAATCTGAAAGATTGCATGGATAAATTCAATCACATCTCATCTCCCATGAGTTGGGTAGTATGAATATATGGTTTTTAAGCATAAGCCCGCTTTAAGGACATAGTTATTGATTCATAGCAGTTGTCGAAAAAGTTTGCCCCGACTGGGGTTCGAACCCAGAACCTCCGGCTTAACGTGCCATAGCTCAGAACCTCCGGCTTAACGTGCCATAGCTCAGCTATGGCACGTTAAGCCGGAGGTTCTGGGTTCGAACCCCAGTCGGGGCAAACTTTTTCGACAACTGCTATGAATCAATAACTAGTCCTTTAAAGCTGGCTTATGCTTAAAAACCATATATTCAATAATAATAATAATAATAATATAATAATTAATGTAGCCTTAATGTCTTCACCACATAACCTGATACAAATATTTTGCTTTTCCATATTTTTCTAATTATCATTATCAGATTAGTTGGTTTCACCCACTATGCTACATCGTTAAAACTAATAAAAACAATGTTTTCTAATGTTGCAATTTATTTTCATGAGCAAGGGTTGGTGGTTGCATCATCTGTACTATTATTACTATAATTACAATTATTATTAATATAACTAAAAAATATTAATTGTTTTGTTCCATAATGAGTAGTAGTAATGAAGGATAAAAACAGTTTGAGTAATAATTTTTTGTAAAAAAAAATCTGTTCGTCACGCTGTTAGTAATGCATTTTTAAGAAAGTAACTTAAAAAGTAACTCAGTTACTTCATAAAGTAACTGTAACTGTAACTCAATTACTTTGGCAATAAAGTAACTGTAGCTGTAACTGAATTACTTTCCAAAAGTAACTTTTACAACACTGCCAAAATGTCATCATACAGCCGCAAAAATGAACTCTACATCTCGCGCTCTAAAACGGTATACTTATACTTCCACACCCCCAATAAGATCCCACTGGCTAGTCCCCTAGTTCATCTAGAGTTTGATATAATCCCCCGCGCTTCTAGTGTAAAAGTCCTCGGCCTTGCATTGACCGAAAAACTCGACTGGTCTATCCATGTTAATTATGTTGCCAACAAAATTTTATCTGGATGCTACTCTATCCGTAAGCTCAAACAAATTGTTCACCCCCATATCTTATTGCAAGTCTACTTTGCCCACATCCACTCTCACTTATCCTATGGCCTGCTATTTTGGGGAGCCTCCCCCCAAGCAAATAGAATATTTATCCTCCAAAAGAGAGCGATACGCATTATTGCGGGTGTCTCCAGAAAACACTCCTGTAGGGAGCTCTTTAAGGAATTAGGAATTCTAACTCTAGCTTGCACACTCATCCAGCAGGGGCGGATCCCGGCCCTCTCAAAGAGGGGGGCGACTTATTTAGCTCGCACCACACGGGGGGTCCGGGGGCTCAGCCCCCCAGCTTAGGCCCGCTGGGAAAAAAAATTTGAGGCCCTTTTTTCAAAAACGAGTTTTAATGGCTTTAGAGAGGGTTTATTTCAATATATTTTATATGCAGTTGCTCACTAAAATAGGCCCTGGAGGAAGGTAAGTCCCTTTATAATCGCTATCGCTCAGGTGTTTCTATACCCTCACATTTTGAAAATCAGTGTTGAAATAAATGTTTTTGGATGAGAGTAGTAAAGACTTTAATTTCGCTCCCCTGAGAAAAAAAGGTGAAGTGTTTTTTTTTCTGTCTGCTCGCGCTCTACCGGTCAAATGGCTACTCTGATCGCGCTTAAATTTTCATGGGACCTTCAAAACCTATGAAGTTATAGATGTGTTACGATTTTGGGTAAAAACACAGAAAATAATATCGTGCAACTGTGAGGAATTGACCAACAGCAATAAACTTTTTTTAAAAATCATAATTGCTAGAAAACATTGATATTTCTGGTGGCTGAACATATTCATTTTGAATAAAATTTAGCTTTTCAAGGATCAAGGGGGGGGTGATCGCCCCTCCCGCCCCTCCCCTGGATCCGCCACTGTCATCCAGTCTGCTGCACTCTTTGTTCGGACAAATAGTAACCTCTTCCCTCTCAATGCGTCTGTGCACTGCTATACTGTGATTCAGATAAGGTGGCGGTCGCCGAGGGATCGCAGCACTGTCGTCCACGCACTATGGCCACAGGATCGGCAAAAAGTAAATAAAATAACGGTCTCTAAAACTGCTTTCGGAGAAAAACACGACTATTTTAAAGCCAAGCCTTGCCCAATTTATCCTAAAAATGAAGTATTTATGAAGTGTACGAATAAAATCAAGACATTTTGATGCTCCTAAACATTGACATCACATCTGGCGAGGTTGGCATTATAAACAGCTGGAACTTTGGACACAGCATAACCAACAAGGCAAAAAACACTTTCGTAATCGTGATTACTTACTGTTGTGTTTCAATGTGTATCTTTATTTTGATTGACCACCGCCAGGGGCGCTACATATGTGTTCATGGTTACAATTTCAGGTTACAAGATTACCAACATTAAAGACTAATATACAACATCTCCCTTCTTCCAAAATGTTCAAGTTTACACACTGTCTTGTATGTAATCTCATCTACAAAATAAGACACTCAATTAAACTGATTTTACACAAACACATAATTGCTTACAAAAAATATAGCCTATGAGAAATGTTTCAGATTAATAATGTTTTTTCAGAACAGATTATAAGTAGCCGATAACCCAATGTTATTATCATGTTACAAAATTGACAATAAATGATTGACAATTCGGATTTAAAAGCAAAGTGGCTGACATCTGGTGAGCGAAGCGCGAACCCGCCGGAGTAGCATTAAGTTGAGATATGGCCGCTTATAAGTATGTTTTCCTATGGCACTTGCAATGGATCACGACTGAAATAAACACTCAATAAAGACAAAACTACACCACCAATTTATGAAATTGAGTTTGTAAGTCTAGTGGAATATCTGTAGCCACATCGTATACATCCTAGATAGGAAAATGTTAGTGAAAATAAGCGTGAAAGTTGAACTTCGGGGACGATAACATTTGAAGTAACCCGGAGTAGGGTAGGATGTTTTCGTCGGTTTAATCGGGGAAAAATATTGTAGGGGACGTTTAAATAGTATAAGATTATAATTAAACTATCTATGAATGAAATAAAATGGTAAGATTGTTAAAAACACGTGATGATGGAGCATCAGCTTGTCATGAGTTCGTTCATTTTTAGGCCTACAAGTGGGCGTGTGTATAGGCCTACACACAGCTCTCAATGTAGGATGTTTTTGTCAGTGAAATCGTGAAAAAATACTGTAGGTGACGTTTAAATAGTGTAACATTTTTAAAACTATCTATGAATGAAATAAAATTGCAAGATTGTTAAAAACATGATGCGATAATCGAGCATCAGCTAGTCATGAGGTCGTTCATTTCTAGGCCTATAAGTGGGCGTGTGTACACAAAACCAATCAATCATTTGTTTGATATTTTCGAGCCTGCTCGGCAACGTATTTAATATAAACTAACGCTGATCAATATACCATTAATATTACGCCCATGGAGAAAAGATTCTGATAGCAATTTTGTGCACGAAATTGTTTCTCAGAGAGATCTAGGCGTTCCGTAGGAGGGCCCTAGGCCCTAGCTGCCAGCGAGCTTCCGAGTTGAGCACCACCAACGACGTACGTTAGGTTACGGGAAACAGCTTTTTCCGAATAAATGGGTTAACGAAATGGCTGTAGGTCTAGTTTATTAGAAATTACACGGATGCAAGTAAAATAATGTCCTATAATTTTGTCACACATGGCCCGGAACTATCTGGTATTGTAGGAAATCAAATCGGGACCGATCGGTAAAAGTAGGCCTAAATTGACTCTTCGGAAAAGGAAATAAATATATTTCAAAGAGTTGCAGGATGACTTTGAACATCACAATAGGCTAACTAATGTCATAACATTAATGTACATCCTAATTGCATATCACAACATTCACCAACGATTGATTATTGAGCATTCAAATCGTCAGTTTATACACAGAAGCTTAGGGAAGGACACTCCGGCCGGCCATGATGCACGTTACGCCCACCGACGGTGCTGCTCCTGGATTTCACTTTAAATCCCTATAGGATTAATGATTTATCTTACATCTACACATAGTCAGTCATCCAACGAGGCTTGGATATCAAACGTCCATGTTTTGATCTGACTTCACGTGTGGTTAGATTCGTTTGAGATTGAGCAACAGATGGTGTTGGTGATGCTACAGAAGGAGTTTCCAAATTTTCTAATGGCTTTTCTACTGGTTCAACCCAATCACAATTAGGTCTAGGTTGCCAGTCAGCCTTGTCTACACCTTCCGACTGATTAAGTAAACTGCTACGATTTCTGCGATAGACCTGACCTTCAGGGTTCACTATCTCATAAGATCGTGGCAATTCACTCTCCTAATCACCTTGGCCGGTACCCATTCATTACCCTTCCTCATTCGGATCAAATCTCCAGTTTTTAATTGTTTTAACTGTCTAGCCGTCTGATCATAATAAACTTTTGAAAGTACATTTTTTATTGCTAGCTTTTCCTTTACATTATCGATTAAATTGGGTTTTAACAAATCTGTCTTGACGGGTAACCTTGTTTTTAATCTACGACCCATTAGCCGTTGTGCTGGCGAGCCTAAGGCTCCACTGCCAGTGTTTCTGTATGTAAGCAATCCTAAATGTGGATCACTTCCATCAACAAAAGATTTTTTAAGTATTCTCTTTACTGTTTGTACAGCACGTTCAGAACAACCGTTAGATTGAGCATACAGAGGGGAACTGGTTACATGTTGAAATCCCCAATCCTGAGCAAATTTCCTGAATTCTAAACTAGAATACTGTGGGCCATTGTCTGTAACAAGAGTACAAGGAATCCCATGGCGCGAAAAAATCGCTTTCAAGTTTTCAATTACTGTAGAGCTTTTTGTATCAGAGAGTTGAGCTATTTCTATGTATTTTGAATGGTAATCGACAACTAATACATACTTTTTTGTTTGAAATTCAAACAAATCCGATCCAACCTTTTGCCATGGATGGTCTGGCACCTCATGGGGTAACAAAGGTTGCTTTACATTATTGTTACGATATTTTTGACATATAGAACAGTTGTTGACAAGGTTTTCAATATCCTTTGACATATTCGGCCAGAACAATGCATCCCTAGCACGTTCTTTACATCTTTCTATCCCGAAATGCCCATCATGTATGACTTTAAGCATTTCTTTTCTCATAGTACTTGGTACTATGATGAGATCATTTTTAAACAATAATCCCTGTTCTTCAACAATCATTTCCCTATAGTTCCAGTATGGCTTAAGACACTCTTCTACTTCATCGATTTTAGTAGGCCATCCTCTAAAATACAATTGTTTAAGTTTAGATAACACATCATCGTGTTCTGTTTCCCTTTTAAGTTCATGCAATTTATCTGGTGATACTGAGACATTACTTAAGAACATAGCATTCACTTGATACTGAACCTCTTGTTCTAAACTTTCATCTACATCTGTATCATTAAGAAATGCTCGAGACAATGCATCAGCTACATGCATTTCTTTGCCTGGTTTGTAACTAACAATTAAATCATACTTTTGAATTCGCAACATCATGCGTTGCAGACCATGGGAACTTCAGATAAAGGTTTTTTAAACAATATTTCCAATGGCTTATGGTCAGTTTCTACATTCACTCTCTTACCGTAGACATACTGGTGAAACCTTTCACAACCGAATACAATAGCATTAAGCTCCTTCTCAATATTTGCCCAACGGCGTTGTGTATCTGTCAATGCTTTTGATGCAAATGCTATCGGTCCATTGTTCTGCATAAGTACAGCCCCTACCCCATTCTGAGAAGAGTCTACTGATAAGGTAAGTGGTTGATTTGCATCAAAATACCTAAGTACAGGAGCCTGTACAACCATATCTTTAACTTTCTGATAGATTGCTTCATATGTTGCATTCCAAGTTCAATCTACATCTTTTCTAGTCAACTGACGCAGAGGTGCTATTGTGTTTGAATATCCATCCACAAACTTAGCTAGGTAATTAACCATACCAATAAATCTCTCTAAATCCTTCTTACATGTAGGACTGGGCATCTCCCTAACAGCCTTGACTTTATTTTCATCGATTTTTAAACCTTCACTAGTCATTTCATGACCTACGTAAGGCACGCTTTCTAGGCCAATTTTACATTTAGCCCTGTTTAACTTTAACCCTTTTGCACGAACCCTGTCTAATACACGTCTGAGTCGTTCATCATGTTCCTGCTTTGTACGTCCCCAGACTAGAAAATCATCGATATAAGTCTCGACACCTTCTATCCCTTCAAATATTTCCTTAACTATACGATGAAATGCCTCAGGGGCACAACAAATACCATATGGTAACCTCTTAAAGGCATACCTGCCTTGTGGACTGTTAAAAGTACACAACCTACTGCTTTCGTGATCCAGCTTTATCATCCAAAATCCTGAATTGGCATCGAGTACAGAAAAATACTTTGCTCCATTTAATTTAGTCGATACCTCTTCAATCGTGGGAAGTTGATAGTGTGACCGCTTGATAACTTTGTTTAAATCCCTTGGATCTAAACAAACTCTAAGTGAATTATCTTTTTTACTTATCAGAACCAATGGGTTGACCCATTCTGTTGGTTCACTGATTTTCTCAATAACTTCTAACTTTTCCATACGTTCCAGTTCCTTAGCTAGCTTGTCACGTAACATTACAGGTACTTTCCTGGGTGCATGTACCACTGGTGTTGCATTTTCCTTTAAATGTATGCGAAATTCACCCTCTAGACACCCTAACCCTTCGAATACATCCTGGTATTCTGACAAAATTTGTACACTAGGCTTCTCACTTAGGTTTAGACCTACAGAATCTACTTTGATCAGCAAAAGATCTTTACAAGCCTTTAGGCCTACAATTGGCACAACTTGTTTGTCTACAATCATAAACTGTAAATGAATTTCCTTGCCTTTGTACTTACATGGAATAGTACTTTCCCCTATCATAGGTACTAGGTCACCTGTATATGTGGTCAACTTAACCCTACTTTTACAAACTTGATTCTGTGCAAATCCTAACCCTACAAATGTGGATAATGCCATAACATTTGCTTGTGCACCAGTGTCCACTTTTAACGACACATTTTACCATTTATGTTAAAATTTTCATACCACTCATCTTTAGAAGTGAGTGTGTCCACTGTCAGATTTCCAATCACTAACACTGAGTCTAGGCCTTCATTTTCGTCAGCTGCTACTTCATGCACATTCACTCTCTTCGTGGGTCTAGGTTTAGACATACCTGTACCAGTAGAACTGTTACTTAATCTGCAAAACTTGCCAAAGTGGTTCATCCCTTGACACTTGAAACACTTCCGTCCAAATGCTGGGCAGGTCTTGGGAGGATGATTCCGTCCACACCTCTTGCAAATGAATCCAGGGCGTCCATCGCTCGGCGTTGATTTGGATCTATCTCCTTCTCCAGACTGCGTTTTCTTCCTCCATGTGGTTTTCTTCACTTCATCCACAGCTAGGTCTAGGCCTAGGCCTGTGGCATGCTCGACCTCGGTCCCCAAAGCTTGAATCTCTTGCTTCGACCGTTCAGCACTTTGACATAAAGTGATTGCTTTTTCCAATGTCAAGTTGTTAACTTCTAACAACCTTGTTTTTACTCGCATATCCTGAACACCACACACATTTTGTCTTTTATCAGACTGTCCCTGAGCTCTCCAAACTCACATGAAGCACTTTTCAGTTTCAAATCGGTAACCCACTGATCAATTGACTCACCTGGGACCTGATTTCTCATGAAGAAGTTATGACGTTCTACAGTTAAATTTTTTCGAGGAGTGCAATATTCAGTAAATTTTTCAAGTATTACTTTCAATTTCTTCTTGTCGGCTTCAGATGCGAACTCAAAAGTGTTGAATTTATCAACAGCTTCCTTGCCAGCCACGTGCAAGAACAAAGCGCACTTGACATCCTCATCTTCCTTATGATATTTCGATGCAATTAAGTAAATATCAAAAGCTTGTCTGAAGTTTTTCCAGTTTACAGATACATTACCGTCGAAATTCAACGGCGCTGGCGGATCTAACTTGTCCATATTCACCGATGATTACAAATTAATTTTCTAACGAAATTAATCCCCACTTCGTAACACCATGTTGTGTTTCAATGTGTATCTTTATTTTGATTGACCACCGCCAGGGGCGCTACATATGTGTTCATGGTTACAATTTCAGGTTACAAGATTACCAACATTAAAGACTAATATACAACACCCTTTAAATCATTATTTCGCTAAAATACTGACTCTGTGGGACGAACTACTTTATTCACAGCTTATAAAATGTTGATTTATGTGATAAAATATCACGATAACATGACCAAATAGGTAGGCCCTACCTAATGCCAGTTGTGTGTAAATTGTCAACGTTGGCGTCCGTGCTCTTGCTTGACCTTGACGGCCGCCAGCTTATATGGTTCCACCTATACAACACAAGAGCCATCCTTCACATAGGCCACCCCACCACCTGCGCCTTTTTGCACTGGGCCCCGAGTACCTTGCCCCCACCCTTTACAACAAGCTCCCAGAAAACATAAAATCCTCCCCCACCCTGCCCTCCTTCAAACACAAGTTAAAAATATATCTCACAGCAAACAGCTTCTACTCGGTTAGTGACTACCTCTCCATGTAAATAATAAAGAATTATAAATAATGAACAATAAGAAACTATAATCTTGAATTTCATAATATTCCCGAAACAAAAAACGAATCCCCAACCAAGATTGTCGAAGACATATGCAGTGCAGTGGGCGTGGACATTGCTAGATCCAATGGGATTGAGTACTGCCACCGACTGCGCACAAAGAACCCACAAGGAAACGAAAAGCCTAGGCCTCCGGTCATCGTTGCAAAACTGTACAGCCGTTTCGACAAAGAAGACATTCTAAAAGAAAAGAAAAACTGCACCCTTACCACTGAAAAAATCGGCATGGATGGCCCTAAAAGAGACATTTACATAAATGAACACCTGACCCAGATAAATAAAAATCTGTTCTGGTTGGCAAGAAACATGAAAAAACAAGGCTACAAGTATGCATGGACCAGAAATGGCAATGTCTTTCTAAGGAAGGATGATGATTCACAAACTATCCCGATACACAAACCTAATGACATCCCAGGTTATAGACCTAGAACGGTTAACACTGAACTTGTCAATAACCTGGGCGTACATCGCACAAGGCTAGGGCCTAGTTCATGAATCAAACACCCAAAAAAAATAAAAATAAAAAATACCGGTAAATAAAATAACATCATAATTATATATCATCATCCTTCCCAAAATGAATGACAATTACATTCCTAACCTCAAAATTCCAACAACATTTAGCTGTAACAATTCTCCCGAGTTAAATAAGTTATACGACAAACACTTTTGCAATGAATCAAAATCTTTAACTATTTTCCATTTAAATATTAGAGGTGTGCAAACAAACTACAATGAATTAACGGTATTACTGAATAGTCTAAATTTTGAATATGATGTAATAATACTAACTGAAACGCACTTAAAGCACACAACAAATGCCTACAATCTACCAAACTACTCTACTTTCTATTTCAACTATAATATTGCAACATTTGATGGTTTAATTATCTTCATCAATAACAAAACTCTAAGTGATGTTGACATAAATGTGGAGTCATTGCAGACAGGTCTACACTCTTTTTCTCATGCAAATTATGCCCAAATTAACCTAAATTATTGTGATGATCTCAGTTAAGTAACTTGAATATTGCCGCCCAGCCTCTACTTGTTAGCGAGTTTGGGTTTGTTATGTTGGCAATGCGCACGGCGCAGTGCATCTTGGGACAAGTGAGACTGACTAGCAATGGAGGCTAAGCCTAGACCTGTGGCGTGCTTATAACTTGTACTGTTCTGCATCTTAATTAATAAGAACTCATTCCTAAATAACCAGTGTGTTACAATATTATTACATGGGTAATATTACATGGTGTCAGAAGTGCCAGAAGTGCCAGAAGTGTCAGAATAAGTGTCAGAAGTGATGCAAGATTGTAAACTGTAAGTACGCGCCGACGCAGGCAGCTAGGCTAGCTAGGCGAAGCCTAGAACTAGGGCCTAAAACGACAGCGTCTTGAAGCTGGGTAAGAGGGCCAAACGCTCTACCAGCAATTCAAATCGTGAAAACAAAGCCGTCGAAGATGGCACAAGCCAGGAAAGCCCCTGGAGAGCTGGAATTCATTTGGAAACATAGCTGAAAATGGAAGCTAGGCGCCAAAAGCTAGAAATAAATCGTGCAAAAAAGCATAAAAGGACCGGAAAGAAGAAACCGGGTTCCTTTTTTTAAAATTTCGGGGGAGGAAGGACAAAAATTTTTAAACCCTTTTTTTATTTACCCCAGTGATGATCGAAAGAAAATAGCCAGTAAAGATATTTTTTGAGGCTTATTGTGCACCAAAAAAAACCTGATTTATAACATAAAATTTTTTTTTACCTGTAACCAAAATGATGGTGAACCCTTTGATCTTTTTCGGGGGCCAGTTTAAAAACATCTACAAGCTCATGTAAAAAGGCAAAACAGACAGATAAACTTCTAACTTTTAAATTGTTCGGGGAATAGCTGACAAGAAAACTCAGGAGAGGCTACTGGGGATAATAACCTAAAACCCTCGAAAGCAGGGGTTTACTGCGAGCGCAAAAGGACGCAAAGAAAAGTAACTCTTGAAGAAAATATCCTGTGGAAGCTTTAAAGGATGTCAAAAACCCGGGGGAGTGACCACAAAAAAGGGAGATCGAAACAGCCAGTCGGGTCTACAGCAAAACCAACGGCAGAAAGCAGATGGCACGAGCGGGAAAAGAATCGACGCAAGAAATGTGGCTACAACCATGCTCCACGAATTTGTCCGGCCTAGGAAAACGTTAGAAGGGCAAGAAACTGGGAACTTGCCAAGGTGTGCCCAACCCCGAGAGGTAGCAGAATACACAGTGATAGGCCCAAGGGTCTGCGGGATCTCCGCCTAGGGAGGATCGTCTAACTCTCTAGGTAGGTCGTCGAAACAGCGAATTAGAAGCATTCGGGGCAAAACTTTTTGTAACGCTTTGGCCGACCATTGTTATTCTTACATCTTTTTTAAAAAATTGTTTTTTTATAAGTTTTAAATAAAAAATTCCCGGTTTTTTCAGAAAATTAATGTACAGGACAATTGAAAAAAGAATTTAGACTTATCGATCCCTGTTTCATCAGAGACGGGCGAAAAATGGCCCAGTTTAAAAAGGGACAACTGGACTTCAACTTCTGTTTTCAAGACTGAGGTTATTTTTTTTTTTAAAATATTTTGGCCTTACCCACCTAGGACCTTTTTTTGCTGCTATTGACCGGCTTATTTAAATGTTTATTTTTTTTGCTCCCATGCCAAATTAAAGGGCTGGCCTAGAGCCTACCTGGGGTCCCAACCCTTTAAGTATTTTGATTTTTACGCGTAACCCTGGGCCCTTTTGTGTAGGGCCTGGCCTACCAAATTTTTCAATGCCTAGCTGGGCCCTAGGGATTGGTACAAAAGGCCTGGGCTAGGTCTAGGCCCTAGCCACCCAAAGCTGGGACTGTCTTAGTACACCAAATGGGCCTAGCCCCAGGCGACGTAATTTTGTAATAGCTAGGCCTTATTTGATTTAAAAAACAGTCCTGGGCCCTAGCCCTAGCCTAGGGGCCCCTGGGGCCTGGGCCTAGGTTTGGGGTCCCCCTGGGCTAGGGCTGGGCCCGGCTTAGGTTTGGCCCTACATAGTTAAACTATACTACTCCTATACTAAAACTAGATCTGCTTGATTGCCTTAATTTTTGGGTTTTATGGGCCTGGCATATTTTTTTGTCCGATTTTAGGCTGTAGGCCTGGGCCTAGCTAATTCACACTAAGTCCCCTTAAGACGGAGTGTAGACGATATGTGGAAAAAAAAATTTGCGTTACAAAAACGTCGTTTGGGAGAGGCCAACGCCTTTTCCATTTTTGGGCAAAACCCCATTTGGGTTTAAAAATTTCCTTTTGGTGGGTACTTTTTAAAAATAGAAACTTTAGGCCTTTGGTTTTGGGGTTTGTTTTTTCACATCTAATGGTTATTTTGAGTTTTTCTTGACGAAATAAAATGTGATTTTTTTTGGGGCCCCCCCCCCCCCCCCCTAACCGTGCCCCCCAAAACCGAAAAAGTTCTTTTTATGTTCCCGTAAGGGTTTTCGCTGAAAAGGCAAAACCCCTATGAAAACGCTGTCAAATGATGCTTGTATATCTGGGCTTGTAAGATTTCATTTCATTTTTTTTTTTTCAGATAGGGCCTGCAGCCTGGAGATTCTGAGACGTCCAACCTTCACACCCTGCCACAATTTTAAGATGAAAAACAATACGCCTCAAATGTCCGGGTTTTTGTACGTTCTACGCTTTAGCACTGGTGTCAATGATGCTTTATTAGCTCGGGTTTAAAACTTTCCTGTTACGGGTAGTATAAAGGGCCACGGTATTCCTCTGTCTGAGCTGCACCATCGGGCCCTGTAAGCGAGCCCTGATGCATGTTTCAGCATAGAGCTAAAGGGGAGTGGGTTTGAATTTGTCCAGCACAAGTAAAAACTTTTTTTATAAGTTGCGCACAAAAATATTGTTGTTCCACCTTGCTAAGTAGGGGTGGTACTAAAAGTTAACCGATTTTCCCCTATTTTATGTTGAAGGTGCTCCCGCAAACGGGATTTGCTAAAAGAACCAATCGTTGTTCATGGGCCCTTAATGCATGAGGGGCAAATGGTCTTAAATTATAAAAAAAGTTAATGCTCTGTAGGCCCCCTACATCTTTTTAAATATAAAAATAGCAATAGCGATAGCAAAATTAAAAATGCACTACATAATTATGTCATTTCATTCAGAGTTGACATGGTTTTGGGTGTAGGGCCTATTGCCACTTGTTTAATTAATGTGGGGTACGTAGTCTAGCCCTACAGAAAGATTCCCAAAAATAGATAGGGCCTAATTTTCATGTTTTCCCTTTTCTGTTATGGTTCTTCTCCGATTTGAATGTGAGGCCCAGGCCCCCCAACTCTGGCCAGTGAGCTTCTCCAACAGGATCGACACCTGCAACCGCGCCCCAGGTGAAAACTTCCCCTTGCACCCACCTATAAAGACGTCCCCACGAAGCCACGGGCGTCCCCCACCGCATCCTCCATCTAAAACAACACCCCCTCGTTTTTCCACGGGGTCACCAACTTAATCCCCTCATGTCCGGCAAAATTGGGCCCATAAAAACGAACTGAAACCCCGCATGACAGCTAGCCCCCCCCCCCCCCCCATCAAAGTTTTAACCTGTGGCCCCCAACTGTTGAAACTTTACCTGTTTTTTAAAGAGTTTCTTTACATAATCATCAAGGGCTTCCCGATGCTACAGCGTTAAAAACTCAAAAAACTGGGAATGTCCCCTCTACCCCGGTCCCCCAGTTCCTAACCCCTCCAAAACACACAGCAAGCGTGCCCTTCGTAACTCGGGATGGCCGCAAATTTTGATCCTTATTTTTTTTATGTCAAAAATAAATATTTTACTTAAATTTTTGTACCAACAGTACAGTAAAGCGCAGGGAAAAAAAAAATGAATTTGGGTAATAAATCAAAAATTTATAAAATTTGAGTGAAATTTTAAAAATGCGACCCTCACCACTACTCCCCAAAAGGGGCGATAAAATTGCGAATTTGACCCCAGCCCCCATTAAGTTTCAGGTTTCACATGGCCACGTTAGTTTAAAAAAGATTGTTGTTAATGTTTTCCTTATCAGAAAATTTTCTTTTTTGTGCAGAATAATTTTTTTTGTGTCATTTTGGGGTGTATTTGCTTCACTTTTTTTAAAATTCCCCCGGACAAACTCGCCAGAGACATTCAGCCACTTTTGGGTATTGTTCAGGAAGGGTAGCTATGTCTTTCTGACAACTTTCCCATTTCACATTCAGTTTTTCCCACATAGGGCCCAAGTTTTTGGGAAAGAGGCCTACTATCAAGCAAAACATTCTCTCTTAAAGGCCCCGTATTGCCAGTTCTTAAAAAAATGGGTAATATGACAATTTATCTGATGGGCAAACCCCCATATCCTTCCTAAACAAAACCCTCTAAAATTTTACAATCTTTAGGTGAAAAAAATTGGTTCAAAAGTATTCCAAATAAAACCCTTTGCATTCCCCTTGAAATTTATTTGACGTGCTTCCCAAACAGCCTTTTTGGTCATTATTTAAAATTTTAGCATTTTTGTACGAAATACTATTAGGGTTTTTACTACTTTTTTTTTCACAAAAAATCCTGTTATTTAAATAAATTTAGCCCTTAAAATTTCCCTCACCATCTCATAAGTGGGGTAGGTAGGGATGGGATAGGCCCACTGTAAAACAAAATTTTTTTTTAATTTTTCATCTGATAAAAAGTCCTCCAACATCAATCACCAAAATCACAAAAAAAATTATGTAGCCTACAATTAAAAAAAATTAGTTTAAATGCATGTTTATTGATTCATGATTTAGCCCGATGATTTTTGCAATGTATTTTGATATTTTCAAAATACGATGTATTTTTGTATTTCAATAAACTTGTCAATGTATTTTTTTTTTGTTCTTTATTTAAAAAACGATTTTTTAAGTATTTTTTTATTTCAATACAATTTGTTAAATATATCCTGGTTTACCTGTATTTTGTATTAAAGAGAATAAAGACTTAGCCCCATCTACTAAAATTATTAAATTTTTATTAGTACCCAGTCAGGCCCACATTTTCTGAGGCCTTCTTTTGTTTTGGCCAAAAGTTTAACTTCTCATGCTAGGGTTAACCTTGAAGGCAGCTATTTCTTGTTTTGTATTCTTAGCCACGGGTTTTCCGGTTCCCCCACAAATACCGAATTAAGCAACGTTTGGGTGTGGTCCAGGGGAGTGGGTGAATGCTCTCCCCGAAACTCGCGTATTCCATGCTAGACGAGGGGGGTTTGAGAGCTAGTGTAACAGCTTTGTTCTCCCGACTCTGTCGGCGGTCCCGGTTTTGGAAGAACCTATAGACTGTCAAGGTTACCCTCCTTTTGGGTGGGGCGTAAAGATTTTTTTCCCCTTTTTACTTGTCGAAAGGAGTGGCTACTGCCGGTACCGTTTTACCCTCTACCCTTTTTATTCATACTTCATCCTCACTATCACCACTATCGGGACTGGGGCCCATCAAAACAATTGTTATATTATTATATTAATAAAGGGCCGTCAATTGCAGTTGCAGGATCAAACACAACCACATCCATTGTAAAATCTATTCAGTTTTTGAGTAGGCCTCTGTTATTTTCATTGGTATTAATATTATGCAGCAATAAAAGTGGCTATCCCAATCCTGCACCAACCATCCTTTTTTAGTTTGGGTACGTTTGGTAACCCTATTTTATTGGATTCTGGTATCATAAATCGCCTACCATACTCTTTTAAGTGAAAGGAAATTTTTGCCAAAAAAAAGGGGGAAGACAGTATTTGGGCCCATTTTTCATAAATCAAAAGTCCTGTCACTTAAATAAAAATTTTCAGAAAAAATATGAGCCTTACTTTTTTAAATAAACCGTTAGTAACTTAATTTTTAATTTAAAAAAAAAAAGCTAAGTTAAGAAAAAATGTTAAGTACCTATTGCCCCCCTGTATAATACATATTTGCAAGGGAAAAAATAAATAAAAAAAAAAAATGTAACCTTTTAAAAATAAATACAATTAAAAACCCTTTCTTCAATTACTCCTTTTTAAACACTATTTTTTCACATTTTTGCTTTTGGGGACAAAAGGGATGTGGTAAAAAATATCAGAAACGGGGTTTTAGAAATAAAATTTAAAAACAAAGAAAAATTTCTCATGGGTATAAACCCCCCCTATAACATAGGGGTTTTAAATTTTTTTTTTGTTAAATTTCTTTAAAAAAAATTATACTTCATATTTTTTGTTGTCAATTTTTTTTTCTCAATTTCACGCGATTCTTTTTGCCTCTATTCGTTATTTTGGATCAAGTTTTAGGGGGCGCTTAAGTGATGTTCACTTGCTTTTTAAAATTCCTTATTTTTCGATATAGGGGCCCCAAAATGGCCCCCTAACTTGTGGAACGGGGTTTCGACGACCCAACCTATGGCCAACGAGCGAGTTAGACGACCTCGCCGGGGGCGGAGATTGTAGAACCTTTTATAGGGCCCAATGGGGGTCCAGTGACAACACCAAGGGCCCAAAAGGGCCCTTTTGGATTGATCAGGTATAAAATTAAATCTGTAGGGGGGATTGATGCTTTTACTAAGGAAAGGATTTAAACCATTTTGTAGAAGGACAGCAAATAAACTCAAAAAAGACACTGGGGCAGAGATAAATGTTTTCCAAGTGAAAATTTTTTGAAGAAAAAGTTTTTTAAACCCTGTTCTTAAAACAAATGCAGTGTTTTGTAGCTTTTGGGGAGAACAAATATTCCAAAAGGGGAAAATTTTGTTAACTTGCTTGGGGAGGTTAATGTATTTTGTTACGAAAAGTACTATAATATAACAAAATGTAGGAAGAAGGTTTTCCGATAAGATCAAGTTACCTCTGCTATTCTTCCTTTTTTCACCACCAAGTCAGAGTGTACATGGTTACGTTTTAAATTATCAGTATCCAACTTACTTGCCTTTAAAAGCGCTATATTTTTACATCTCTTTTCCCCTAAAGAGTTCAAACCTGTGGGAGAATGAAAAAAAAGGATTAGTTCGGTAAGGCAAAGCATATTACCCTAAATCAAAAATTTTTATTGGTTTTATTCGAAAAATGATTATTAAAATTGGTTTAAAAGTAATCCAATGAAATTATCTCCAACTCATTATAAACTCAATGATCAAAATCGTTCAGCCATGACGGCGGTTTCTTCAACCTTGCCGGTCTTTCGGTTCGTCCCGGCGTATCTTCTAGAGCATCTTTTGACCCCCCTTTTGCTTCATCCATCTGTGGGTGTTCTGTTGGCTGGATATATGGTTTCACAAAAGATGCGTTTCTTTTGTACTCTGCGCCAGTTGGTGACTGGATATGGACTGTAGACCCCGTCTTTTCCACGACGCGGAAAGGTGTCGGTTTAAAAAGGGGTTGATAGCTTGTCCCGTTTTTCCTGTCTGACGAGTACCTGGGCCCCTGGAGATACTTGGGAATCCACGGCTCTTCTCGTGAAATCGCTCAACTCCTTGCCCTTCATCTTGCACTCCTGGTCTCTGTCGCGTACTTCAGAATCCAAACGATCCGGATTTGGTAGAATCGAAAGTTTGTCTCTAATCTCTCTTTTGAACATTAGAGAAGCGGGCGTTTTACCCGTAGTTGTGTGTGGTGTCGTGTGATACGACAGCAGGTAAGTTCTTAACGCCTGTTGTAGGTCTTCACCACTGTTGTGAGCAATGCGCAGGCGTTTGAGGAAGGACCTATTTTGGCGTTCAACTTCACCATTCGCCTGCGGCCAATATGGAGTCACGTGGCGTAAATGAACTCCATTCGTAAGACAGAAATTGCGAAATTCTTCGCTAATAAACTGCCTTCCATTGTCCGCAACGATAGTCTCGGGAAGACCGTATCGTGCAAATATGCATTCCAAGACATTAATCGTCTCGTGTGAAGTAATCTTTTTCATAAAGGTTGCTTCACAAAATCGACTATAGTAGCCCGACGACTACAAAAATGAAGTCGCCAGTCGGTAATGGTCCTAGGAAATCGATCGCGAGGTCCTGCTAGGGTCCACTAGGGAGTTTGGTCCTTATGATTGGTTCAGGGTGGGGGTAAGAACTCACTATTTGGCAACCATGACAGGATTTGAAATATCGTTCACCCTCAGAATCAACTCCTGGCCACCAGACCTTACTGCGTAACCGAGCTTTATTTTTACTATACCCGGGTGTCCTTCATGTGCCAGGTCGAGTATTCTTATCCGGAGACTCTTCGGAACAACAACCCTGTTCCTCTCAGGATTATATTTCCCAGTACAAAAAGTTCTGGTTTAAGGATCTGAAAACGCTTAGTTTCCGAATTCCAGTTATCGGTTAGGATACTATTTTTCAGCTGCGATAGTTCACTATCACTGGAACATGCAGAGGACATCTCTGCCATTGTAACTGATTTTGGCAAAGCCTCGCTTGCGACCCAGTGCACATGTAAATCGTTACCTGCAGCAGGAGAAACTGCTGCGAGAAGACGTGACAAGGAGTCCGCAATGTTTGTGGATCCTGGACGATATTCTACCCGGTATCGATATCCTTGTAGCTTCATAACCCAACGCTCAATTCGCGCATTTGGTTTCGATCGAGGGGAAAATAAGAACTCTAATGGCTTATGATCTGTGACAAGGACGAATTCGTCTCCTCCGTACACGTAATTGTGGAATCGCTCGCAAGCAAACACGATGCCCAGGGCTTCACGTTCAAACTGGCTGAATTTTCTTTCAACTTCAGTCAGTGAACGACTAGCGTACTCAATAACTTCTTCGCCGTTGTCGTCGGTTTGTGTTAAAACGCAACCTAGTCCAACCGGACTAGCGTCCGCAATTATACGTGTCCCACGGGTGGGGTTTAAGAATCCTAAAGCTTTCGAACTAGCTAGTAGTGCTTTAAGTGTAACAAATGAGTTTTCTTGTTCAGGCCCCAATTGAATGTGGTACTTTGACGCAGCAGCAATCGTAGAGGGTATGTAACGGTTGAGTAGTTTTGTATAAAACGAGAATTGTAGCCAACTAGGCCAAGAAAACTCTTCACTTCCTCCCTAGTCCTTGGAGCCCTGAAGTTCTTGACAGCCTCCACCTTATCATTAGATGGTTGTACCCCTTTTCCGTAAGTATGTGTCCCATGAACTCAATTGATGATTTTCGTATCTCACATTTTTCCTTGTTTAATGTAAATCCGCAGTCCATCAAGAAATTGTAGTAGCGCTTGCATTCTTGCATCATGTTCTTGAACGGTTGCGCCGTACACCAAGATGTCGTCAATGAACACCACGATTCCCTCTAGGTGTGAAGTGATACTTTCAATGACATTTTGAAATATTTCCGGGGCGCAATTGACTCCGAAGAAAAGTCGCTTAAACCAAAATAATCCCATGAAGGTAGTGAACGTGGTGATAGGCCTAGATTCTTCTTCCAATTCCAGCTGATGGAACGCGGAACGAAGATCAAGCTTACTGAAGACCTTGGACCCCCCCAAGTGATGAATCATGTCTTGGAAAGTCGGAATAGGGTGGCGTTGCCGTTTAATTGCAAGATTGGCCAACCGCATGTCAATGCACAGGCGCAGTTCACCGTTCTTTTTAGTACTGAGAACAACAGGCGAAGCCCATGTTGTCGGCCCTGTTGCCGGCTCGATAATGTCATTGTTGGTAGGTCTTGTATCTTCATTTTGACTTTATCCTGTAACTGGTACGGATCTTCCTTGCTTTTTGTACTACTGGTGTAACTCCGTCATCGACTGTTAATTTTACCTTATAACCGGTAAATTTCCCTATCCCTTGGAATATACCATCAAACTTGGGATCGTATAATACCAGGTGTAATACTGGGTATTAATACTTGCAGTACCCTAACTCGATTGCAGTATCTCTGCCTAACAGGGGTTGGCCCTGTTCCTGCACTACTACAAACCGGGATTTCAGGGTTTTATTTTTTAGCACTATCTCAGTCTCAAACTCACCCAGCACTGAGAGTGGATTCTTAGATCCATATGCAAAAAGAACTCTGGATGTCTTTAAACAAGTGCCTTTTATGCCCCTTTTCTTGCATTCATTCCATGTCTTGGAATCTAAGACATTGCAGCAGGCACCCGAATCAATAAGAAGTTCAAGGTTAACCCCGCCCACTTGAGCAGGCAGCATGCTAGGGGGTGAAGTTGGTTTATTTATGCCACATACCTCTTCATTAATGCCGAATGTGTAATTCTCCTCACTCCCCGGCTCCTGCTCGTCTACCTGACGAACTGCATTCTTGTAGGGCCTAGCATTAGGACTACTCTGCATAGGCCTAGGACCTGAGAACTTGCTTTTATTCCAGACCGAAGCTAGATGACCTAGCTTATTGCATTTCCTGCACTTCTTGTCCCGTGCCGGACATTGCTCATTACTAGCCAAGTGTGTACCTGATCCACACCGAAAGCATTTAAGGTTAGGCCTAGCCTTGTCCTTGCTAGATTTTACTACAGCGATGTGCGCCGTGTCTAGGCCTAGCTTACCTCCAGACTCGATACAGCCGGCCTGGCGCTCTGTAGCCTCGAGCAGGGTTGCAATTTCCTTGGCCTCAATGAGAGTGAGGGAATCTCCCTTCTTCAGGAGAGCCCTGCGTAGTTCATTAGACCTGCATTTCTCTATTAATTGATCGAGAAGCATGCTGTCCCCATCTACGAAGTTGCAGTTTACACTTTTGGGCCCCTTTAGCCTAGACAGGAACTCGGACACGGTTTCAGTTGAACTTTGTGCCATGCATCGAAATACATACCTCTCATATCGGTGGTTTTTTAGAGGTTCAAAGTAAGAAGTGAGTGCGTCTTTACACAAAGAATAGATGGTCTTACCTTCTGGCAAGACGAAATTCGTATCAGATTCTGGCAGAGTAAACCACACTTCCTGAATGTGTTCACCCCCAAGGTGTAATAGCGTCGCTTTACGGCGCTTTAAATCATTGAGACCTGAGGCCTCGAAGTAAAGTTCTAAGGAACGTACCCATTTGTGCCACCGGACGGCGATCAGGGAAGCATCCGCGTGCGCATCAAACGGTTTTATGGTAGATTTACTATCCATAATTAGTATTTTACCATCGTCGCCAATTTGTAATGTATTCGTTACGAATATGTAACTATAATACTAGACAAGAATGTAGGAAGAAGGTTACCGATAAGACGTCAAGTTACCATGCTGCTATTCTTCCTTTATTCACCACCAGAGTGCAGAGTGTACATGGTACGTTTTTGAATTATACAGGTATGCCAACTTACTTGCATGAAATAGCGCTATATATTACAGTAGGAATGATAGACAGGAAACTATTGAGTTCATGTTAGCAGATGTAAAATGCAAACCCCTTCTGAGTCTAGATGCTAGTGTGAGGTTAGGACTAATTCAAAAGGTTGCTGTTACTGAAGTAATGGAGCAGACCGAATTAGGCCTAGGCTTAAACACTAAAGAAAAAGTTTTGCAGGAGTACAAAGATGTATTCAGTGGGCTAGGGTGTATGCCTGGGAAGTATAGCATCACTTTAAGACAGATAAGTGTACCTGTAGTACATCCAAGTAGGCGAGTGCCTTCAGCTCTAAAAGATAAACTCAAAGAAACATTAGATTGTTTAGAAACACAGGGTGTTATTGAGAAAGTGGAAAAACCCACTGATTGGGTGAATAATCTAGTGATTATTGAAAAGCCAAATGGGTCGCTGCGCCTGTGCCTTGACCCACTTGACTTAAACAAAGCTATAAAAAGAGAGCATTACCCAATTCCTTATCATAGTGATATACTGACTGAACTAAGTGGCATAGAATGGTTCACTATTGTCGATATGAAGGATTTTTTCTTTCAGGTATTGTTGGATGAACAGAGTTATGAGCTGTGCAACTTTAATAGTTCCTTTGGTAGGTACAAATTTAACAGGATGCCGTTTGGTATCAGCTCAGCACCTGAGGTATTTCAACGAAAAAACTTTCAAAACTTTGGTGACATAAAAGGTGTTCAGATTGTCCATGACGACATAATAGTGTCAGGTAAAACAAAGGTAGAGCATGATAGGGCTCTGAAAGAGTTGTTAGAAAGAGCTAGAAAATTGAACATTAAATTCAATCCAGATAAATTTCAATTTCAAATCAAAGAGGTTAGGTACATGGGTCATGTAGTGTCAGCCAAAGGGCTAAGAGCTGATGAGGATCGCGTTAAGGCAATCAAGTCAATGCCATCTCCTACTAATGTTACGGAGCTACGTAGATTCCTAGGTATGCTTAATTACCTAAGTCAATTTGTTCCAAACATGTCCACCATTACTGAACCAATGAGAGCATTATTAAAACATGACACTCACTGGGAGTGGAATCACGAACAGATTAAGGCAGAGCAGGAAATCAAAGACAAACTTAGCTCAGCACCAGTTTTAGCATACTTTGACAATACCAAAGAGCTAACCATGCAGGTAGATGCATCCAAATGTGGCCTAGGAGCATGTCTCATGCAACAGGGTAAGCCAATAGCTTATGCTTCTAGAAATATGACTGAAACAGAGCAACGGTATGCTCAAATAGAGAAAGAACTGTTAAGTATAGTGTATGGAACTGAGAAATTTCACTACTACATTTATGGACGTAAACAACAGTTCAAACTGACCACAAACCATTGGTGACAATTGTGACCAAAAATGTAAACAAAGTTAGTCCAAGACTTCAGAGACTTCAACTTAAACTCCTTAAGTATGATCTAGATTTAGTGCATGTACCAGGTAAAGAAATGCATGTTGCGGATACTCTGTCTAGGGCTTACTTGTCTGAATCGGGTATAGATGATCCTGAATTGTCAATAAACGTACATAGTGTGTCACAGCACCTTCCAATGTCAAATGACAAAAGAAGAGTGTTCAGAGAAGCCACTCTAAATGATTCTGTTTGTCAGACCCTGTTAGGCCTGCATAATGAAGGTTGGCCTAATGAAAAACATAAGGTCCCAAGTAATGTAAAATACTACTGGGATATGCGGTATGATTTATCCTTTGAAGACGGTTTAGTTTTTGTGGGCGACCGATTGTTGGTACCACCACAGCTTAGAAAGAGTATGCTTGATCTTATTCATGAAGGGCATATGGGGATTAATAAAACTAAAAACAGAGCACGACAGGTCCTGTTTCTGGCCTAGTATGACCAAGGATATAGAGAATGTTGTCCGAACCTGTAGTGCATGTGAAAAATATCAGAAGAGAAATTGTAAAGAGCCTTTACAACCTCATCCTATCCCGTATCGTCCATGGGAAAAACTAGCAGCAGACTTGTTAGATTTTCAAGGGAAGTCTTTTCTAGTAATTAAGGATTATTATTCCAAGTGGATAGAATTGATTCAGGTGTCTAATAAAACAGCGCGAGAACTCATCAATAAGTTCAAATCGGTGTTCTCACGCTATGGTATATGTGACCTGTTGGTATCAGATAATATGCCGTTTGATAGCGAAGAGTTTAAAATTTTGCTAAAGAATACACTTTTGAAACTGTAACCTCAAATCCAAGCTATCCTAAATAAAATGGTATGGCTGAAAATGGTGTGAAAGTGGCGAAAAATGATGTTGAAGAAAGCAGACCATTTGGGTACTGATGTTTCTCTCTTATTACTAGAGTATAGAACTACACCAAGAACGGGCACAACATTTTCTCCATCGCAGTTACTCATGGGTAGACAACTTAAAACTAAAATACCTACCATCTCTAAACTGTTGCAACCGGCAACACAGGTTAATGTCAGGGAAACACTCAAAACTTTGCAAGATACACAAATGTATTTCCATGACAAACAGGCTAGACCCTTGCCTGAATTGACAAAAGACCAACCTATTCTCATTAGGAATGATAAAGTCTGGGAACCGGCTATAGTAGTGTCAAGGCATGACACACCTCGATCATACTTGGTAAAGAGAGAGGATGGATCTGTTTTGAGGCGAAACAGACGCGATTTAATGCCATCCAGCAACCAGTTCAGACCAAAGACTGAACTAGTTCCAGATGAGGTAGAGGTAGAATCAAAAGAGGGTGTAGGAGATGAGAGTATTACGTTGGGAATGCAAGCGGAAGTGAATAGATCTGAACCTCGTGTAAGTGGCAGAGTAAGAAAGGTACCAGAAAGGTTTAAGGATTATGTCATGAAGTTACTTTGCTTGTAAAGCCTAAATAGGTTTACACTATTATCTACACTATTACTATATGGTATAAAAATTTGTTTAAGAGTTTGTAGAATTAATTAAGTAAAACAAACTTTCATAATTGTATTTTGTGTGTAAATCATAAATTGTTGTCATATGTAACAAAACTTGTAATTTGATTATTTGTGTGATTATGTGTGTGATTATCTGTCACAACTGTATTTGAGAGACATAACATCCTAACTTGTAATTGTATTGTTTAAAGTAACCTTGTTAACAGTAATCTCATTTGTAACTTTAATTGTCTAAAAGTAATCTATCAAACAAGTTAAAGAAAGGGACGTCACTTGACTTAAGGGGGAAGATGTGATGATCTCAGTTAAGTAACTTGAATATTGCCGCCCAGCCTCTACTTGTTAGCGAGTTTGGGTTTGTTATGTTGGCAATGCGGACGGCGCAATGCATCTTGGGACTAGTGAGACTGACTAGCAATGGAGGCTAAGCCTAGACCTGTGGCGTGCTTATAACTTGTACTGTTCTGCATCTTAATTAATAAAGAACTCATTCCTAAATAACCAGTGTGTTACAATATTATTACATGGGTAATATTACAATTATGATGATACACATGTTACTATTCTAGCTATTTACAGATCTCCCGCAACAAAAATTAAATGTTTTCTCACAGAATTGGATGACAACTTAACTTTACTAGATAAATCAAACATAGGAGACATGAACTTAGACATCCTAAATGACACTAACTTCAACAAACATAATGTGGGAACATATTTAAATATACTTGCAAAACATCCCTGATGAAAATTCTTGTCAACTTTACTTGTTAAATTTTGACTAAATTGGACAAGAATGTCAGTAACAAGAACAGACAAGATCAGACTTGATTATGACCCATGTTAACAAGACAAGAACAAGCCATTCTAAGTAAGAAGAGACAAGACTAGATACAACAAATCCTTACTAAACCTGACTTGACTAGAATACACTAATCTAGATGAGAATGGACAAGACTAGATACAACAAATCCTTACTAAACCTGGCTTGACTAGAATACACTAATCTAGATGAGAATAGACAAGACTAGATATAACAAATCCTGACTAAAGCTGGCTTGACTACCCTTACTAAAAATATTCATCACCAATTGATAACCATTTAGCAACCAAGGTTTACATAACCTTTTAGTAACCATTTGTAAACCAATGTTTCAAAATATGACCAAATGGTTATCAATTGTGAAAACCCCACTGCTCAGAATGATTGTAAACCAACAAAAACCCCATTTGATCACCAACTAATAACCATTTGAAAACCCAACTGTAAACCAAATTGACAACCATGGTTTATATATAATAACCATTTGATAACCAACTGTAAACCAATTGATAACCAGCGGTAAGAACACCAGCGCATCTAGTATTCACTCAATAACCAAAAACAAATTAGATGATGGAATCCAAATTTTTTTCTAAAAATAATACTTTCAACGACTTTAGGACTTCTAATTACACATGTACATACCGGTAACAAATACACACTAGATGGAAGAAGTTTGACATGTTAAATTTTATTGGTATCTATTGGGACTCGATCTCTGGACTCCTTCCTCCATAGTTTCGACGCTCCCCCTTCCAAGTGGCCACAGAACCTGTGGTCAGTGTGAGCGCGCAGCTAGCTCATAAGGTTATAGGGCCACGCACTTGTATCGCATACTGCAGAATGCGAAAAACAAAACCTTTTCTGTATAATGTTACAATGAGTTTGTTTACTTGAAATCTGCTTTTCTTATTTGTGAATTGTGACCTCTTCTCAAACTAATATTGTGTTGTAGCAAGAATGCAGAGCTAGCTTTCCATGTTTTATGGAATGATCTTGTCTTTCTCGTCTTAGACATTGCTTTTGAGGAAAATCTTCAGCATTATGTAATTATATATAAGAAAGGAGTTTTTTAAGGCTATTGTAACACCTCTGGGCGATAATTTGAAAGTCGAAGAAACATGTCTGAAAAGTTTGCTGAATGAAAGAGGCCCTTTTAAAAATAACAGAAAAAAAATGAATTTTTTTGGGCGGGACATAACCTCACTTTTGGGAAAATTATATTTAGTTTTTGGGACTATAGTGTACACAACAAATCTAGTTCAAAATTAAATTTTGAGAATGGGTTTTTTCTGGACATAGTTTCTAAACACCTTTAGCTATAACTTTAGCTATAGCAAAAATATTTTTTCTAAAAATAACAGTTGCGGTGTACGACTTTTTTGTCAAACGGAAACAAAACTGAAAAAACTCGTATTTGTCCCGTTTGACAAAAAAAAATCAACCCAACTGTTATTTTCAGAAACTATTTTAGCTATAGCTTAAGTTATAGCTAAAGGTGTTTAGAAACTATGTCCAGAAAACCGATTCTCAAAATTTAATTTTGATCTAGATTTGATGTGTAACTATTGTTCAAAAATCTAAATATAATTTCCAATAGTGAGGTTATTTTCCCGCCCCAAAAAATTCACATTTTTTCCTGTTATTTTAAAGGCCTTCTTTCATTCAGCAAATTTTTTCAGGCATTTTTTCTTCGACTTTCAAATTATCGGCCAGAGGTGGTACAATACCAAGCCTGCTTTCAGGACATAGGCCTACTCGTTTAATGTAAACAAAACCGATAGCTCAAATTTGGAGAGCATCGGGCATGTAAGCCGGAGGTTCTGGGTTCGAGCCCAGTCGGGGCCATTTTTACGATAATTGCTATCATTATAATAATAAGCATCTAAACTTATTTCCAACAATGTCGGGTTTGAGTGGTGTTCTTCACACCGATATCTAGGGCACGAAAATATTTTTGCCGAGATTGCCAGGCACAGCGTTTCTTCATCATCATCTTCATCGTCATCTTCATCCTGCATCTGCTTCTCCACCAATTTTCTCCCCTTCTTTCCTGTCCTCCCACAGCTTCAATTCCGTCACCTGGGTTCCAAGATCACCTCGCTCTACAACGTCTCCTTCGATCAATCTTCCCCATCTTTTTCTCGGTCTCCCTACTTTTTTTTTACCTTCCTCTCCTGCTTCGAAGTTTTGTCTTGGGGTCCTATCCCTTTCCATCCCCTTCATATGAACAAACCATCTTAAACGTTTCCCCTTTCCCAAATTTTAAACCTCAATTTCTCCAGACCTAATTCCTTTCTTATAACGTCGCTTCTAATCCTGTCCAGTTTTGTAACTCCCTTGATACTTCTTAAAAACTTCATCTCTGCTGCTTCCAACTGACTCTCTTCCTTTGAGTATTAATTTATTTATTATTCTTATGAAATAAACTGTTTTAAAAATGTTATGCTGTGCTAGAAAATAATTAGACCTAGAGGTTTGTGTATTTTGACAAAAAATAATGACTTTCTAGCTTATGCCATTATTACACAGTGCAAAATAGGCCTACAGCTTTTGTGTTTGTCTTTATTTTTAAAATTGCATGCATTGCAGGTGACCATATAAAGATATATTTTGTCAAATTAACAAAATATATTGATAGTAGGGCCTATATTGATAAGGCTTGTATATGTTCTTCATGTTATTGTAAACCAATTAATAACCATGGTTGCCAATTGGTGACTAGTATCCATGGTTTGTATTTGGTTATGTATTGGTTATGAGATTCTCAGAAAAAAAGTAATAACCAACTAATAACCATGGTGATCATTTGGTTATTACTAGTTGAGGTTTACAAATGGTTATCAAATGGTTATTAAAAGGTTTATAATAACCATGGTTGTCAATTGGTGATGTTCTGGTTTGCAAAAGGTTATAAAATGGTTATTAAATGGTTTACAGGGGCCCCCAACCGGGGGGGCCCCGTACGGGATTCCGTAGTTCCGTACCTGCCAGTCCGCCTCTGCCTACAACCCATATAACACTAAAAGACCAAAATCAGACGAGGAAAGAGTATCATCATCAATATTTCTAGAACCAATAACTACAACCGAAATAAAAAATCATATAAATGAACTTAAAAACACAACCTCTCCAGGGATTGATGGTCTAAAAACTGAAACACTGAAAAAAGTAAGTGCATTCATAATACAACCACTAGAATATATTTTTAACCTGAGTATTGAAACGTCAGTATTCCCAGATTACCTAAAGATAGCAAAAATATATCCATGTCACAAAGGAAGCGATAAGACCTCCCCTTCAAACTATAGACCCATATCAATTCTCAGCAATTTAGCAAAACTTTTAGAAAAATCACTCAAACTAAGAATGATGAATTTCTTTGAAAAACATAAAGTATTATCTGAAAATCAATATGGATTCCGAAATAAACGGAGTACCGATGATGCAATTTACAAACTAACTGAACAAATATATAGTGCTGTTGACAGATCGAAAAAAACATTTGCTGTATTTTTAGATCTTGCCAAGGCCTTCGATACGGTCGACCACCAGATCCTCCTGCGGAAGTTGGAAAAGTATGGTATACGTGGCAATCCATGAAACTTTTGGAAAGTTACTTGGAAAACAGAAGACAATGTGTTACAATTAATGATGTCCACAAGTTCCTATAAAACAATAAACTGTGGGGTACCTCAGGGCACTGTACTTGGTCCCCTTCTCTTCCTAGTTTACGTGAATGAGTTATGCAATCTTAAAATTAAAGGGAAGTTAATCTCATATGCAGATGATACAGTATTAATTTTTTATGGTAACGACTGGCAGTCGGCCTTAAATAATGCAGGAACTGAATTAAGACTTATTTATGATTGGCTACAGGACAACCTACTCACTCTCAACCTCTCTAAAACGGTATTTATTGCCTTTCAACTACGAGAAAAGCAAACTGAAAATTTAGGACACTTAATAATCCATGACAAATCTACATGCCTCTGTAACCTTCAATTGGACAAAAATTTAAAGTAGACAACAACTCATCCCACTGTAGTATCATATTAAACAAAGTGCAAGTAACACAATATCTGGGTATTACCATGGATGAGAAATTGAATTGGGAACCGCATATCAAAGAAAATATTAAAAAATTAAGATACTACTATACAAATTCTATAGGCTAAAACAAATACTAGATTTTAACAATTTAAAGACAGTATACACCGCGCTTGTTCAATCTAGATTACAATATGGAATAATAGGATGGGGTGGTGTAAGAGAATGTTATCTTGAACCACTAAACAAAGTAAAAAAGCACATAATAAAACTAATAACCACAGACCAAAGAGATACCCCACCACTATCTTTTTTAGCAATACAAAACTTATGAATATTAGACAACTTTATTTAAATAGCATCTTAATTCACACATACACAAATAAACATTAGGCCTCTATAAAACTAAAATAATACTATGAACATGCCAGTGACTAGGAAAACTGCTCGTGGCAACATTGACATCATCCGCATTGTAAGATTCCTTACGTTACACATAAAGATAAATGAAGAACTAATCAGTTGGGATTAGGGTAAAATAAAATAGTTAATTAATTGAGTTAATCCTCTGGTTTATTGAGGTAAGAAAAAGGGTGAAAGTTCAGGGTCAGAGGCAATTGGCATTGTTTACATACAAAATACATAACATAAACCATTAAACTTAGCTATATCTAAATACCCCTCTCATTAAAGAGTCTTTATCGGTCCAATCGAAAATAGTTCAAATATATATATTTTCATACGGTCCACTCACGGGCACTGCTCACCCACAGTTCCACACACGTTGACGATGGCGACGTCGGCTTCAGGATTGTTGAGGGCCGGACGCTCGTAGTATGCAGAAAAGGGGAGGGCGATTTGTTTCCCCGGTCGTGGTCGTCTGGCTTCAATCCCGACAGGTCAACACAGATTCACACACACACACAGTTTATAATTGCAAAGCACGGTGGTGCGGAAAGTCCACACACTGCCACACAGTTCGATTCACACACCGGCACAGATTAAAGTTTAATTAAAACTGTCCTCAATATGAAATTAACTTGAACAATGTGTACACCGGGAAATTAACTTCTGTTTTAGAATATAAATATACAACACTCGCGGATCGTTTGGTTCGATACCACGATTTCGAGAGGTGGGTTTATTTGTCCCAACCGTCTCCTCCGTGCACCCGATTACCACTGTCCTATTTCTCCACTTCCACCCCCTGTATGCCATCGTGGCCATGTTGCCAGATGGGCAATCTAATTCTACAGGTTATTAATAAACTAGCAAATAAAATACACTTATAACATAACCATACATGAATAAAAATTACACTCTGTCAGTAAATGATGATTCTTCTTTTAACAAGGCAAAAATGTAAATAACCACAATAAAATAATAGGTGAAGGCGTGGTCACCAAGGACCACGCCGATGCAGCCGAAAATGGCAACTAAGGGCTAAAATCAAATTAAAATACTCTGTAAAACCGTCCTCCGCCAAAGACGTGTTGCTGAATGGCCAGTTGACAAGAGCAATCCCTTTATTTACGATTGGCTGCCTATCTGTCACTGACAGGACCACCGACAAGGCTAACCCTAGCTACCTGCACCTTCATATTTACACCCACACCTGGCCTTCGTCTTACATCTATTTAATCAGATCCACAAGATACACCACGTTACCAACGATTTTAAAGCGAGCTATCTCAACCGGTTTCATCTAGTCCGAGCGTGGCTACAAAAGCCTAATTTCGTAACAGTCTGCTGAACCTACTAACACGTCAGTTTTCAACCTTTTTTATTTCCCAAAAAAAAATTATTAAATGAAAACCAAATTATTAAACTGTAGCTATATAAAATACCCTTTATGACTTTTTTGCATAAAAGGCATCAATTCTCGCCCGATTTGTTCTAGAACGGCACCAGTCGATACTCATAATTCTCCCTATCATGTTGGCAAGCCGCGGCTAGCTCCGTTTAAAGCGAGCCAGTTCACTTTGGTAGGTCGGTTTGAGATAGCTCGCTTCAAGTGTTTTACCAAGCGTTTGAGGTCGGCTTGAAACCAAGCCGGCTTGAGATAGCTCGTTTTAAAAACCCTTGGTAAACGTAGTGATATTAATTAAGGTTAAAGCGAGTCATTACAACTTCCCCCCAGATTTTATTTACAAAGCTTTTTTAGGGGGGTTTTGGGAAATTTAAAATCTACAGCACGACAATGCCTCAAATAAATGTATTTCTTACTATCATTTCTTCCGGGTTTCTCAGGAAACACATACAATAAACCTCCACTTTCGTTTTTCTGTTGGTTATTCAACCCTTGCGTCCCATCTACCTGCTCTCTCACCGGTTCACAAAAACTCTTGTTTTTCTCTGGTTCAGTGAACTCCCCCGTGTTGTTCGGTCGCTTAAACCGCTCTTCAACATTCCTACCCTTGTTGCATCAGCCCCCTTTGACCCTTTGTAACTCTTCTAACACTTCTGAGCAATTATTTTACATATTGGTTTGTTGTTATATGTAAATGCTGGGCTCTGTCTTTGTTATTCGACCAGTTCTAAACGAAATACGGTTTTTGCTTGGTTTTGTTCCTACTTGCAAATAACCCTCTTCAAAGTTTACTTCCGCCCTCTCCTTGGGGGAGCCAGTCAGCCCCTATGATTAGTTCACGGACAGATGGGGAATGATAAAGACAGGAGTTTCATAATTACTGATCCTGCTTGGAAGGTCACTAAAGCTTGTTTAGTTATTTTCTGGCTTTTGTTATTAAAAGCCGCCGTCACAGAGATTCCATTCACAGGTAATACCGGTATTTTTTTGGTTGTTTTTATGTATATCTTGCCAGAATTCTTCTGACATACATGTGACGTCACTACCCGTATCAATCAGAATCGGAACAATTTGGCTGCCAATCGTGCCAGTTTTTCGGGGGTCTTAAATTTCCTCTTTATTTGCGGTTCATTTTCGTTGAATAAGTCATCTGTTGACTACTCTCCCTCAGGGTTAACCGATTGTTGCCTCCCCCTCCCCTTTTCGTTTTTATCTTGGGTCAGGTGATAAATTTGATTTATACTTCTGACCTGATACTCTCTCTTATCACACGGTCACTTCTCCAATTACTATCATCGGATTTACCGGTTTGATTAAACCGCTCTTATCATCACGGTCACTCCTCCAATTCCCATAATCGGAGTTACCGGCCCGATTACCGCCCGCCCATGGTCGGCTCTTCCCGCGTCTCCCGCTGGTTGCCCCCAAGATCGCCGCTCGCCATGTTAGGCTCTTCTTCCCGATCTTTTTTCCCGGGAAAGTCAGTTTTGAGCCTGACTACCACCCTGTTTTCCGGAGCACTATTCTTATTTTTGGTTGGCTGGTCTGTCTTTACGACGCGATGCAGATTCATCTAGATTTTGCAATAATCTTAATGTCGCTTCTGACGTTTCGTGCCTCGCGGCTAGTGTGTATTCTCTACATTAGCCGGAAACAGTTGAGACACTCGTCTCAAGAAATTTTTTAGTGCTTATGGGAGGGGATAGATGTTTGACTTTCTTCATCCACGAGAGAAAGAATGCCGCCATTGGCCTTGGCCCTGTACATGTTTATTATAAAAATCATGGTGGCAGTTGGTACCTTACTTCTTCTTGATGCTCATCTGACCAGAAAAATGCCCAAGGAAAGACGATCTGAACTGCGCCCATCCGTTCCAGGTTCCCTGGAACGCTGCCCCCCAGTCCCGGCAACCCCATCTAGCTTTTGCACTGCTAATGCTATTTGCATATTTTCCGGCAACTTTTGTTGCTGACCATATCCCTCAATACTCGCTATGAAATCAACAGGGTGTATTTTACCGTCGTTTTTGCGAATTTTGGCAATATCTCGCTGGTGTGCATCATTGACCCTGGGCAAGTATTTACCGCAAACATGGCCTGCATTTCCCGGGTTTTTTGTGCAGCAGGCAACGGGGTTATTGTTGTCTCGATTTGAGACGCACACGCCTGTGCACCGCTCGTTTGAGCCTCCAACCTGTCAATCCTTTGTTTGACAAGCCCCAAACACGTTTTCCAAACGTCCAAGCATACTTTGCATTTGTAAAACAAATACCTGTAGTGTTTCTTGCACTCCTCCCCGATGAAGGGCTGATCGTTCTGGGCTTCATCAGAGACTTGGCACTCTACACCGCCACTATCTACATCGTTCCTATTCATAGTGCTTTGTGTTCGCACTCTGACCGGCCTACCTACCTTGCTCTTTTTAGTAGCAGGCATAATGCTTATTTACTATGACACAAATTAGTGTATAGAAACAATGCCAATTGCATAACCTTGCCTACCTAGTTGGGCGCCATTTTGTAAGATTCCTTACGTTACACATAAAGATAAATGAAGAACTAATCAGTTGGGATTAGGGTAAAATAAAATAGTTAATTAATTAAGTTAATCCTCTAGTTTATTGAGGTAGAAAAAAAGGGGGAAAGTTCAGGGTCAGCGGCAATTGGCATCGTTTACATACAAAATACATAGGTAACTAAAAACCCTTAAACTTAGCTATATCTAAAATACCCCCTCATTAAAGAGTCTTTATCGGTCCAATCGAAAAAAAGTTCAAATATAATATATTTTCATAAAGGTCCCACTCACGGGCAAGCTCACCCACAGTTTCCACACACGTTGACGATGGCGACGTCGGCTTCAGGATTGTTTTAGGGCCGGACGCTCGTAGTATGCAGAAAGGGGAGGGCGATGTTGTTGTCCCCGGTCGTGGTCGTTTGGCAACACAGATTCACACAACACACAGTTTATAAATTTCAAAGCACGGTGGTGCGGAAAATTCACACACTGCCACACAGTTCGATTCACACACCGGCACAGATTAAAGTTTAATTAAAACTGTCCTCAATATGAAATTAACTTGAACAAAGTGTACACCGGGAAATTAACTTCTGTTTTAGAAATATAAATATACAACACTCGCGGATCGTTTGGTTCCGATACCACGATTTCGAGAGGTGGGTTTTATTTGTTCCCAACCGTCTCCTCCGTGGGACCCGATTACCACTGTCCTATTTCTCCACTTCCACCCCCTGTATGCCATCGTGGCCATGTTGCCAATGGGCAATCTAATTCTACAGGTTATTAAAAACTAGCAAATAAAATACACTTATAACATAACCATACATTGAATAAAAAATTACACTCTGTCAGTAAATGATGATTCTTTTTTTTAACAAGGCAAAAATGTAACTAACCACAATAAAATAATAGGTGAAGGCGTGGTCACCAAGGACCACGCCGATTGGGAGCCGAAATGGCAACTAAGGGGTAAAATCAAATTAAATACTCTGTAAAACCCGTCCTCCGCCAAAGACGTGTTGCTGAATGGCCAGTTGACAAGAGCAATCCCTTTATTTACGATTGGCTGCCCATCTGTCACTGACGGACCACCGACAAGGCTAACTTTAGCTACCTGCACCTTCATATTTCACCCACACCTGGCCTTCGTCTTACATCTATTTAATCAGATCCACAAGATATTAATTAAGGTTAAAGCGAGTCATTACAGCATGAACAAAGCAATTGGCAACACCATAAAACAATTTCTTGGGCCCAGCATATTTACAAATTACCTACTCATATAAAGACTGAAACTAAAATGTTTTAAATATAAAAGAGAAGTGATAGACTGGATCCTCCAAATGGGTATAGAGGGAAACAAAATGAAATTTTTAAATTGTGGGGAATTGAAGATAACATTATTAATTTTATATTCTTGTTAGTGCTTTTAAAATTATAAATTAAAATTATACTAGTATTAAATTTTAAAAATTTTACCAAATATAGTAATTATTTCCCCCGTAAACTTATTTAGGATTAGCTACTTCATAGAATCATAGCATTACAACAATTGACTGTTTCGCTAGAAGACCTACTTATGCGGGTGCCTTTTCAAAAAAGTATTGTATACCGTACTTGACCGAACAAATAGGCATAAGGTAGGCACTATAAATTGATTTTATTATTTATATAAACTCATTATTTTAATTATTATTTAATCACTACTTAACTAGACTTAAATCTGTTTAATTATTTATGTACCATGTAGACCTATATATACAACTCAACATAAATTTCCGTCCATCTTGACCATAATAGTAATTTATATAACATTTTCTGTATTATGCTCGCACACAAGTCTAGCTTAGGTGAGCTCTTCTTTACTATTTTATGCATACCATTTTAATTGTAATGATTATTTTAGTAAAGTAAATATTATACTCCTGTACTTAAAAGTTAAATGTATGTTTGTAGAGAAGAAAAATAAAATATATTCTATTCTATTCTAATAAATAAAAACAGATATTCTAGCTAAATTCAGCAATGATATATCACCTGTTAAGTCCTGTTTCAAAGTCAACTAAAATTGTAACATATGGTTACGATTTTTTAGTTATATGCCTCCATATCATTATGTCACCTCATCGAACAATTCTCTTCTCCAGTTATACTTTCATAAAATAATATATTATATCAATCTCATTATTATTATTAATAGCAACTCACTTATTTTCAAATTCCACTTTTCCTTATTAGTATTTATATTTTCCATCATTATCATGTGAATCATATTTATGGACGTGTTGCTTATTAGATTATTATATTAGATTAGATTATTCATTCCCTCTCTCTCAAGAGGGGTTATATCCAAAGATCCTATTATAAATAACTACGTTATTGGTTGTTATCTGTTACCATGTATCGGTCGAATGAAGAAATTGAAATTGAAATTGAAATATCATAGTGTTGAAAAGACTAGAGATATTGGAGAAAATAGGCTGTGTACGTAAGGACCGGTACAAATAGCGCTTCTCCTTTCATTAACAGCTGGCAACACTGAAGCCGCTTTCGTTTACCTCGCCAGAGTAACCCGTCCGGTCAGACTCTGAGGTGGGTTTGTTTGCAAATGGATGCCGTGAGAGCAGGAGCTAAACGTAAATAAATAAACAACGTTATTAACGTTTACCATGTTAATGTTGATTGTTAAAATGGCAGCACAAGGCCTAGGCCTACTCAATAACAATGTTTTGCGCCAAAATATCCACGTATCACCCATAGCAACTTATAAACACCACCTATCGAATTCACATCGTTTCGTATTTTCCGCCATAACCTGAACTAACCCTGCTCCCGAGGCAGGTCACTTTTTTGGTGATCGGGTTGTATAACCGGTTACTCTGGCATAGTTGTCGAACGAACCTGAGTAACCTGCTACTGACCGGGTTTACTTTCCGAACTAACAGGTTGCTCTGGCGAGGTAAACGAAAGCGGCTGTCCAAGGTCTGCTGGATCTCCGCCTAGCGGAGGATCGTCTAACTCTCTAGGTTAGGTCGTCGCAGCAGCGAATTAGAAGCCATCTTGGTGATTAATTCTAGAGCGGGAATGTAGTAACTAGTACTATTTCACGCACTTTGCATACTAGTGAGTTAATTACCTACAAAACTGGAGGTTGTCAACGACTTTCAATACCACGTTAATAATCAGGTTTGAATGCCTCTATAACGTCATATAGTGATTATGCTTGGACATGTCGTCGTTTTCCTTTAAAACGAGCTTTTCCCGGGAATGTTGTACTTTTTCACGCACTTTGCATACAAATGAATTGATTACCTAAAAAACAGGAGGTTGCCAACGAGGTTGAATACCATGTAAGTGATCAGGATGAATGCCACTATAACGTCATATAGTGGTTTTGTTTGGACATCTCGTCGTTTTTTCTTAAAACGAGCATTTCCCGAACATATAGTACTTTTTCACGCACTTTTGTATATGAATGAGCTAAATATGTAAAAAAAAAAAAAAAAAAAATGGAGGTTGTCAACTAGGTTGAATACCAAGGGTGAATGCCACTATAACGTTATATAGTGGTTATGTTTGTACATATTAATATTTTTTTTCCTTAAAAGAGCATTTCTCGGCGACATAGTAATTTTTCACACGCCACCTTGAAAAATACCGTCATTTACTAGTGTTTTTATGATTATTTGTGTACACTATTATCATCACATATTATGTTGCTTTGGGCACAAGCAATGTTGGTAATAAACTAGGAAGCTTCGCAAACACTTTTTCAGGCGCGTTGTTGGATGAGCGTAATTGTTTAAGGGGTATTTCACTGAAAATGAATGAAAAAAACGGCAATTTTACATTATTATTGTTTTAATTGCTTTTAAGTTTACTTTTTTATTTATTGAATACATAAATTTATTTTGTATTGATATAATGCTAAAAGCATTAAATGAATTTTTCTTTAGCGCTGTATGCTAATTTACATGGAAAATGGCTTACCAGTACTTATATTAGGCCTAATCTAGGGCTGTATAGAGTGTTATTCATAACAATTTTAGTCAATTTTAAAGAAGCCTAGATTAACAGGTTATAAAGGCCCAGTGAATTCATGTTTAATAAATAAACTAAGACTTTAGGCTATGTTGTACTCAAATTTACCAAAAAACAACATAAATAAACATTAAATGCTATTCACTCAAAACTTTTATTCTAGCACATTTGCTAACATTTTTCCTACTTCTAGCCTACAGTTTTTTAAGATAAAAGGATAATTTATTTTTTAATGGCTCACAAGTCTTATTCTGACAAATTCACCAGACACTTTTTTGATGAAATTTATGGTTTTTTAATTAAAATATGGGAAATATAGATTTGTTAAAAAACATACATTTTCCAACAATGCAAAGGAAAAAAATCATATTTATCAAACAAAACGAAAATTACAAAAACCGTCTTGTGAAGGTTGAGATGAATCGTTTTGTAATCTAAAACACCTTTCACTTTAAAAAAATAAATTTAAATTGTAAGAGCCTTACAATTTAAATTAAATTATTATGAGAAATAATTGTTTGATTGCGCTCAAATTTCACAAGAATATATAAATCCATAAAATTATGGTTCTGTGAAAAAATCATTACAATCGGATAAAGCATGTATAGGTGTTATAATTATATCGAAGAATGTTTTAAAAATAAAAAAATCATAAATTTGCGATTTTCATGAAGAAAAAAAATCGATTGCGCTCAAAAACGTGGCAGTTCTAAGTTCAGAGAGTTCGAAGGCCTCCATAAAATGTCATCGCAATCGGAATATCGGTTTAGCCGGAATCGTGCTAACAGACAGACAAAAATACAGAAAAAAGAAAAAAAAAACATTCCGGATTTTTTTCTCCAGTGTAGTGAAATGGAATCTTCGCTTCGCTCGCTACGCTCGCTACACTCATCCAATTATCAGAAACAGGCTTTTAGAAATAAATTTTTGAAATCATAAAAAAAATTGCTCATGGATATCCTACACATTACACTATAATAATATAACATAGGGTATTTAAAATTATTTAATTTTATTAATTACATTACAACAAATTATTATTCATTATTATTGGGTTGTCAATTTTATTATCTCGAAATGCACGCGATTCTTTTCGGGCCTCTACATCGTCATTTTGTGGTCAAGTTTTAGGGCGCGCTAAGTAATGTTCACTTTGATTTTTAAAATTCCCTCTCTATTTCTCGTGCAAATCACCGAATGGCTGCTATACATGGTTGCGTTCCGTAGAAGCGACCGGTCGACCAGTCTTCTATTATATCGTTCCGTAAATCAGATTGGGCGACCACTCTACCCATTGCCTAGCGTACCGTTAATGTTCTGGTCGACCAGTGGTCACGACCACAACGCCCAACGTTTTGATGTGGGCGTAGTGGTCGTTTCATTGAAGTATGGCGCTATTTTTGAAATATATGTCTGCTGATGTGTATTTTGCTGTTTACTTATACGTAGATCAACTGATTGAGCTGTAAAGTCTCGATTGATGTGCTTAGAGAACATGTAAAGCATACGTGGAGGTAGGCTTAGGCTTTCGTGTATTTTCTGTGCTTGTTTTACTAGTAGGCCTAGCCTAGGCCTAAGCTGGTCGAGGGTGGTTCTGTAGCCCTGGCCTAGGCCTAGGGCCGAGAGGGCATAATAATCGAATATTTATTTGGCCTAGAGCATACCTTCTTTAATCAATGAGCATACACAGACTACACATTGTCTGGCAGTCGTATTTGTCACAATTAATTAATAGCAGCATCTTTTGCCGTTCCATCGCCATTTTCCCGCTGGCAAAATCGAACGTTTTTTTGGAAGTGTTCCGTTGTAGGTCGCGACCAAAGCGACCAATGACGGGTGACGTCACGACCTATCGACGACCAGTGTGGTCGACCGGTCGCTTCTACGGAACGCAACCATTGTGGAACGGGTTGCGACCAAGGAGGATGGCTGGAGGGGCGGTGGCCTATGTTTACCTGGCTGCTGGACTGAAGCCAGTTTTGCAGGCGCGCGGTCAAAGCGGGGGCCCAATATTGGGGGACTGGGACGGATTTCTATGCATGCAATTCTCTGCTACGTGTTTTCAGTAGCAGTTAGCACTGCTGGCCTACTTTGGATAGGGAAATTAAGGATTTGTTCAGGAAAAAGGGAATTTAAAAAAAAGGATACATACTTACTTTAATAATATTAGCATTCAAACAATGGCCATATTATTCATTTGCCATATTTTTTATTATTATTTTGTAATAATAACGAACTGCTAACAAATTGAATTGACTTGAATTAATATTTAGTATTGAAAACAAATTTTAAATAACAACAAATAGACAATGCAGATTCTCAATTCATATTCAATACAAGTTATTGGACTTTAAAGCTTTTATTAATGGTACCTATAACAATAATTATTTATGAAACCTAATCCCAACCCAAATATAAAAATGAGTAGGCCTACATAGTCACACGTCTTAATTTATAAACATGTTTATTTTAATGGCAGTCGACATCGAAAATCTGACTCATTGTTTTGGTGGTAAGCCAGCTACAGACTGAATGAAATATTAAATCAGCTGCTTAGTTATTTGTTGTTATATCGAAAAAAAGTATTTAAAACAAAACAAAATTTTCTGATTGTAATGAAAATAAAACCTGTTATCTTAAATAGGTGCGTAAACCGACCTTTATATAAAATATAAAATATTGTTACCAGTTGGTTTTATTGGTTATTGATGTTTGAAGATGACTAGCCGATTTAGCACTGTCCTGACCCTTGTATCTGACCGGTTTCTATTGTACTCTTTTGGGTTTCATGATGGATTCTTATTTTCAGGTATTTGGGTTTGCAATGGTCTGGGTCAATTCATTGACATGGCCCTCAAGTGGCCCCAAATCTCTTACGTGACTCTCAAGAGACATTATTTTTTATTTGGGGAGGGTTATTAAGTGGAAGATGCAGAGAATAGTTAAAAAAAAAGTTTTGGGGATTAATGATGGAAGGTTTAAGTCTTTATCTGAAAATCTAAGAAGGATTGGATACCTTAATTTTGATTAACAAGACCTAATTTTTTTTTAAACTACTAAACTGATGTTAGTATCTTTTTATTGGTTATTCTCTTTATTTTTATTTGTGTGTTGAGGCTGAGTGTTTGTTTCAAAGCGTAAGCATTTATTTTTGACTTTGTTTTAAATTTAGAATTTATAGTACTGAGTTTATTTATAATTTTGTTGATTTATTTAAATTTAATAAAATTTTGTTTTTTTTTAGAAAAATATTTTTGAATTTTTGTTTTTGTGAGGGGGCTTTAGGTTTATCAATTTTTTTTCTATAATCTACTCATGGTAGATTATTTTCATCATTAGAATTTTACAAAAAGTTTGGTTAAGGTTTTGATTTCATTAGTCCTTTTTAGTTCCTTTATGTTTTAATACAAAATATTGGTGATTGGTTTAATCAATTACTTTTTGTTGGAACTTTTTGTTTTTTTATATTTATATGTTTTATAAGCACTTTTTGGGGAACTTGGGTTATTTTGTAGGATGTGATATTTGTCTTATGGCTTGGATTTGTTGAGCCTTGAATTTGTGTATTAATAGTGAACAGCTAGAGATCTGTTTATCGTTACGTAAGGTTCGATAATTTTAGCAGGTGGTATGTATGGTATGGGTATGGGTTTATGAACGTATTTTTAAGGTTTAATAAGGCTGTCTTACTTTTAATTACATTTTGAGTAGGGATTAGTTTTAGTCGGGGATGTGTTGATTGTTTAATATGTTTTACCTCAAACGGTGTAAAGGCATTGATTGCTTATTTGTCTGTTGCTCACATGGGGTTGTTTTAAGGGGATTTATGACTAACTTATTGGGATTTTGTGGTCTTTTACTCTTTTATTGCTCATGTGTTTATGTTCATCTGGGTTATTTTTTTTCGCAAATTTTCTTATGAGCGACTCCGGGGGTCGGTAAGACTTTTTAATTATTTGTGGGTTAATAAATGGTATGCCAAACTTTTATGGGATTTTTTATAATCTCTTGTAAATTATGACAGCTCCTCCTCTTTAAATTTATGAAGTTGAGATTAGCTTATTGAAAAGATTTGTAGGGTGAGACTTGAGTATAGTAATAGTCTTATATTGGGATTCTTATCTTTTTTTTAGAGCGAGCTTATACTTTATTTTATATTCATATAGCCAACATAGGGTAATTTATTGTTGTATTCTATTTATGATATGAATATTGTAACAACCGAACGCAGTCACAACTAATTCACCATATTTTTGGCAGTTCCGTCCAGAAATCGTAACTAGTAACGCATTCAAACCGGGCTTCCCGCATCGCTGTCACCGGCCGCGGAATTTGCTTCAATCTTCGTGCGCACCCCCCCCCCCCCCCCGTCCAGCCATCTAATACACCTTCCATTGTTGCGACACGCTAACTTCGTGGCCGTTACATCGAGCGATGTTAAGACGAGCCTCGCCAGTGGGCGGAGATCTAGAGGACCTTTGCAAGCCGTTCAGCTGATCCACAAACATGCATTGTGATGTCAAACAGCGTCCTTGGAGAGGCTGGCGCTATCAACATGTGGATTTAACGGATTAAACCATTGAAACCTACTTGTTAGGCATAGCCTAGGCCTACCTGCAAGTTATTACTTGGAAGATTTAGGGACGAAACATCGTCGAAGGGCTATTAAGTGTCACCTCTTTGTGCTCAGGAATTGTATTCAGGCCAGTATGAAATTAAAATCTGTCTTTCAGCCTGGTTTGTTTAAGATAGGTCTAGTAGGCCTCCTAGGCCTACGATCTAGGCCTAGGCCTAACTTTGAGCGCCTTTTGTCTTCTGCGTCTCATGTAGGCCTATGCGCGATAAGATCAAGGGCTTGTGGTAGGGCTAGGCCTAGCTCTTCCGGTAGGCCTATTGTATCAAGCATTGCAACGCATAGAGGTTTCTCAACTGCAAACAATTTGAATATGAGGTTCGTGCAGTTTACATGTGGCGAAGGAGGGCCCCAGAGGCTTGGTGCCCAGTTGACCCAAGAAAGCGACATTATTGACATCAGTGGGGTGGATTCTACTATTCCTAACGGCTTAGTTCAACTACTTCAAGGAGGGCCAGAGCAGTTGGACAGGGCAAAACGGTAATTATATTTACTGGCCCTAGGCCTGGTAGCAGTGGCGTAGCCCTAACAAGGCCCCTCCCTAGTGGTGGGAATTTTCATGAAAAAAAATAATCTTCAAAATTTCATGAAAATTTTCGTGGGTAATTATGAACAATTCCATTATTATTGTCAAATTTTAAAAATTTCTTTCAAAAAGGCTTTACTAAGCATCAATGGTCAACATATTAATGTTTCACAACGGCGCTTAGGCCTACCTTTGAAATGTGTAAAAAGTTGAAAAACAGGCGAGGCGAGGAGTGACGCAGCCTAGGCCTACCGTGCTGAGATGTTGTACTCACTGCAAGTAGGGGCTACTTTATAATAACATAATTTAAAAATCCAAAATAGAATCGTCACGTTTTTGGTGTTACCTATAGTAGGCCTAACAAAAAACCTTCAAACCTGCCTTTAACGTCACTATTTTAAACGAAAGTCATTTTGAGTTGAAATTCCTTTAGGCCTAGGCCCGTATATTTAAAATAGTGACGTTAAAGGTTTTGTAGGTTGAGTATTTTAGTGCAAAAGGTTGATACTACGTAAAAGCAAGATTTTAATGTCCAACATGGCGGACCAACAACAGTGAAATGTCCCGAGTGTTTACGTGTTCAATCTGTGTTCATTTTTCCATATTACCGCCTACGGGGGTTGGCATTGTAAAGTTTCAACTAAAATTGAGGTAATTTGTTTAATTACCAGTGGATTTTTGCTGCGCGAAACGCGAAGCGCCGTGGCGAGGTTAGTACACCACTTGGGCATAGGCCTACAGCCTTGCAGGTGACACTAATGGTTTTTCCTACTTTTTACACATTTCTAAGGTAAGCGCCGTTTTGAAACGTTAATATGTCGACTAGTGATGCTTAGTAAAGCCTTTTTGAAAGTTATTTTTCAAATTTGACCATAATACGGAATTGTTCATAATTACCTTTTCGTGAAAATTTTCAAGGTTTGTTAAAGCATCATTCACAATTAGTTCTAAGGCGTAAGGCGCAAGGTCTAAGGCGTAAGACGTAAGTCGTAAGAAATGCTAGACGTTTACAACAACCATGCCATTTTTCATTGCTCCTGCCGCCCTGCGTATTGCGCATGCGCGTACATCAGCTGTGGAATGAAATGAGCAGGAGTGGGAAGTTTTCTTGTTCGTGATTGGCTCGTTGTAAGAAACCTGTTGTAGAATTGGATTTTGGGCAATTCGTTACGACATAAACCTCACGCCTTGCGACTTAGGACGTGTTGTGAACGTTGTGGTTGAAAGACATACTCGGCAATACAAATTATTACGCCTTAGGCCTTGTGCCTTACGCCTTAGAACTAATTGTGAATGATGCTTAATCTGTTATTTGAACTGTATTTTACCATATTATAAATAATAATAATTTATTTCGGTACTTGTTCATTAACGGGACCCCCTCCAAAAAATGTAAAAATTCAGTAAAAACATTTCATTAGACAATCATAACTACTACATCTACTCCATCTGAGTTTCGGGAGGCCAGGAAAACACAAATATTTCAAACAAAGCCTCGCAAACATCCTATTCCGGCTACAAACTTTGCGCTAGGAGTGACACGCCTGCGCCAACATACTTCACACTACAAAACCTTTAACGTCGCGATTTTAATAGGCCTAAAGGACTTTCAATGGAAAAGTACTTTCGTTTAAAATAGCGACGTTAAAGGTTTTGAAGGTTCATTTGGTGTCTGTGAACGTCAATGTCAGCTGCACGGCGACGACTGCTCTCATGTAGGCCTACGCATTCCAATTGAGTGTATAGCCTACGTACTCGCCTGAGTCACGTTGAACGTGTGAGTCAAGTTCACTTTTTGGGTCATATTCAACTCCTCGCAAGTTGTAATTATTTATTGTAAACACAAATAAGTAAAAAAACGACGATGGGGGGATCAATTAACAAAAAATTGAGGGGGGGGTCCCGTTAATGAACAAGTAGGGTCAATGGGGTAAGTGTGGCATGAAAAATAAAAATTTGACTTTGACGGTTAGTTTTTCCTTGGTTAATGTTGACCTAATACTTTTCAAATGTGAAATCTGAGAACTTTGTAATGTTTTCAACTAAAGTGTTGAATATAACAAAGGCACTTCGTAAAACAAAGGGAAAATAAAAAAAGTACATAAAAAGTGCGCTGCCACACTTGCCCCGCAGTTTGGGGCAAGTGTGGCGGCTTATGAGGCAAGTGTGGCATCACTTTGTTTTATGCACTAAATCATACAGGATTTTGCTGGGGTAAATGTGGCATACAGGTTTACCTAGAGCTACTAAAAATAAAAATTAAACTAGACTTGTATGATGGTTTTACTGGTTATTATAAACAATAGAGTCTTAATTACAACTACGCACATGTCAATTAAAGGTTTTTACTAACATAAAAAGTGTTATAATATAAGTTACAACCATGAGTATGACATAGGCCTAAGCTAACAAGAACAATACATTTTTAGTTTTTACTTTTTAGTATTGTAACATGAAATTATGCATTGTGTTTCTTTTTCTCTTACATTGGCTCATTTGTATCCACTGGGCCATGGAAAGAGTAGCGTACTCTTGAACCTACACAAGTGACTATCTGGTGCGGGTAAAATGCCCAACACCTGGTCAAGATTAATGTATGGTAAATCCTTCTCTACTGGTGCATAAGTTATTTTGGTGTGATCTGTAGCACATAGACCCATTACTTTAAGCTCATCTTCATTATCAAGTCCCGATTGTACAATGCATAGGCCTAGGGGAGAGGGTGCATAAATGGGACGGTTCATAAATGGGACAGTGGCTATATCTAATCAGCTGATTTTTTCTTAGTTTAGCTTTTTTGCCAAAAGTTAGCAGCAGTGGTACTGCTTCTTCATAAACAAAAATCATAAAGAAGGCCGACAATTTCGAATTGTTATTCCACTTTGGTTTTTTGCTACCTCCAAAGTAGAAATTCCTTCCAAGACAATAAAATAAAGAATAGACATAAGACCTTGTGAAATTTGAAGATGCCATTCTGGAACTTTAATTGAGACACTGGAAAGAAGAAATAATTCTGGTTTCATCATTATCTTGCCTATTTTTTAGGCCAAGTGGACATTGTTGTCACAATGCTTGAGGTTCATAAATGGGACATGGATGCAGGTTGCTAAATGGGACATTTGCTAATGCTTGATTATGGATAATAATGGTTATCAGAGCCAATGTATCACATTATAATTTATTTAAGGCCTAACTGAAGGCCTTCACCCACATAGCTGCCCCATAAAGTAGGCCTTGGCTACCCAGGCCTGAACTAAGCCAATAGGCCCAAGCCCTAGCCTAGGCCATAGACCTAAACCAACCATCTAAGAGTAGGTAGGCTAAGGCCTAGCATCAAGTAGGCTAGGCCCAGGCCTAGGGCCTACACCAAGTAGGCCTACCATAGGCCCTAACTAGGTCTAGGGCTTACATCAAGTAGGCAGGCTTACAAATTTTCATCCGGAGATGGTATTGAGAAAAACATCAACTTTCTGGGGCGAATTATGGGGGAAAAAAGCGAGGACATTTTTCAATGTCATTCTTACGTAGAAAAGACGCAGGTGGTAGCAGCTTCTTCTACCCTAAGCAAGAAGACATTTCTGATGTTCATAAAGAACAAATATTGAAACGTCTGCCGCAGACAGTTAGAAATAAAGGAGGCGGGACTGCCCGGACCAAGTCGTTCTTGTTTTTTGCAATGGACTTTGTGAAGTTTGAGGGGGTTAATGGTGTAGTTAAATAGCCTTGAGCTTACAAAATGATAATGTTTTGTATTTAAAATAAAATAAATAAAATGATGTCTTTAAAAGACCTTTAGAATGCTTAATGGATGGTTATTTCTGTGATTTTTAGGCCTGTCCCATTTAACAACCACATGGTTCATAAATGGGACACATGTCGACTTTCTAATTTGCACCTGTACGGTTATTAAAAAGAAATAGTTCGTGAACAACAAAATCTGAAATTGATGTCTAAAGGGTGGCTCTTAAAGTTGGCTATTTCAAATTTTTGAAAAAAACATAATTTGAGGAAATAATAATTAAAATGTGAAAAGTGTCCCATTTATGCACCCTCTCCCCTACATACCGATATTTTGATTCTTTTCGCTTGCCTCCCAGGTATTCAACTAGCACAAATGCCCCATTCACTTACAAATTTGGAACTGGGGATATAAGAACAACCGGATCACCTAGCCCTTTATCTTCATTACAATCGGAACAACTGTTCTCCGATGAAATACTCATTGGAGTGTCTTCATCTTCACTTTCGATACCTGGACTAGGCTAACCAAGTCAATGTCTTTCCTACGCTCAGTTTGTTTACCTGCGGGCTTACTTTTATTCTTGATTTTGGAAGCCTTAGGCTTATCTTTGTCCTTCTTCATGACAAGTTCTTTTTTTATTTTCAGATTAGCTAAATAGTAATCTTTTGTAATAACTTCCGTTAAGTCAATGCGACATTTACACTTTTTATCAAATTTTTTTTTGTTGCTTTTTTTGCTTTTTTTTGCTTGCAAGCATGGGATGAGTTGATACCACTCTTCTTCTTCTTCTGTGGCCATCAAGTAATGTCAATACAGCCAACTAAAGTGCAGCTTTGTCCACCGCCATCTAAATACAATGTTGCCACACTTGCCCCGGTATGTAAAAATACTGAGGTAAGTGTGGCACCTAAATTTGCACCAAGCAAATTTGAAATTTGTGGATTTTTTTCCCACCCATTCTTACATAGGCACATTAACCAATAATCACAACATGTGGACATACATTTTTTTTTAAATTTGCCGAATATAACTAAATATTGCAAGGTCTGCGTAGAATTGCACTTCGTTAATCCAGAGAAGGTGCTTTTTATTTAAAATTTAAAATTTAGAATTAATTCTTGTGGGAGGCCCCCAATTTTTTTTTTAGTATAAAATAGTCTAGTTACTACTTTAATAAAATAAAAACTTACCAAAACTGCAACCCTGAACACATATAAGCAGATGCCACACTTACCCCCAAACCACACTTACCCCCATTGACCCTACCTTTATTTCTATCAAGGATATAGGCGTGGAGGCCTAGACCTACAGTGGGGCTCAGGCTGAGGTGGAATAAGTCTTATATGCAATATCTTGTTGATTGATTTTATTCTTGCAATTTGCAAATAGCGAAATAGGCCTACATTATAAAAATAATCGTTGAGACAAAAATGTTGAATATTGAGTTGGGATAGTAGGTATCCAACATGAATGATGTCCAAACAAAAGCAACATAAAACATAGGCCTACCTATTGCGGTATATCAAAATGTAAAAAAATACACCCTACGTTTTGGGTGGTTAAGGGAAAGCCTAGATTATCGGATGAGCGTAGCAAGCGAAGCAAAGATTCCATTTCACTACACTGGAGAAAAAAAATCCGTTTTTTTTTGTATTTTTGTCTGTTTGTTAAAGCATCATTCACAATTAGTTCTAAGGCGTAAGGCGCAAGGTCTAAGGCGTAAGTCGTAAGAAATGCTAGGCGTTTACAATAACCATAGGGCCTACCATTTTTCATTGCTCCTGTGTATTGCGCATGCGCGTACGGTCAGCTCCTTGTTCGTGATTGGCTCGTCGTAAGAAACCTGTCGTAAGAATTGGATTAATGGGCAATTCGTTACGACATAAACCATACGTCTTGCGACTTAGGACGTGTTGTGAACGTTCTGATTGAAACACCTAGGCCTACTCGGCAATACAAAATATTACGCCTTAGGCCTTGCGCCTTAAGCCTTAGAACTAATTGTGAATGATGCATACACGATTCAGGCTAAACCGATACTCCAATTGCGATGAAATTTTCTGGAAGCCTTCGAAATGTCTGAACTTAAAACCGCCACTTTTATGAACGCAATCAAAAAATAATTTCTCGTGAAAATAGCAATTTTACGTTTTTTTTTGTTTAAAAAAAATTACGCTCATCCAACAACGCGTTTGAAAAAGCGTTTGCGAAGCTTCCTAGTAGTCACTACAAACAATACGGTACCGGTTACCTAGGCCCCTACAGACTAATTGGAGGCGGAGACCTCACACCAAAGTACTGTTTGTCCCGGTCTTTCCATTCCACTAGGGTAGGCCCTACCCTAGGCATTTAAGTTCTGCATAGCCTAACCCTCTAGCATTTGTGCTAATTAAATATGGATTTTATCTGGTTAGGGCCCAACCAGACTAAATTGCCTATACATCCTACAAAAATAATAAGTTAGCTAGACCTGCATTTGCAGGCTTTGTATTTGCAATGTGACCCAGCTCCAGGGTTCCTGATTTTTTTGATTTTTATTAAAAAAATCAAAAATCATGATTTTTTTTATTTAGGCCTAAATCGGATTTTTTTTATTTAAATCGATTTTTTTTATTTTTTTTATTTTGATGTAAATCGGACTATTATTTATTCAAATTGAAATTCTAGACTGGTGTAGGCCTATTAGGGGCCTATAGGCCTACAATTTTATTTGCAAAACCCTTCCTCTTGGTTTAATTTTAGGCTGTTTAGGCCAACCAGGTACGGGTCTAGGCCTACTACGTAAGAAACATGAAATAAAAAGTTTTTAGGGAGGGGTGGGTGTAACTGTTAACATAGTTAGCTGCTAGGGCATATTATCTGTCAATTTGGTGAAAATTAATATTTAATTATTAATCACATCATAGGCCTAGGTTAGGTATTACCTTTGGAGGTTACAGATGAGATAGGTAACAATTAAATCGATACAACTAGTACTGCATTTGCATAGGTAATGATTTATTGAAAATTGAAATAGAATGTGATCAGTCAGTTACAGATATTAGGCGGCCAGAGGCCTACATTCACAAATGACAAGACAAACTGGCTCGTCACAAAAGTGTCTAGGCCTAGGAACTAATTGTTATTTAGGCCTAGGCCTACTAGTAGCCTATTTAATTAGTTTATTTATTTTATTATTTATTTATTTATTTTTTTTTAATTAATTATTATTTATCTTCTTCTTGTTATGGCTTGAATTCATGTATATCTCATATTATGGCCAACAATATAATCAAATACAACAGAAGCAGAACAGCAATTTTATTTTTAAATTTTTAGTTCTATCACAATTATTGTACCTAGATATGACTGTGCCCAAGTGTGTTAGGAGTTAGGACCTAGGAATGAAGTTTTAAAGGCCTATACCAGGTCTAGAAGACCTGTGAAATCATTGATCACTGCCTCAGAGTCATTTGGATCATTTTTTTAATATTTGATTTAAATCAATGATTTTTTTAATAAAAATCATTTGATTTAAATCATTTCAATTTTACCCTGCCCAGCTCCCACATTGACAAACTTCTAGGCCTATGTCAATGCCTCTGTTCTAGGCTAGACCCCAGCATGCATTAGGCCTATTGCTGTGCAAGAGGCTAGCCAAATACTAAATACATAGGCCTACCAAATACCAACTGCATAATTAAACAACATAATAAAAATAAAAACTTGAAAATTTTCAATGCACAGCCCTTATAGCCCAGGAATTATAGATTTTGACATCAACATCCTTAACCTAAAGCTGATTTTTGGCACACATGTAGCATTTGTCATTCTTCAAACGTACAGAGAGTTCCCAAAAGCACAGACGCTTGCTTCCTCCGCTATCGCGCCAAAGGGCTTAAGTCACACTGTCACATAAAAATGCTTGTAAAACCTGAACCAACAGAGATATCTCTGTGATTTTTGTTTCAAAATAATCGGGACTATGTATGCTTTGTGCTTAATATCCAAAACATATATTATTACCATTAATATTAGTCACAAACACGAATAGTGCTGGTGCCTAACTTAGTACTTCCAAGAAAATCCCGTAAATCTTGAATTAGGTCGAGTTCACGAAAAATTATCAAGACATAATAAATATGCGGGTGGCTGTCTTGTAGAAGCCACTTTTTCATTTTTTACCGTGCGATGAAAATTGACTGAGATAGTATGACCAAAATGACAAACGGTTTGCGCATCGGCACTGTAGCCAAATAGTCCGTGGAACAAGCTGCATCAACTTAAAAACATTCAAAGCCGGAAACCTACACCAAATTTAGGATCTGGTAAAAGACATATTTAAGAATGTTATTTTCACTTGGGACATGCTTGGTAGCAAATAAGTCACTGTCATGGCGTCCTGAAGATGGCCGCCAAATAATTATTAAAATTGCTGTAACTCAAGAAGTAATCATCAGATTTGAACAAAATGGGTATTGTTTTAATGAGTTTTTAATGCTCTACAAAAAATGTCAGCAGTTTTACCGCAAATGCAATAGTTTTAATTATATTTATAAATTATTACAATGTATTGCAATTATAGCACTTTTCAATATATATATAATGTAAAACTCGCTAGATTGCCAAGAAATTTTCACACTATACTTAAATAACGTCAATAAATCCAAAATTGTTAGCCTTGAAACGAAATTCCGGTAACTTTTTTATTAATTAATTAAATTAATCATTAATTAAATCCCAATTAAAAGTTTATTATTCACGTACCACAATCACATAGTGTATCACACAAGAACAATATGACCACAATGAACCAAAAAAAAATTAGTTCCAAAATTTATTCCAATCACTTTACTATTAATTCAATTAATTCAATTAATAAAAAATAATGACAGTAATCTCGATTAATTTTGTAAAATTAACACAATGTGGTCGACCTTGGTATCGTTTTAAAGCTAGTTTTAAGACGAATAAATGTAATGAAAAAATTAATTAAATCAAATAATTAATCACCGAATTAATTACATTTGAGTTAAATTATCCCACTTTTGACATATGTAGTGTTATGTATACCTAAAACTCGGATCGATCGCCATAAAAATATACTACTCTACTGACATAATGCCAATGAATCCAAAATGTCATGTCCCGAAACAAAATTCCTATAACTTACCGATTAATTAACAAATTAATTGAAGAATTACTTATAACTCAATAATTGTTGTTATGACAATAATCGTAAAAGTACGATATTCATGAGAAATATTTTTTCGATTATACCAAAAAACGTGGAAAGACTAAGTTCAGAGATTCGAAACGTCGCCTCAAAATTTCTTCAAGATCGCATATGACGTTTGCCCGGTAGAGCGCAAACAAAACAGACAGAAAAAACAAACAAACCAAAAAAAAAACAAACTAATATTTTTTTTGGGGGGGGGGGGGCGGTGAAATTGAAGTCTTTGCTTCGCTCATTCTACAACAACATGTGTTTAAACTAGGAAAACGCTTAAGGCCCGCAGCGTTGTTGGATGAGCGTAATTGGTGCATTGACCTGCCATGTGTTATGCAGTTTTTCTGTTGTTTGTGAAAAAATTAATATTAAGTCGATTTTTTTTAAATTAAATTAAATTAAATAAAAAATTAACTTTATTCTTTTATTTTTTCTTAATCGTAATTTTAAAAGAAGAAAAAAATCGTAAAATTGCTATTTTCATAAACAAATAATTATTCGATTGCGCTCAAATTTTACACGAATATAATAATTCATAAAAATTAAGGTTCTGTAAAAAAATCATTACAATAGGATAAAGCATGTAGGTGTTATAAGGAAAGAATTGTTAAAAAAAAAGAAAAAAACCGTAAAATTTCGATTTTCATGAGTAATAATTTTTCGATTGTTCTCAAATTTCACACGAATATCTTAATTTTTAAAATTAAGGTTCTGTAAAAAAATCATAAAAATCGGATTAAGCATGTAGATGTTATAAGTCGAAGAACTTTTTTAAAAATCGAAAAAAATCGTAAATTTGCGATTTTCATTAGAAATAATTTTTCGATTGCGCTCAAAAACGTGGCAGTTCTAAGTTCAGAGATTTCGAAGGCCCCCATAAAATTTCATCGCAATTGGAGTATTGGTTTAGCCGGAATCGTGTTAACAAACAGCCAAAAATACAGAAAGAAAAAAAAAAAAAAAAAAAACATTCCGGATTTTTTTCTCCAGTGTAGTGAAATGGAATCTTCGCTTCGCTCGCTACGCTCGCTACGCTCATCCAATCAATAAAATTAAATAAAAAATAATAATTTTGAGTCTACCCACTCAGTTATAATATGTATATATATATATATAATTAATTCATAATTCAATTAACGGGAAAGTAGCATGAACTTAATTTCGGCCCGAATTTATTTTTTTAATTATACTAGCATTGTTTATATTTGATTCTTCCGTTGGCATTTTGTATTTGCTACGTGATTGTCAACAACAATTATTGAGATATTGACTTCAAATTTCACCGCCCCCCCCCCCCCCCCCCAAAAAAAAAAATTAGTTTGTTTTTTTTGGTTTGTTTGTTTTCTGTCTGTTTGTTTGCGCTCTACCGGGCAAACGTCATATGCGATCTTGATGAAATTTTGAGGCGACCTTTGAAATCTCTGAACTTAGACTTTCCACGTTTTTGGGTATAATCGAAGAAATATTTCTCATGAATATCGTACTTTACGATTGTCAATAACAACAATTATTGAGATATAAGTAATTCTTCAAATAATTAGTTAATTAATCGGTAAATTATAGGAATTTTGTTTCGGGACATGACATTTTGGATTCATTGACATTATGTCAGTAGAGTAGTATATATTTATGACGATCGATCGAGTTTTAGGTAAACATAACAATACATATGTCAAAAGTGGGATAATTTAACTTAAATGTAATTATTTCGGTGATTAATTAATTTAATTAATTAATTTTTTCATTATTTTTAATTAATTGAATTAATTGAATTAATAGTAAAGTGATTGGAATAAATTTTTGGAACTTATTTTTTTTTTGGTTCATTGTGGTCATATTGTTCTTGTGTGATACACTATGTGATTATTTCTCGATTTGGTTGATCGCGAAACACTCCCGTGGGTGTAATTGTTTTTATTTACTACAATTCAGAAATTAAAAAAGTCCGCCCCAACCGGGAATCGAACCACGGATCTCCCACATTCCAGGTGGACGTCTTAACCACTAGACCATCAGGACGGGTACATTTTAGTCTCTGAATTGTAGTTGCATTATACATCTGAATGGATGGAACAGTACTGCAACGAATATCTGCTGCCTTTGAACTCACCACCAAACATTAAATATAATGTCATTACCTTTACGCAGGTATGAGCGAGGGTTTATTTCTCGATTTGGTTGATCGGGAAACACTCCCGTGGGTGTAATTGTTTTTATTTACTACAATTCAGAAATTTAAAAAAAAAATTAAAAAAAAAAAAAAAACCGCCCCAACCGGGAATCGAACCACGGATCTCCCACATTCCAGGTGGACGTCTTAACCACTAGACCATCAGGACGGGTACATTTTAGTCTCTGAATTGTAGTTGCATTTTACATCTATATATATATATATACATATAGACCCACGGGAGTGTTCTACCGATCAACCAAATCGAGAAATAAACCCCCGCTCATACCTGCGTAAAGGTAATTATAACATTATAAATAATGTTTGGTAGTCAGTTCAAAGGCAGCAGATATTCGTTGCAGTACTGTTCCATCCATTCAGATGTATAATGCAACTACAATTCAGAGACTAAAATGTACCCGTCCTGATGGTCTAGTGGTTAAGACGTCCACCTGGAATGTGGGAGATCCGTGGTTCGATTCCCGGTTGGGGCGGACTTTTTTAATTTCTGAATTGTAGTAAATAAAAACACTATGTGATTGTCGTACGTGAATAATAAACTTTTAATTGGGATTTAATTAATGATTAATTTAATTAATAAATTAATAAAAAAGTTACCGGAATTTCGTTTCGGGACTAACAATTTTGGATTTATTGATGTTATTTTAGTATAGTGTGAAAATTATTTGGCAATCTAGCGAGTTTTACATTATATATATTGAAAAGTGCTATAATTGCAATACATTGTAATAATTTATAAATATAATTAAAACTATTGCATTTGCGGTAAAACTGCTGACATTTTTTGTAGAGCATTAAAAACTCATTAAAACAATACCCATTTTGTTCAAATCTGATGATTACTTCTTGAGTTACAGCAATTTTAATAATTATTTTGGCGGCCATCTTCAGGACGCCATGACAGGTGACTTATTTGCTACCAAGCATGTCCCAAGTGAAAATAACATTCTTAAATATGTCTTTTACCAGATCCTAAATTTTGGTGTAGGTTTCCGGCTTTGAAATGTTTTTATAGTTGAATGCAGCTTGTTCCACGGACTATTTGGCTACAGTGCCGATGCGCAAACCGTTTGTCATTTTGGTCATATATCAGTCAATTTTCATCGCACGGTAAAAAATGAAAAAGTGGCTTCTACAAGACAGCCACCCGCATATTTATTATGTCTTGATAATTTTTCGTGAACTCGACCTAATTCAAGATTTACGGGATTTTCTTGGGAGTACTAAGTTAGGCACCAGCACTATTCGTGTTTGTGACTAATATTAATGGTAATAATATATGTTTTGGATATTAAGCACAAAGCATACATAGTCCCGATTATTTTGAAACAAAAATCACAGAGATATCTCTGTTGGTTCAGGTTTTACAAGCATTTTTATGTGACAGTGTGACTTAAGCCCTTTGGCGCGATAGCGGAGGAAGCAAGCGTCTGTGCTTTTGGGAACTCTCTGTGCGTTTTAAGAATGATTAATACTAACGATGTTCCAAAATTCAGCTTTAGGTTATAGCAATGTTGATCTTTTGGCCTAAAATCTCTTATAATGCCTGGGCTATTAAATTTTCACGTGAAAATTTTCAAGTCCCAACAATACCCCTCCCTAGCCTTAGCCCTTGTTTATGTATGTTTATGTATGTATATTTATGTAAGCCAACACAAGGGTCCTTGTGAGTGAAATGCATCAATTATTATTCTTAAGGTCAGGCCAATGCTTCATGCCACAGATACCAGAAGTGCTGGGGCTAGGATCAGGTTTAAGGGATAAGCCTACTATTAATATGGAACTTCCCCCTGGGCCTGAGCCTAATAGGCCTACACATACGAAATGGGAAAACAAAAACAAATATAAGACGTCATCCCAATTGACAATGAAAGTAGACCTACCAACTGGCCCACAGGTTTCAGAGAAAAGCATATGTCTAGCCCCTGTTGCTATTAAAACCAGCAACAGATTCCTACCACTAGTAGGCCTATGCAATAACGATGAAAATAATTTTCCAACACTCGAAAGTAGCATGGTAAAAAATAGAAGCACCCAAAAAACTGATACAAGATCAGACCCAAACAGGCAAACAGCTCATTACCCTTGGCCTCAAAAGCTTAGACCAAACCCAAACCGTGGGAAGGATATTGCTGTAACCGTCAATAAACAATTAGTGAATAAAGTCCTAAGCGACTCTATGTTTAGCTAATGGTTGTCTATACATAAATGATGCCAATACCTACCAGCTCACTACTTACCCAGGCAGCCAGCCACATCAACTTATGAACAAACTAGAGGCAAAATATCCCGATTGTACAGTGGATAAAGTCATACTCCACAATGGGACAAACTCCCTTGCATCTATGGAACCATCGGCAATTGCTGACAGCATTTACAACTTAATTGAAGCGGCAAAAAAGGCATACCCAATAGCGAAAATTGCATACACTAGTATCATTTACCGTAGAGACATCCCTGACTCAAAAGTTGACTCCACGAACAGCAAAATACATTTAATTTGCAAAACTCTGAACACAACTTTCATCAACTCCAACAAGTGGATCTCAAAATCTGAATTATCTAAGGGAGGACTCCATCACAGTAAAGATGGAGCCTACAAACTTCATAAAATGTTGGTCGAGATCTGCGACATTATGGATTGGTCTCCTAACCAGGAAAGAGTTAAGCCTATGACAAATGACCCAATAAAAATACAAGAATTCGATCCAAATCAGCAGCACACCTTAATGCTTAAAACTCTTATCGAATCGGCTAGGCCAGCCTCGAAGATAAAGGACAAAGACAGCAGTAATTTATTTGCAGATACGGAGATGACTGTCATAGGGAAGTTAAAAGTTAATGAGTCGTCAGATGTGAGAGACACCAATGCAGAGGCGGACTGGGGGGGTAGGGGCCCCGTACGGAAAGTACTTTTGTGGGCCCCAAAGGGGTCTGGGGCCCCAGCCGCCGGAGGCGAAAATTTTTACGCTTCATTTTACTCTCAAGACGACTTTTAAAGCAATCTGAGGTATATTTTGAACGGATAGATGAAGTGACCTAGTCATTAAATATTGTGGTCATACCTCAGATAATATCGCAATTTGAATTTGAAAACAGTACAACACATTCAATAAGAACAGGGTCGTAAGTAGGCCTAGGCTATAAAAAAATTACCCGGGTATGAATCAAGGGCGTCCGCAGGAATTTTGTTAGGGGGTGTAAAATTTAAATTTATACTTTCGTGGGACATGTGTGGGGGGTTTGGGGGCAAGCCCCCCAATAATAGCGGCGCAGGCGAATTTTTTTAAAATCAGGTTTTTAGAGTGCGTTTGGTGCGTTTTAGAAACCAAATAATGTAATTATTGTGCAGTCGATACTCAAAACAAAACCGCCAAATGGAATTGAAACGCTAACGTCCTGACGAGATTAATAAAGAGTTTAGTATAATGTATAGAAAAACGTATTCATTAGTTCTTGTGATGGGTTACATTACACTCTTATTAACATGGTACAATGTCCCAAAAATCGTTGAATGTTAATGTAAATAGTTATATTATTCGACTCTTATTAATATGTTAATAAAATTGCTTTATAGAGGATTCTAGGGTGACGCCCTTAGTATGTTTGGGTAAAGTCTGACCTTGTATAAAATAAATAAATAAAATAATGGTGGGAGGTCCCATCCCCCAAGGTAATGCGGGTCCGGAGCGCACTGCAGCGCCAGTAATTTTTTCGATTCCTACAGATTGGAGTATTTTAACGAGTTTTAGTCAAAAAAATAGTGCTGACTGGACTATTATTCTATTAGCAATTCAACATGGTCTACTCCAGATTTTCACCCGGGTTACCAGCCCCTGGTTACGGCGGTGAATGAGAATATAAATTCTTATCCTCTAATTTTCCCAACATAATTACATGCGGAGTTTTAATATCATTTTATGTAAATGAGAGGTATGGAAAAACTTAAAAGAGAATAAAAAAACACTTTGTAGCGTTATCAAAAATGCGTTTCTTTGGAAAATCAGCTGTTACACATCCATATATTTTTACGTGTACCGGTAACAAAGTAATAATACTAAGTTACAGCAATACTAATAATAATAATAATAATAATAATAATCTTAAAAATAATAAAAAGGAAGCTTCGCAAACGCTTTTTCAGGCGCGTTGAGGTATGAGCGTAATTTTTTGTTAACAAAAAAACTTAAAATTGCGATTTTCATGAGAAATAATTTTTCGATTGCGCTCAAATTTCACATGAATATATTAATTCATAGAATTTAGGTTGCGTAAAAAAATAATTAGAATCGGATAAAGAATGTAGGTGTTGTAAGTCGGGGAAGTGTTTTAAAAAAAAAGGAAAAAAAGTGTAAAATTGCAATTTTCATTACAAAATATTTTTTTGATTGCACTTAAATTTCACACGAATGTATTAATTCATAAAATCAAGGTTCTGTAAAAAAATCATTACAATCGGATAAAGCATGTCGGTGTTGTAAGTCGAAGAAATGTTTAAATCTCGAAAAAAAGCGTAAAATTGCGATTTTCATGAGAAATAATATTTCGATTGCACTAAAAAAAAATTGGCAGTTCTAAGTTCAGAGATTTCAAAGGCCTCCAGAAAATTTCATCGCAATTGGATTTTTAGCAAAATATTTGCTGAATTTTGTATTTGTTGAATGTAACAACAAGGATAAACAATAAATAAGACGATACAACATAATAGTCCTGATATCATTTTAACAGATATATAAAAAAGGCAAACATTTATTATTGATGAAGCAATTCCACTAAGCCAAAATATTGAAACAACGCGGGACAGAAATTTTGGACCATAGCATGGCTCTGCTAGTCATAAAAGGCGAGGGAAGAGCGTATAGGTCCACCTCGCAAGACATCAGTTAGCAAGTAGGGGAGTATAATAATCCCTGACACTAGAGGCGAGCTGCGGTCGTCGTCGATGACATTTCCATTTCCTTTGACCCCCCATTAAGACGACGACAATGACTACACGAACGATGACAAAGGCAATGACGACCACGACGCGAGAACCCTTTCTCCCTGTCCCCTAGGCTAGAGTGCGCATTATGTACTATCCACAACCTAGTCAAAACACCTGAAGAGGGTCATACATTGCACCCTAAATCAGGTTTTCCTTGAAAAAAATTATATAGGCTAGGCCTATAAAACAATTGATGGCGACCCGCCACCCCCTCTCCATCACCCTCTCAGCACATACTTATTAGAAATTGCTGCTATGGTGTCTACAAAATATTTTGCTGTTGAAAAACGTAAAATGTAAGTTTCTTGGAAAATTCTTAGGTGTCTTCTTCATAGCGTATGCATATGAATTTTGAGATTATTCTTGTAATTCAAGTATTATTTCAGTTTTTTTGGGGGGCCCGCGAACTTTTTCACGTTATTTTATATAATATTGAGTGAATTGCTGTTTTATTTGAAATTTTCATAAAAATGAGATCCATTTTTATCGGGGCCCCCGTTTCGCGGGGTTTGCGGGGTCCGCCGCTATGCCAGTGGATATATTGACTATTCCCCACAACCCTTACTCTGCCATTAGTAATCGTAAAAATTAATACCGACAGACTGATTGGCAAATAACGATAGGCCCCTGTAGGCACCAAGGTACATCCAACATTTACATTGTCTTACCTTTACGTTTTATATGAATATTCGAATGACTGTGATGTGCTCGTTTAAACCTTTGCAATTTTAAGACAAATAATATTTTCATTTAAAAACTTTATATGTTAGGGTTGGGTTGGGGGCCCCTAGGGGCCCCCAACCGGGGGGGCCCCGTACGGGATTCCGTAGTTCCGTACCTGCCAGTCCGCCTCTGCACCAATGTCATAGTGACCCTCAAAGTCAATAAGTCACCAGCGCTAAATGTGGCTGACTCCTTCACGTCTACCCAACCAACTGTGGAGACGTCTCATCTGGAAGACCATTGTGTCACGTTGTCCCGACATTCTTACGAGTTGCCGGCTATGGATGTGGACCGCGGAACCTTTTTCCCATCAGTCGTCGCCAATGAACACAATCAATGGTCCAACACAATTGAACATTCTTTTACCAACATGAATCAGCTGATCTCAGGACACTCTAAGACAGTCACTTGGATAGCTCAAGACAAGCCTCTCAAGACCCAATTAGGCCTGCAGTGCAATGGCGGAGCTGAGGGTTCAGGTGTGGGACAGGAGATATCAACCAACACTCAACCAGAAGATACAGTCATAGGGAATGCTAACAGTTCTCTGGAAGACTCAAATGAGTATTACATTCGTACATTGGAGAACCCAGCACAGGTGTTATCATCTGAGACGGACCTCACCTCCACTAGTGACCAGGACACTGTACAGTCCAGTATAATTGAAGAGAATCCAGCACAGGTGATATCATCTGAGACGGCCTTTACTTTCGGACAGGATGCTATACCAGCTCCTAGAAGTCAAGCAACTTACTTCCACAAAATGACAACCCGAAGTAGTGGTATAAGGCAGTTCTCCAATTTTAATTATCAACAATTACGGGAATTAATGATAAGTGAGGGTCTCGGTTAGAAACTTAAAATTCAAAAACCATGGTCCCCCAGAGAGCTAGTTGATATTCTTACTGATCATTATAGAATAGAATAGAATAGAATAGAATAGAATAGAATAGAACTTTATTTGTAAAAAGTATCAATTACAAAACGGCGAGGTTCGAACACTGTTCGCTCTTCCACCTAACCACTTACATTAACATAAGAATAAAAATAAGAAGTTAGATTTTGTAAGAACAACTTAATACGACAAACTAACTAAACATTAAATTGTATGAATATAATATAAATACTAATACAATGCATCATGATAAGTACAATTGGTTCATTTCTAAACATAGAAGAAATATAAAGCATACTAATACAGTAGCACTATAATATACTAAGATTATTGTTCATATTGTTCATTTTAATGCAAATGTTAAAGATACACACTATGTTTATAGTAGCACGATATAACTTGCCAATTAATTACTTTAACAATTAAAATCTATGATATACGAAAAACAAGTCAAAATAGTGATTTGCCGTTAGCATTTCAAATCGCAATCTTCTATTTTAGACCTTACAATCTAGGACACTACTAGAAATTACTTCTTAGTTATAGTTAGCATAGACATACTGTTGGCACTGTTTTTTAAAGAGGAAGGGGCTGTTCAATTTCTGTTTAATGTTATCAGGCAACTCATTCCATAGTTTAGGGGCCAGCACTGAGAATGAGGTAGCGGCAGTTGCTGATCGATGAAGTGGTATCTCAAGTAACTTGCGTCGTGTATTGTAGCTATGGTGCATGTTTGTGCATTTTAATTTTTCGTATAGATAAATCGGTCTTTTGTTTCTGATTATTCTGGCTATATTACAAAAATAGTGATGGGATCCGCCGTTGTTTAATGTTTAAGATTTTATGTTTTTTATATAAATGGCTTATATGGTCAAATTTCCTGACGTTGCATGCATAACGTACGGATGCGTTTTGGAACTTTTGCATTTGTCTAGATACATTCTCGTTTATGCCCATATAAACAACATCGCCATAGTCAAATAGGGGGTAGATTAGTGCACTTATTAACTTTATCTTCACATTTTCACTCAATAGGGATTTAAAATGAAATAACGATCTAAGTATACCATATGCTTTTGAGCACTGTTGAGTTATGTGCTTTTCGAAAGAAAGATGTTTGTCAAAAATAATCCCAAGATTCTTTCCATAGTCTGATAGAGGTAAAATTGTACCGCACATCGTTATAGCAGGAATAGAATTAGAGGAAAGTAAGTTTTTTATAATGACTTCATTATGTTTGTTTCCTACCAACAAGGCTGTTGATTTACCAGCGTTGAAGTTTAATCCATTGGTTTTAGCCCATTCATCAAGTAAATTAAGATCGTTGTTAAAGTTGTTGAAGCATAATTCTACGTTTTTCCTCTGGATTTCCAAAATACCCTGAATGTCGTCTGCATATTGATAAATTTTTATATTCGTTGCGACTGCCGGCAGACTTTGTGCAAATACATTAAAAAATAAAGGACTCAGTATTGAACCTTGAGGAACACCGCAGCATATATTTAATGCTTGTGATACACATATTTCATTGTTTCTTACAACTTTAACCTTTTGCGTCCTCTCTGAAAGAAAGCTTTTAATAAGTAACTGTGATGAATTAGAAAATCCCATGATATGAAACTTAGCAAGTAATAGTTCATGATTAATGGTATCAAAGGCCTTACTACAGTCAAGCAGTACTAACAAGCTTGAGTTACCATTATCAATGTTGGTTTTTATATCATCGACAACAGACATCAGTGCGGTAGTTGTACTATGATCTTTTCTGAAACCTGATTGGTTGTTGAAAAACCCATTCAAGTTAATAGATATGTGTTCATTTATCTGATTTGCTATAATTTTTTCAATTACTTTAGAAAAAGTGGGCAGTATACTAATTGGTCTCAGATCATTCATTGACTTAACGTTTTTAGTTTTAGGAATAGGTGTTATAATCGACTCTTTCCAGCACTTAGGGAATACTGACGTAGTCAGCGACGTGTTTATTATATTTGTGAGTGCACTGATGACGTAGGGAGCAAATAGTTTTATTGATTTTATATTAATGTCGTCTGAGCCAGTGGCAGTTGTTACTATTGTTTTCATATGTTTTAACACCTCTCCTTGAGTAACATTTTTAAAACTGAAAGTTTGATCGGTCAAAGCTTCCGCCTGTCTCAGTCTGTCAATTTCCGCAATTATTTCAGGGCTCTTCATTTAAAGACATCTAAAAACACAAGTAAAAAATCCAAATCTGACCTAGTTGACTAGTTTACAAACCAAGCCATAATGTCTTTATCGATACTGATAAAAACACAGTTAACAAAACACCCCACGTTAAACAAAATCAATCTTCCACTTTCAGTGGAATTCAAACCATTTCCACAAACACACCAAAATTTAAAACCAAACCAATCCCTAGCCTTCACAACAATGTACAAACTGCTAAATCCCCCAGCTCCAGAGCATCTACCTCCGCCCCCCCAACCATCCCTTTCTTCTAAGACCAATAGTCCTTTGCATAATGGGAAATGTGGGTATAAAATTTGGGGCAAAGGTTGACCTATATCACTAGAAAGGTCTTGAAGAGACGATTCCGAATATCCATAATAGACCAGCAGCAGCCGCTGCTTTAAAGCTGCTTTCTACCCAAAATTCAAGGTCAAAGGTCAAATTACCACTATTTTTATAAATTAATTTCTCATTGTTGCAATTTTTTTCTTTTTAATTTTAATAGGTAGATTTAAGAATCGTATCAATTGTTAATAATCATGAAATATAGTAAAATTTAATATTTGACCTTTTGTGACCCAAAATTAGGTCACAATTGCCAATTTTGTACAATATTGCATTTTCTTCTACATTTTGGTGACGTTTCATGTTCACATCCATTTTTATCACATGCAATAGTATCACACACATGATTTTGGGTGTAAGATCTGATAAAAGCATGGCCAAGGTCATTGGGTCAGTCGTGGTAAGGTCAAATATGCTTGAAAATGTCGAAAATATTGAGTGGGTACTCTAAAGAAAGGAATTTTCAGTTAGATTGCTACGACAAATGTAATATTGTTCAAAATAGTAATATATCAAGGTTATCCTTCAAACGACAAATGTAATATTGTTCAAAATAGTAATATATCAAGGTTATCCTTCAAACAAGATAGTTTGAACTTGACATTTGAACTTTTATGACCCAAAACTTTGTCACAAAATTTTGAATTAAACAAATGTTACATTTTATCATACGTTTTGATTTACTACTTCACATTCATATTTATGAAATACATTAGTATCTCACACATTTCTGTTGGTGTGTGCTCTGATTATAAGCATTGCCAAGATTATTTGGTAAGTCTTGAAAATTTCAAATATGCTCGAAAAAGGTCGAAAACATCGAGTGGGTCACGAGTCATGAATCGATGTTATCACAACGGAGATCTCTTTGTCCTTTTTGGTGATTTTATAGCATTTATATTACACCGATGTCGATATTATTTTGATGGATTTGCTGATCAAACCGAAATGTAGTTCGATAATTGTAATGACAGCGAACAGAGTAGAAGAAATCGCATGATTCATCAACATTTTTTTTGCATTGGCATTGAAACACTAGGCTACATGATAGCGCTGCGTGATTAGATTGAAAATGCGATGCGTCATCAATAAATATTTGTGCGTACATCAATGTCCGGGGTACCAACAAAGATCAGGTCGAGATCTTTGTTACTGCATGCTACCAACTTGAGGTCCTCGTCAGTCTACTGGATTTAGTTGTGAAGCAATGTAGACATAAAGTTAATAATTCGAATTCCTTTCGGAGTCAGAGGAGATTCAGCCATTACTATCCGAACCATCGAAACTTTCTTCATCGCTCTTCTCATTTGACTGAAAATTTGTGCAATCTTTGAATTTACAAGCGTTTGTGCAAGTAACTTTGTTTGTGAAGCACTCACAGTCTCTTGGGCAATTGTATGCCAACAGTTCCATCACTGCCAATGGTGCTGGACGTCCTACCGTCTACTCCACTGTAAGATCACCATTCTTTTTCCTCCTCCATCCATGGGACGTTGGATCGGAAACGGATGGACGTGGTTCGAGACATCTGTATCAAACTGCAGCTTGATAATTTGCCCTCGAAACGAGTGCAGACAAACAGTCATGGCAAAGGTGGTAAATGCTCAAGAGTCAACTTCACCACACTTACTTCTGAACAGTTCGTAATGGAGCTGATTCACGCTAGTTATGTAGTCTTTATCGAGTAAAGTTTGCAGACAAATGCTTTGATTTTGTTTAGGAGTTCACGTCTAAGTGCCCAATCATGGCCCAGTTGACTTAAATCTTCACTAAAGTCAATATTCTTGCAAAGCGTTTTAAGAGCCAGCTTTTCCTGTCAAAGCATGAAGTCCTGGCAGAGCTCGCAATCTTGGTAACATCAGTATAATGTGTTCTGTTCTTTGTCCCTCTCTTTGAGAACATGGCAAAACGAAGCCCAGAGACATAAAACTAGCACGTCCATGTCAGAAGATGTAATGCTTGCTGACTTGTAGCCTTGTAGTGATGCATGCTTAGCATGTAGCAGCATTCGAGTGTCGGCTTCTTCTTGTGAGTTCAGGACAAGGCTGCCAGCTGATGGAGGCTACCTCCACACACAAGTCTCCTCACAAGTAACGTAGAAGACTCTTGGCACCAAGTTTCTGTCTCTTCTCCTTGGATTTCCAATCTTCAAAAACAAAATTGATTAGCTTAGTTTTATTATGAGAGCTTTGGAGAAATCCTCTCCAGTCACGAATGCAGTGCCCAGCGATGACATCTTGAACTTTGAGAATTTGGGTGTACTCCTCCGAAGTCGTTCCAATTTTTTTTTATTGAAGACTCTCTATAAATCAAAGACAATGTCGATGGGGGCGCAACCCTCTGCTTCTCGAAACGCTGATGCCAGCAGAGTTAGTTAGTTAATGTTAGTGAATCATGTGATTTCTTCTACTCTGTTTGCTGTCATTACAATTATCGAATTACATTTCGGTTTGATCAGTAAATCCATCAAAATAGTATCTACACCGGTGTAATATAAATGCTATAAAATCACCGAAAAGTACAAAGAGATCACCGTTGTGATAACATCGAATCATGACTCGTGACCCACTCAATATTTTCGATCTTTTTCAAGCATATTTGACATTTTCACGACTGACCAAATAATCTTGGCAATGCTTATAATCAGAGCACACACCAAAACCATGTGTGAGATACTAATGTATTTCATAAAAATGAATTTGAAGTAGTAAATCAAAACGTATGAGAAAATGTAACATTTTTAAATAAGAAATTTTGTGACAAAATTTTGGGTTAATAAAAGTTCAAATGTCAAGTTCAAACTATCTTGTTTGAAGGATAACCTTGATATATTAATATTTTGAACAATATCATATTTGTCGTAGCAATCTAACTGAAAATGTCTTTCTTTAGAGTACCCACTAGATATTTTCGACATTTTTAAGCTTATTTGACCTTTCCACAACTGACCCAATGACCTTGGCCATGCTTTTAATCAGATATTACACCAGAATACATGTGTGTGGTACTATTGCATGTGATAAAAATGCATGTGCACATAAAACGTCACCAAAATGTAGAAGAAAATGCAATATTGACAAATATTGTACAAAATTGGTAATTGTGACCTAATTTTGGGTCACAAAAGGTCAAATATTAAATTTTACTTTATTTTATGAAAATTTACAAATTTATCTGATTCTTAAATCTATTAAAAGAAAAAAGAAAAAAATCGCAACAATGAGAAATTAATTTATCAAAATAGTAATAATTTGACCTTTGACCTTGAATTTTGGGTAGAAAGCTACCGCTGCTGCTGGTTTATCATGGATATTTGGAATCGTCTCTTCAAGACCTTTCTAGTGATATAGGTCATCCTTTGCCCCAAATTTTATACCCACATGCCCATTATGCAAAGGACTACAACAAGACAGCTCCAAATCCAAAATATTATTAACTCATAATCTATGATACTTGCACTTAATGTAGATCGGTCAACAACAAAATGGAGGAACTCGAACAATTCTTTCAGAGTCAATCTCCCGAAGTTATTTGTATCTCAGAACATTGGCTCACCCCCGCATCTAGTACTAAATTCTGCATGCCAGGATATGCAAACATTACAATTTATGCTACATCTAATAATCTACATGGTGGGGTAGCAATCCTCTCTAAACCACACCTAAACATAGAGCCAATACTAGGCCTAGAGTCAATCTGCTCTGAATTGGATTTTGAATGTACTGGTTGCCTTTGGCATCTACCATACTGCGCATCACCATACTGTCCATATACAGATCTCCATTAGGCAAACTCTCAATATTCTTAGATAAACTAGAAGAGACCCTTATAAACGTCACAAAACGATTCCCTAAGGCAAAATAGCCCTATGCGGCGACTTTAATATTGATCTTCTTTCCAAATCACGAGCCCGCGACCTATTCCTTGATCTTATACACTCATTTAACTTACACGAAACAATTCTAACACCCACCCGTACACTTGGGTCAAGTCAGTCACTTATCGACAACATCATAACCTCTCTAGACCCTTCCCTTTACAAAACAAATACCCTTCACCCACACATTTTCAGACCTTTGTGCCATAACCATGCAACTCAGTTCGCCCATAAATGCCTCTCCCACTTGGGGTTTTCTCTAGAATATTTAGCAAACGCAATACAAATCACTTTATAAATTTACTTAGTAGTGAAGAATGGTCTGACTTGCTGACTATGACCGATACCAACCAGATGTTCAACCGATTCTTAATGATCTTCTTACATTATTTTAACACAGCATTCCCCTTGGTTAGGCAAAGGCAAAAGCAAAAAAACCCTAGTTCGTGGTTATCAAACAGACATAAAGCAGAGGGCCAACAACTGCGACAATTACACGACCATTGCAAAACATTACCCAACGACCATAAACTTAAACATGAGTATCGTACATTAAAAAAGGTCATGCACTTAACATCAGACAAGCTAAACGACAACATCATGATCAGGTTATATCTTCTGCGAATAACATATCGAAAGCTACATGCAGATTATCAATGCTCAAACTAAGGCCCTAGTCCTAAAAATCAACTTACGATCAACATTAGCGGAATTCCAAACTCTGACCCAAAAGTAATATCAAATCATCTAAATGAGTTCTTTATCAATGCTGGTATAAACAGTCGACCTCAGACACAAACCAATCACCTCATTCCTGGTGTCATCGAGAATAAGCAGGAAATTAATTCAATTTTTCTCCATCCAACCACCCATCATGAAGTAGCCGATATCATCAAAACACTGAATAACAAACATTCAGCAGGCTTAGACAATGTTCCTGGATCTGTTCTTGCAAAATGTGGAAGTATTATATCTCACCCACTAGCATTTATCATCAATTCCTCCTTTTGCACAGCGACCTTCCCCTCCAAACTCAAAGAGGCCAAAGTAATACCCATATATAAGCACAAAGGTAACAACCGAGATCCTAACAATTATAGGCCAATTTCCTTAACCTCCTCTTTCTCTAAAGTTTTCGAAAAATCATGTACTCCCGTCTGTCATCCTTCCTTTCAAAACACAATATTTTTGCAAGCAATCAACACGGTTTCCAAAAGGGCAAATCAACCATAACTGCCATCTTCTCATTCCTATCTGCACTATACAAGGCACTCGATCATGGCGACCTGGCTATTGGAATATTCTACGACTTGAGTAAGGCGTTTGATACAATTGACCATGGTATACTTCTCTCAAAACTGGAATCTCTAGGTATCAGAGGTATAGCCAATAGATGGATTGCATCATTTCTATCAGACCGTTTCCAGGTAGTAGAACTTGATAATATCGATGAAAATGATACAATTACTAAATTTCACTCCGACCCCTTAAACCTTGTCTGTGGTGTGCCCCAAAGAACGGTCCTAGGACCCCCATTCTTCTTACTTTATGTAAACGACATGCCCAACACATTTGACGTAGGCATACTGACGCAATTTGTAGATGACTCAAGTCACCTCTTAACTGCAACCAGAGATGGGCTTGCAGAACTCATACATAACTCAAATATCCAAGCAAACGCAATGTCGGAATACTGTAAAAATAACCTTCTCTCCCTTCAACCAACCAAAACTGTGTACCTTAACTTCCACTCCACCTCTAGCCCCCCTCAGAGTAGTCCCCTAATTCGCATTGATGGCAAAAACATTATGAGAGCTGACAACGTGAAATTTTTTGGCATTACACTCTCGGAGAACCTTGATTGGTCTGCTCATATCGAAAGAGTATGCTCCAAAATAAATAGTGGGTGTTTTATGCTCAGGAGGATGAAGCCAATTGTTAGCAGCCACATATTGAAATTAATATATCATGCCCACATCCACTCGCACATCTCATACGGGCTTCTATTCTGGGGTATGTCATCACAAGCTAATCGTGTCTTTTTACTCCAAAAACGAGCTATACGCATCATCACAGGATCCTCATGGCAGAGATCCTGCCGTAAAATCTTCCCCAAATTAAACATTCTTACCCTGGTAAGTACCCTTATACAACTTGCCGCTATTTTTGTACGTACACATTCAGAATACTTTCCTAAAAACTCATCCATCCATACTTATAACACCCGTGCAATTTCTAACATCCATGTCCCCCATCATAAAACCTCGCAATATTCCAACTGGACCTATATACGCCTGCCTCTCCATATACAATAAACTGCCAAAACACATCAGAGACATTAAAAATCATACTACATTTATTAGCAAATTAAAAGCATTTCTAGTAGAAAGAGCATTTTACTCACTAAATGAATTCCTAACAGATTAACCCTTGTCCTCCCTACAAACTGTCCCTTATAGATCCGTGCCCTACACATATATTTTAAATTCAAATAAATACTCAATTATTCAATTCAAATAACTTCAATTCTCAATACCGGTACTAGTATACCATACTAGTACTAGGCCTATACATATAACTTGATTCTCATTGAAATTCTCATTCTATTTGATTATTTATTTTATATTTAGTAAATTTATAAATTTACCTTGTTCTCCACTACAAACTTTCCCTTATAGATCCGTACTATAGGCCCTACACGTATATTTTAAATTCAAAACTAATCCCTATTAAACATAAAACAATAATACATAATCATATCATACCATACGCTAGCGTTTATATTATTATACATCCTAATGAACATCGTATTGTATTATATCATATCGATAACTCATTTCATTTTTTCATTTCATTATTGAATTAATCAATTCAAACAACTTCTATTCTCAATACTAGTATACTATACTAATAATACATATAACTTGATTAACATAAAATACACATTTTATTTGATTATCCATTTTATATTTAGTAAATTTTTAAATTTACCATGTCCACTACAAACTGCCCCTTATAGATTTGTACTACTACACGTATATATTAAATACAATACTAATTCCATTTCATAATCATTATATCATATCATATGCTAGTGTTTTATATTATTATTCATCCTAAATAACATCGTATTGTATCATATCAAACCAATTACTCATTTCATTTTTTCATTTCAATACTCAATTAATCTATTCAAACAACTTCAATTCTCAATACTAGTATACCATACTAGTAATATACAAAATAACTTGATTCACATGAAATATGCATTCTATTTTATTATTCATTTTTTTACCATGTTTTAGCCTTAGGAACTATTCACTCCCTCTTCACGAAGAGGTGTATACTTGTACCATGTATTAGTCTTAAGTGAATAAAGATCTACTCTACTCTACTCTACTCTACTCTATCGGGGGACGAACATTTTTGTAGCCTGCAGTGGCGTATCCAGGAATGTACAATTGTGGGGTGGGGCAGCCGCCGGAGGGAAGGCGAATTTTTTTTCACATAGGTAGGTAGGCCTTTGACATTGTGAACGTCTGTAAACACGTTTTAGAAACATAGGGCCTAGGGCTAGTCCTAGCATAATAATTTTGAGCTAGCAAGAAAATTGAGTTTTTCTCATTTTTGTCAAATATTATTTGACATTTTTTTTTACAAATGAAATCGGGAACTCTTTCGGTTGAGGACTAGTCAACACAACCTAGCAACCAAACTAACCAGAAGGTAAACAAATGTTATGATATGAAAGTTATATCAGTTTAATACGGTATAAAGTATGAAAGTATATATTATTTTGTATACAAAATAAGAAGTGAGCTACGAGAAATATTCTGAAACATAAGACATTGAAATTGGTAAGCCAAAACTAAAGTTACACTACTTTAACTAATTTGGTTTGGTTTTGCCTAGAAAACAACTGCTAAGATGGAGTTTGTACCAAGCAACCGGTCTTTCTTATCTAGAACTATCTATAATAGGTCAAAATCACCAAAAATAAATGAACAGAACTATAGTAGAGGCAAAAAAACAGGCATCACATCAATGTTAGATCTCCTTCTCTTCATTTAAAGTCATCTAAATACATAAGTAAAAAATCCAAATCAAAGCCTAGTTGACTAGTTGACTCACCAAGACACCCTAGGCCTACACTTCCTAATTCAAACAGTGCCACACATTCCAGACCCCACAATAGCTCATGCCTTGATGTTGCAGCGTCAATCATTTCTCTAAACATACGGTCCGTCCGGAACAAAATCGAGGAGCTTGAAGAATTTTTATCCGTCACTTCTCCTGATTTAGTTTGTCTCTCGGAAACCTGGCTCAAGCCGGAGGAATTATGGAGCTTCAGTATTGAGGGTTACTCTAATGTCAGTGTTTTCTGTAGATCATTAAGCCTAGGAGGGGGTGTAGCAATCTTAGCAAAACAACATCTTAAGGTCCAACCCATCCACGAGATTAGTGCAATATGCTCTGAGAAGGAATTTGAATGCTCTGGATGCTGTTGGCAACTTCCTAAATTTCAGTTGGTAACAATTTCAATTTATCGGTCCCCTCAAAGCAGTATTGCTACGTTTATTAACAAACTTGAAGAAATGTTAATTGCAGTAACTAAGAAACATCCTAAAGCATCCCTAGCCATATGTGGTGACTTTAATATTGACATTTTCTCAGCCTGTAATTCCTAGAGGACTCCTGATTGATCTTCTTGAGTCTTATAACACAAAGGCTTCCATCACAACTCCCACTCGTCAAACCGGGATCGACAACATTTTTACTTCTCTAGATCCCTCTACATTCTCTACTCATGTCTTAAACCCCCACATGTCCGATCACTGTGCAATCAGTCTTAAGTTTGTGAGTAAGAATTAAAACATACAAAGCCAGCATTTGCTCTAAAACGTAGATTCAGTGATGTAAACATAACTAAATTCCTTAATCTATTGCATGCAGAAGAATGGCTTGACCTCATTCCAATACATATACAACACAAATATACAAATAAGCTATTTACTAAGTTTGAATCAACTTTTCTATCTCACTTTGACTCGGCATTCCCATTAACTCGACAAAATTATCAACACCCAAGACTAACCCTTGGTGCACACGAGAATTAAAAAATAAAGGTCAGCATCTTCGATGGATACACCAGAGGTGTAAACAGGCCCCTAACGATGCAGACTTGCATACCTATTATAACATCTTGAAAAGAGGACATGCGAAAGAGCTTAGAAATGCCAAGCGTCTTTACAATGACGCCACTGTAGACAAAGCTCAAAATAAATCCAAAGCTGCTTGGAGCATTATACAAAATCAAACTAAGGCTAAGCCTCTTCAGGACAACTTTGCCCTCAATATTAACGGATTTTTAACATCTAATGCATCATTAGTCGCAAACTATCTAAATAATTATTTTATTGAAGCCGGGTTAATGAGCCGTCCTAAACATAAACCTCACAACCCCCCACTATCAACTTCTTATAGGCCTCCTCAGGTGCAACAATCGATATTTCTTCATCCAACTTCTCCTAATGAGATTGCAGGCATCATAAAAATCTTGGAAACAAAGATCAGCTGGGATAGACGGTGTCCCCACTTACATTATAACCAAATGTTATCGCTTAATTGCACACCCTCTCTCACTCATCATCAACACACCCTTCACATCTGGTATCTTTCCCGATAAGCTAAAACAAGCCAGAGTGATCTCTCTCTATAAACAGAAGGGAAAGAAAAGTGACCCAATAACTACAGACCAATCTCATTAATTTCTACGTTTGCAAAAATTTTTGAAAGAACATTTCACAACAGATTAATGTCATTTATTGATAAGCACAAGATTCTCCTGCCAATCAACATGGCTATCAAAAAGGCTAAATCCACTAGCACTGCAATGTTCGAATTTCTTTCAAATGTTTATTCAGCCCTAGATCGCGGTGACTCTGCGATAGGCGTGTTTTACGACTTAAGCAAAGCTTTTGACACCATTGATCATAATATTCTACTCGGTAGACTCCACTCAGTTGGCATTAGAGGCATAGCTTATGACTGGGTAAAATCCTATCTGTCTAACAGAGTACAAGTAGTAGAAGTTAAGGATATTGTCAACAACACTCATGCCAATGTCAAGTCCCTTCCACGATACCTTCTTAGCGGTGTCCCGCAGGGCACTATTCTGGGTCCAGCGTTTTTTCTTCTCTATGTAAGTTGCATGCCGGTAATCTTTGATTTCGGCTCGTTAACACAGTATGTGGACGATTCCAGCCAACTCTTTACAGCACCTTCCCCCTTAGTTAACAATCTTATCAAAATGGCCAACAAGGAGGTAGATAACATGTCAACTACTGTACCACAAATCTTTTAGCTCTTCAAACCTCCAAATCATTTGTCTTAAACTTTCATTCTCCACACTCTCCAGTAAACTCAAGCCCTCTAATACGTCCTAAACTCAAAAAGCATTGCTTGCTCCGAGTTAGTTGAATTCTTAGGTCTAGCCATCACAGCAACTCTGGATTGGTCTCCCCAGATTGAAAAAGTTTCGTCTAAATTGAGAAGTCGTTGCTTCATGCTTAGAAAGCTGAAACAAATTGTAAATTCGCAAACTTTGCTAGCGGTATATTACGCTCATATCCACTCGCATATAGCATACGGACTAATGTTCTGGGGCGCCTCATCGCAAGCAATTCGTGTCTTTCGCATTCAAAAGCGAGCCATCAGAATCATGGTTGGAGCCAATAGGAGAAAATCCTGTAAAGAATTATTTAGAAATCTAAAAATACTGACTCTTCCATGTATCCTTATTCAAATCTGTGTAATCTTTGTTCACAATAATCCTGAATGGTTTCACAAATTCATCACCATGGCACACGCTCGCAAATCAACATTCATATCGACTCTTTCAGCACATCCAAGTTCACCAAAGGACCATTGGCTCTATGCTCAGCCCTCTATAACAAATTACCAGCAGACATCAAACTCATAAATACAAGCAGGCACATCATTTTTAAGGCTAGAGTAAAATCATTTCTGCTTGACAAGTGTTTTTATTCTATTGATGAATTTGTAAATCAGAATGACCGACAAAACTAAACTAATAAACAGTCTTTTATTATGTCAGCACCCTGCACTATGCCTTGGGTATGTTAATATGCTTGTCAGTATAATGTTTTGTCAACTTAAACTTACCCTTTTATGTTATTAACTTTTGTTCTAGACTGAATTATAATTATTATAAGTATTTTAAGTATGCTCTACCTAGAATAGATACCTAAGTATATAAAGTATATCTGTGTATTAGAATATCTACTATTTCACACTCTCTTCGGAGCAGTGCATATCTGTACCATGTACACGATCAAAATGAAATAAAGAATTATTATTACAACAGAAATACTAGGAAAACGCTTAAGTCCCGCCGCGTTGTTGGATGAGCGTAATTGGTGCATTGAGCTGCCATGTGTTATGCAGATTTTCTGTTGTTCTGTGGAAAAATCATTACTAAGTTGAATTTTTTTTAAATTAAATTAAATTAAATAAAAAATTAACTTTAATTTTTTAATTTTTTTAAATTAATTGTAATTGTTAAAAAAAAGAAAAAAATCGTAAAATTGCGATTTTCATGAGAAATATTTTTTCCGATTGCGCTCAAAAACGTGGCAGTTCTAAGTTCAGAGATTTCGAAGGCCTCCAGAAAATTTCATCTCAATTGGAGTATCGGTTTAGCCGGAATCGTGTGGACAAACAGACAAAAATACAAAAAAAAAGAAAGAAAAAAAAACATTCCGGATTTTTTTCTCCAGTGTAGTGAAATGGAATCTTCGCTTCGCTCGCTACGCTCATCCAACAAACTAAATACAAGAAACAGAAAATCAAATAAATAGTGTAAGAAGGGAGACAGGAAGAGTCATCGAAAACGCGGCTGGCCAAGGAGGCCTAAGCCCTCAGTCTCTTACAAGCATGCAACTGGAAATTATGAAGGTAAGAGAGGAACTGTCACATACAAGAGCACTGGTTAAAGAAATACACACACTTTTATTCCTAGGCTCTAGTCTAGATAGAGGACCAGTGGATATACTGGGTCAGGATGGTAGTGTGTCAGTAGGATTCCACAGCCATATGGGATTGCCACAGCAAACAAACAACAGACAGGCCTATAGTAACCCTAGGCCCAGTAGATGGGCCTATATGCCTAGCAGATGATAGGCCTAGGCCTGTGGGTTTCTACAGCCATGTAGGCCTACCACAGCCTACATTGGCCCACCAAAGAATGGACATAGAGCCCATTGTGCCGAGACATGTAGGCCCACAAGCGTGTTGGCCCATGACCAAGCAAGGCTTCAACCAAAACTCACAACCAAATCAACCAAACCCTGGTTCTAGGCCCAATCCAAAGCCAAATCCCAACAAAGTTAGGGATGCGCCTAATACTAACATCACCAGAAAGACAAACAAAATTAACACTAGGACTAGGCCCAATGTTAACGACGGCCTATTGCATGAAGAACTAGCCTGGCCAAAGCTCTGCCCAGCAACTTTCACCAAGCATAGGCCTGAGCCCAATAGACATTTCCCAAGCAACACTCGTCACCAACCAAAGAGGCAGGTTAATAGGCAAATCGAGTTGCCTACTATAAAACCAAGGTTAAACATATATATATATATTTTTGAAAAAGTGGGGTGCAATCTCCACGAAACGTCAAAGTGAGTTATTATTTTAATTAATTATTGTTATTTGTACGTGGTCTACACCTAAAAATGTCATGTAATACATCATTCGACCATGAAAACCTACATAAATACATATATATATATATATAGGCCTATATATATATATATATATATATATGAGTATGGTTTTCAAAACAGGTGTTGTGTATTGTTTATGAAGCGGGCATTCCGCTTTGTAGTTAGTAGAACAGAATATCCCAACAGAAAGACCATGTTGCAACACCTCACCAGCCTGGGTCTCTTATGTCACCAAACCGAAGCACGGCGACTAATTTAAAGACCCCTATAGACGTAATATACTCAAAATACTTAATTGTTATGTTTGTTGTTGATTTTTTATAATAACTTGTTAGGGAGGTGTACAAGCACTTACATGAATACCTTGCCTGCCCCAAAGATATCTTGCGATCAGCTTTAAGTCTCAAGGACACATAATTCACTCCGAGTACAACAGAGTTATCTAATGTGTGCTTGCTACTTGTTATAGGATTGTTGCCGAGGGGAAATCAGCGGTGCCCCTCTGCTCAGCATGCCTCTTACCGCCCTTGACTGCGCCCGACAAAGTTATTTGTGTTGGGCTTAACTACCGAGGACATTGCGAAGAACAAAACTTGAAATTCCCAAAAGAACCTATGTTCTTTTCAAAATTTTCAAGTTGTATTGTTGGACCCTATGACAGCGTCACATATCCTAAAGTCACAACTGTACGTGTAGGCCTATGCGTAATATGGTTTGTTTACTCATAGTTACTCTTACTCAGTTGGGCCATATAACCAAAAATATAATTGGATGAGCAAAGCGGAGATTCCATTCTATAACTACACTTGAGAAAATAAATCCACTGTTTTTTTTTGTTTTTTTTTGTGTGTTTGTTAACACGATTCCGGCTAAACCGATACTCCAATTGCGATGAAATTTTATGGAGACGTTTGAAATCTCTGAACTTAGAACTGCACGGTTCGAAAAATTGATCGAAAAATTATTTTTCATGAAAATCGCAATTTAACGATTTTTTTCTTTTTTGTTTCTGTTTGTATTTTTGTGTGTTTGTTAACACGATTCCAGCTAAACCGATACTCCAATTGCAATGACATTTTCTGGAGGCCTTTGAAATCTCTGAACTTAGAACTGCCACGTTTTTGAGCGCAATCGAAAAATTATTTCTCATGAAAATCGCAATTTTAGGATTTTTTTGTTTTTCTTTTTTGTTTCTGTTTGTATTTTTGTGTGTTTGTTAACACGATTCCGGCTAAACTGATACTCCAATTGAGATGAAATTTTCTGGAGGCCTTGGAAATCTCTAAGTTAGAACTGCCACGTTTTTAAACGCAATTAAGAAATTATTTTTCATGAAAATCGCAATTTTACGATTTTTTTTCATTTTTTTAACTACGATTTTTTTGTTTAAAAAAAATCTTCAACTAAGTTGTAAGTAATGATTTTTTCATAGAACAACAGAAAATCTGCATAACACATGGCAGCTCAATGCACCAATTACGCTCATCCAACAACGCGCCTGAAAAAGCGTTAGCGAAGCTTCCTAGTCTAGATAAAGATAACCACACAAAAAATCATCTAGATAAAGATAACATATACACATTGTTATCTAGATAATAGATAACCAGATAACAAAACAGGGAAAAAATGCGAGGTACATAATTGAAGTGTTTTGATTCTGACTGTAGGGCCTACCTAATCATAATAATTATAATCTACTAGACGAATTTAAATGTATAGTGCGGTTCCTAAGCCAACAATATTGCAAATAGTGATACGAGCATGAAAATTTGCAAACTTACAAATTTCACTATAGGGAATTCAAAATTGATGGCTCCTTGATGGAGTCTTATTATTTAACTATTAATTAATTAATAACAAATTTAATTAGTTAATTTTACGATACGAATTTCAAAGTGTCAATAAATTAGTCATGTTTGGTATTAATCAAAAGCATTCTTCACCTATATAAGAAAAAATATATATTGAAAAATATATTGTATATACATATGATATAATCAAATATGTTTGATTTTGCTGATTTTTTAGTTTTTGAACCAAAAGATCAACGTTAGAGTAAAATTTATTTTAACCAATGATATCACAGTGTTCCAAAACAGCTGGTAACTGTAATTAATATTATATCATTTTTCAATTTTCAATATAGTAATAACAATATATTTAATACATATTACAATATGGCGTAAAGATGTCTAACTATGGTACAAAATATGATACCAACTTAAAATTTTTGCAATTTTAAAGCTTTTGTTATGAGAAATTTGAAAATAAATTTGGGTCCACCCCGAGTGTTTAGTATTTAAATATTAAAATTAAAAAAAAAAATTAAAAAATTAAAACCAAAGATGGCGCCGGGTGCCAGTCGCGCGGTTAGTTGGCTCCGTATTTTTGTATTATTTCTACTGGTAAAAGTGGCAGTTTTGCGAGTGAAAATAGTCGAAAGTGAACGGTGTGCCTCATGACTGCGAACAACTACAGGTTTACTGGTGAATATCAATCCGCGGTAAGTTTATTAGTGGTTTCAAAGTGCGAAATGTCTGCAGTCTCGATGTGTCTCAGCGTGTTGTACAGGGGGCCTCGCGCCGCACCCCCATCTCGGTCGACCTTGGACCAGTCCAAGTCGCTGTCAGGGAAGACGAAGACGAAATGTGTTACTCGCCACCTGCGTGTGCCTAGCAGCCCATGGGCGACTGTAACTTTCCTGCTAGCGCTCTTGGGCAATGTGGAACTTAATCCTGGTCCAACGGACATCTCTCTTTACTGTATGAACCTGCGCAGCATCTCCGGTAGGGAGAAGTTGGCAGCATTTAATTCGCACTTCTCCGAAAACAGCGAGGCCGACGTGTTGTGCTTAACTGAAACTTGGCTACATGAAAATATATACGACGGCGAAATACTCGACAGTAGTCAGTACAACATACATCGAAGAGACAGGCCATCTGAGGGTCAAACCGTGCGAGGGGCTGTGCGCGCCTGGGGCGGTGTTATGATCGCCGTCAACACCAGTCTTGATGCGCGTCAGGTAAATGTGTCCTGCAATGCTGCTTGCGAACTGCTATGGGTGGAGATTGCACTTACGAAAAAACGAAGTATGTTTGTTGGATGTGCATATCTCCCCCCTAAACCATCAACGGACCTGCTTGAAATTTTTTCAGCAATCAGTTGTTCAAATTCAAAAGCTAGCCCGACCACAAGACGCAATGGTACTGTGCGGGGATTTCAACTTTCCGGACATAAGTTGGCAGCCCTGCCCTCACAGCCCGTCCTCGCTGCTCCCCACTGTTCTCGGAAACACCAACGCAGACGCCGCCTTGGAATTCATTGATGCGGTGAATGAGCTTGACCTTCACCAACGGGTTCCTTTCACAACAAGAGGGGGCAATTTCCTCGATCTTCTGTTTACAAACACTGAAGACATAACTGTCAACGTGAGCCCCGCTGAAACCAGCTGTCCCCTCCGATCACATTGCTTTCCAAAGTAACATTTCCTTACCAACTGAAGACGGTAATTCCCATCGAGATGCGAAAAACATCACAATACCACTCTCAATTGGAGTAAAGTCGATTTAAATGCACTTAACAACTGTTTTCTACGCTGTGACTGGGAAAGAATGGAACGCGCGACCACTGCCGACGGTATGTGCGATGTTTTTTACGACCTACTGAATAAATGCGTATCTGACACTGTGCCCAAAATTAATTTAAACCCCGTAAAATACCCAGCCTGGTTCGACCGTGACGTCATAACCGCACTTAAGGACAAAAACCGCTCCTATAGGCGCTGGTGCCGAACTAAAGAGAACAATGAAAAAATTGAGTTTCAAGTAAAGAGAACAGCATTTAAAAAACTTCAACAGTCCAAATTTCAACAATATATACAAAAAGTAGATTCCCAGGTCGCCAGAAATCCTAATCTTCTGTGGGGGTATATAAGAAGGAAAACTAAATCTAGAAGAATACCCATTGGAGTAGAATACAACAAGAAAAAATCAACAACTATCGACGATTGCTGCAAATTCTTTTCTGAGTACTTTCTAACCACTTACCGCCCGAAGTCGAGTAAAAGTGAAAGCCTTCCCCCTGCTCCACAGTTCGGTGATGAGTCATTATCAATATTCCGTGTCTCTAAAAACGAAGTGGAAGTTTGTCTCCAAAATCTCGTCAATAGTAAATCACCCGGACCTGACGCAATTCCAATTCGAGCCCTCAAACACTGTCGTAAATCGTTATCTCTCCCTCTCACTACTCTTTTCAACATGTGTATACAAACCGGAACTTTCCCTTCTCGATGGAAGGAAGCAAACATCACTCCTGTCTTGAAGAAAGGTAGCCGTTACAACGTTTCGAATTACAGGCCTATATCGCTCCTATCAGTCATATCTAAGGTTTTTGAAAAGCTTGTACACGCACGGCTATACCAACACGTGTCCAGGCATATTGCTCCAGAGCAACATGGCTTTGTTAAGCGCCGATCAACACTAACCAATCTCTCTGAATACACGGGAGACATATCTAACAGTTTCAACAATAAAACCCAATTAGACTCAGTGTACACAGACTTCTCCAAAGCCTTTGATAGTGTAGACCACCGCCTTCTATTACATAAACTCACAGGATTCGGGATATGTGGCCAGCTTCACAATCTCCTGTCAAGCTACCTAGATGGCAGAACCCAGCGTGTCGTCATTGACGGTTGCTCGTCGGGGACTGAACACGCGACCTCTGGCGTGCCGCAGGGCTCGATCCTGGGACCTCTGTTTTTCACTCTTTATGTAAATGATATACCGCGACACATCAAATCGTCTAAATGCCTTATGTATGCAGATGATCTAAAAATTTACCGATCCATAAAAACCTTAAGAGAGTGCGTCGACCTACAAAAAGATTTGGACAGGCTTGCTATGTGGTGTCACACATGGAAACTATGTTTAAATGTCCCAAAGTGTAACGTGATTTCATTTACTAAAAAAGAAAGCACGTCAGTCCTTTCGCTTACGCGATAGACAACATTAGTGTAAACAGGGTTCAGAGCATTCAAGATCTCGGCGTCCATATGGCAAGTGATATGTCATTGAGCAAGCACTTCGAAAGAATAATGCCCAGTGCCTTTAAGCTGTTAGTCCTAATGAGAAGAAATTGTTTTAAAGTGTTTGCTTAAACGACCAAACAATTGTTATATGCTGCTATTGTCAGGCCCCAAGTGGAGATCGCGAGAACAGTATGGAATCCACACAATAAAACTAAAATCGAAGCGATTGAAAGGGTCCAAAAAAGATACATTTAACTTCAATGTGCTCAATCTTATATTCAGTACCACAGAAAACACTATATTCAACACTGTTCAAACACCAAATGAATGACCCTTAGTAACAGGAGGTCGTTCATTGACATAGTATTCTTATTCAAAATCAATCACGGTGGCATAGATTCCATTAAACAGTTTAATTTTCTCGCACCCACACGTTTAACCTAGAAATCAACAATTATTTAAACCTGACAAAAGCAGGATCGATGTACACAGATACGCATGTGTTAACCGATTACAAGCTTCATTCAATGAATTGTCCTCCAAAAACAGAAATCTTGATCTTAATTTTAATAGCTTAGCAACTTTCAAAATCAATCTTAAATCCATATTGTCATAATTCGCAATCAATGTATTTACAAAGTGTAACACATCACACGCACACGCACAAAGACAAACACACATACAAACAAACACATCTTAAGCTTGTTTAGTTAAGTAAGTAGTTTTTATATGTGTTTCTGGCAAAAGCTATTTATATTATAATAACTGTTAATTCTACATGTATATGTTTTGTTTCGTGTCCTATATATTAAATTTGCGCTAGTGGAATGTATGTTCTGTTGCAAATAAAGGCTTAATAATAATAATTAGTTAATTTAGTCCAATAATTTCAAAGTGAAGATAAATTTGTAGTGTTTTGTATCAATTGAAAGCATTTTTCACCAACATTAAGAAAAAAAAATACGTTGAAAAAATATATTGAAATATATGTATGTTATAGTTAAATATGTTGATTTTGTTATTTTTTATTTTTTGAACCAAAAGATCAAATTTTAAGTAAAATTTCTTTTTACCAATGATAACACAGTGTTCACAAAGAACTGGTACCTATAAATAATTTATCATTTTTCAATTTTCAATAATAGTAATTACAATATATTTTACACAAATAAACAAATTTTCTTAAATTGAAAAGTAGGCCTAACAGAAACATGTTGTGTGACGTAGCAAAATGCATCATTTGATTTATTACAAAATCTATCAATCTTAAAGATTTTGTAGAAAGAACTTCGAAAATCACTGGCTCCAGGCTGAGTTTTGAGTATTTAACTATGAATTTTAAATTAATTACTTAACATGTGTCCAAAAATTTCAAATTGAAGAAAAATTTGTCATGTTTAGTATCAAATAAAAGCATTTGTCACCAGTATTAGGGAAAAAAAGAAGAAATACATTTTACTTTAACGTTGATCTTTTGGTTCCAAAACTTAAATATCTGCAAAATCCAAATATTTAACTATAACATAGGCCTATTTAGTTTCAATATATTTTTTCATGTATTTTTTTTCTTAGTATTGGTGACAAATGCTTTCATTTGATACCATACATGACAAATTTATCTTCACTTTGAAATTTTTGTACACAATTAAGTAACTAATTTAATTAATCAATTCATAGTTAAATACTCAAAACTCAGCCTAGACCCAGTGACTTTCGAAATTCTTATTACACTAGGAAAACGCTAAAGTCCCGCCGCGTTGATGGATGAGCTTTTTAAAATTTTTAGTTTGCATGGGATATCTTTACTTTTGCAAGTTCTTTGTTTTGCTGCCTACGCATTGTAGCTGATTGTTGTCAAGTTTCTTTTGTTACCTGTCATTTGGTATTATTTACCGTAAAAAACTTATATTAAAAGCTTTATTTCTATAGATTCTGGCCAACTATTTAAACTTTTTCTTTTAAAAGGTACTACATCACCATAACCTTAATGTCCATGTATAATATGAACGTTGTAGCCCCACCAGTTTGGTCAGAATTGGCCCAAATGTCACGAAAATATCGCACTAAAAATCGAAAAAAATCGTAAAAGTACGATATTCATGAGAAATATTTCTTCGATTGTACCCAAAAACAATACACCTCTAAGTTCAGAGATTTCAAAGGTCCTGTTAAATTTTCATCAAGATCGGATATGCCGTTTGCCTGGTAGAGAGTTAACAAACAGACAAAAAAAAACAAAAAAAAAACAAAAAAAAAAAACAAAAAAAAAAACAACCCGAGCTAAATTTTTTGGGGGTCAGTGAAATTGAAGTCTTTGCTTCGCTCATCCAAAAATCTTTGAGCTTGATATAAACAAGTCAAATTATGCATTTTGCTACGTCACACAACATGTTTCTGTTACTTTTAAATTTAAGAAAATGTGTTTAGGGTGTATTTGTGTAAAATATAGTGTAATTACTATTATTGAAAATTGAAAAATGATATATTAATTATAGTTAGTACTAGTTCTTTTGTGAACACTGAGTTATCATTGGTAATAAGAAATTTTACTTAAAATTTGATCTTTTGGTTCAAAAACTAAAAATCACAAAATCAACATATTTAAGTATAACATGCATATATTTCAACATATTTTTTCAACGTACTATTTTTTTTCTTAATGTTGGTGAAAAATGCTTTCAATTGATACCAAACACTACAAATTTATCTTCACTTTGAAATGTTTGGACTAAATTAACTAATTCATGTTGATTAATCAATTAATATTTAAATACTAAACACTCGGCGTGGAGCCAATTATTTTCGAATTTCTCATAACAAAAGCTTTAAGATTGCTAAATTTTTATTATATTTTGTGGGCCTAGCCGCCTACCATGACATCTTTACGCCATATTGTAATTTGTATTAAATATATTGTAATTACTATTATTGATAATTGAAAAATGATATATTAATTATAGTTACCAGCTTATTAGTGAACACTGTGATATCATTGGTTAAAATAAATTTTAATTTAACATTGATCTTTTGGTTCAAAAACTAAAAAAATCAGCAAAATCAACATATTTGACTTTATCATATGTATATTACAATATATTTTTTCAATGTATTTTTTTTTTTCTTTATATAGGTGAAAAGTGCTTTTGATTAATACCAAACATGACTTATTTATTGAAACTTTGAAATTCACTAATTAATTAATTAAACGAGGGAGCGGAGTGACTGAGTGTCTCCATTCAACTCAAACGGCTCTCATTCTGTGATTCTGTGTGTCTGTACGTCGAAAATCAGCCGAACCGCTGAACAGATTGCGCTGAAATTTTAAACAGACATCCGGTACGAGTTTACTAAGAACTGTTAACAAAATCAGCTTGGTCCATTGCGATTTAAGCCTACAATAAATAAAAATGTGATTTTTAATAATATCAATGGCATTTGTTTCGTAGCAGTTAGCGGGACGAAGTTGACGTGGCCTGCACGGCCTATTGGTAACCATTTAGCCTACCGCACGGATGGATGGGGTTCGATACCCGTCAGTCCTAACTTTTTTATATTTTTACACCCACATATTATTTTTGAGGGGTGTTCAATGGGAAATAAAATTAGGTGATTTTGTTTTAATGTTTCACGCTAATACGTTTTGAATACGATTCGCATTTTGAATGTTCAATTTAAATAATTATTGTGGCAAGCAGAGTGAGTTCCTGTAAGGTGACCAGACGGTCCGGTTTTAGAAGTCAAAACACTTGGCTAACTCACTCGTTTAACAACGACTTTGGCGTTTCCCTAGTAGTTAAATAATAAGACTCCATCGTGGAGCCATCAATTTTTGAATTTCCTATAGTCAAATTAGTAAGTATGCAAATTTTCATGCTAGTATCACTATTTGCAATATTGTTGGCTAAGGAACCGCACTAGTAGGCATCTATCCTTTTCAGACCCTAGGTATTTTTTTCTAAATTAAGTAACTTTAAACAAAAATTCAAATATAAAACAAATATAGTTATTGGTTTTCAAAAAAATTAATTGCCTTTTTAAGAATTTTTTTGAAATTTTGTCTTTTGAATAAAAGCTTCATGGAGAAATCAAATTTGAAAAACATTCCTAAAACTAGATTTTTTCTGGATTTGTTTGCATTTTTTGTATTTTTTGTACCTCAAATAATAGCAATACGTACTATAGATTTACAAAATTTCCGTAAAACCCAAATTTTTCCCATTTTTAGCCTTTTTTACACATTTGTATTATCAATTTTCTAAAAAAAAATCACTTTTTGTCCCATTGACACGTTTTTTTTTTTTAATTCCTTAAAAAAATTGGGTCAATTTGAAAACCCTATTATTTAGAGCAACAAAAATTCCATAACCCTACCTACACGTTTGTGTAGCAAAGGTCTGCGAGGGCTATACTAATTATTGGATGAGCGTAGCGAAGATTCCATTTAATTTCTCTACACTGGATAAAAAAATCCGGAGTGATTTTTTTTTGCTGTTAACACGATTCCGGCTAAACCGATACTCCAATGGCAATGAAATTTTCTGGAGACCTTTTAAATCTCTAAACTTAGAACTGCTACGTGCGAAAAATCGATCGAAAAATTATTTCTCATGAAAATCGCAATTTTACGATTTTTTACGTTTTTCTTTTTTGTTTTTGTTAGTATTTTTGTGTATTTGTTAACACGATTCCGGCTAAACCGATACTCCAATTGCGATGAAATTTCTGGAGACCTTTGTAATCTCTGAACCTAGAACTGCCACTTTTTTGAGCGCAATCAAAAAATTATTTCTCATGAAAATTGCAATTTTATGATTTTTTTCCCGATTTTCTTCTTTTTTCAGTTTGTATTTTTGTGTGTTTGTTAACACGATTGCAGCTAAACCGATACTCTAATTTCGATAAAATTTTCTGGAGGCCTTTGAAATCTCTGAACTTAGAACTGCCACGTGCGAAAATCGATCGAAAAATGATTTCTCATGATAATTGCAATTTTTCAACTTTTTTCTCTTTTCTTTTTTGTTTTTGTTTGTATTTTTGTGTGTTTGTTAACACGATTCCGCCTAAGCCGATACTCCAGTTGCTTGCGATGAAATTTTCTGGAGACCTTTATAGGCCTAATCTCTGAACTTAGAACTTCCACCTTTTTTGAGCGCGATAGAAAATGTATTTCTCATGAAAATCGCAATTTTACTATTTTTTTTTTATTCCTTTTTGTTTTTGTTTGTATTTTTGTGTGTTTGTCAACACGATTCCGGCTAAACCGATACTCTATTTGCGATGAAATTTTCTGGAGACCTTTGAAATGTCTGAACTTAAAACTGACACCTTTTTGAGCGCAATCGAAAAATTATTTCTCATGAAAATCGCAATTTTACGATTTTTTAAATTTTTAACATTCCTTCGACTTATAACACCTACATGCTTTATCCGATTGTGATGATTTTTTCACAGCACCTTAATTTTATGAATTAATATATTCGTGTGAAAAATGAATGCAATCGAAAAATTATTTCTCGTGATAATTGCAATTCTACGATTTTTTTCCTCGATTTTTGTGTGTTTGTTTGCACGATTCCGGCTAAACCGATACTCCAATTGCGATGAAATTTTCTGGAGGCCTTCGAAATCTCTGAACTTAGAACGGTTACGTTTTTGAGCGCAATCAAAAAATTATTTCTTTGTAAAATCGCAATTTTACGATTTATTCGAGTTTTCCTACATGCTTAATCCGATTATATTTTTTTCCACAGAACCGAAATTTTATTAATTTATATATTCGTGTGAAATTTGAGCGTAATCGAAAAATTATTTCTCATGAAAATCGCAATTTCATGCTTTTTTTCGTTTAAAAAAAATTACGCTCATCCAACAACGCGCCTGAAAAAGCGTTTGCAAAGCTTCCTAGTATTACCACTGTGCAATTAACACAATTCAAATTACCAAATTTCAATAAACGATTAATGAAATGAACACCAAACGTTATTAATTACGATTTTTTGTCAGAGTTAGTCTTGCATATTATCATGCATCGGTAAATTTCTTATGCAAGATTTATTAATCTAGCATGGATGCACCCTTGAATAAAATACACTTTGGAATAATATACATAGTATATTAAAAGAAGCCGATCGGCTATATATCGTGCAAGAGAAGAGTTATCAGGAAAGAAAAGAAGATGCAAAACAGTTTAGGACCCAAGTTTTGAAATTGGCAATGCATGCACATTTTCACTTGCTGATTTTTTCTTTTCTTTCCCAACCTGTAAACTCTTCTCTTGTTAGTACTCTTGGGAATAAATCATCCAATTAATCGTATAAAAAGTGATTATAGATGGGCCCACTGTTGCTAATAATTACTGTTTTAGATGAAGTCTACAATTTGAGAACATAAGCGCTCAGGTGTAGGCCTATGTAGGCCTGCTCAGTGAAGATTTAAATTTATTTTTAAAAGGATAAGGGGTTGGCTATTTCACTAATCATAGGCCTAATGAAAGAACAACAACTTTGGGCCAGTATTACAATCAACCAATAATCTATTTAGACAATTATTTTCGCACTCTATCGTCGACCCCGCGAAGCGCAACTTGACGCGCGGAGTTCAAAACTTCACTTGTCCAGTTTGGGTTAATATTTGCACTATTTGTGACTAAGAGCTTTCCACTAATTAAATAACCATCCAAATACATATTATTTAGGTATGTTTATTATCTGTTAGGGAAAGAAGTTATCTAGATACTGTAACCAAAAATATCTAGATAAAGATAATAGATAACTCTTTTTATTTTTTTCTATAAAGATAATAGATAACCAATTTGTTAAAAAACACTGCTCTTAGGCTATCACGTGCCCTGCTTTAGCTCTGCCCTATGGGCAGATAAAATTCATTAAATACTAGGAAAATGCTTAAGTCACGTCGCTAGAGCCCCTTGAAATTCGTGACTGACGATAAAACCGAAATATGTGCCAACCATTTAATTTCATAAAATGAGTATGAATTGATCAAATCTCAACCAGAAAATGCCAAAATTGAATCACCGCCAAACACCGAAATAGGTGTAAATTTCGTAATAACACTGAAATTCATAAAATTAATGTTTTTAACGACGAAAAGCACTAAAAATGGGAATTATTGTTAAATTACGGTGTAATTTTCAATATTTTATGCAGTATAGTTCAAGCAAACTAAGTTTTTATAAAATAAAGTTCAGAAAAAATGATAAATTTACTTGTAGTAACTTACACCAGTCTAAACATAAGTGCATTCAAACTTCTTTGTTTTGTGGCTAGAATGATACGCGAGCCGGGAACGAATATTACGTAAGCATATAAATTGGTAAATATAGATAAAACCGCTGAAATACAGCTTTAAACCAATAACACCGAAATTTTCAATTTGAAAAACGAAATTCACTACAAAATAAAACCACTTTCACGGACCTCTACCCGTCGCGTTGATGGATGAGCTTTTTTGTAAGTTTTTAGTTTGCGTGGGATCTCTTTACTTATCAAGTGCTTTTTAAACGCATTCTAGGTGATTGTTGTGAAGTTCCTATTGTTACTTGTTAATTGTTATTAAACACATAAAAAAAAAACTTAATTTAAAACCTTTATTTATATGGTTTCTGGATAATGTTTTCTGTTTTTTTTTTCTTTCAAAAAGCAATACATCACCATAACCTTAATGTCCATGTGAAATATGAACGTTTTAGCCCCACCCGTTTGGTCAGAATCGGCCCAAATGTTATGGAAATATCGCACTAAAAATCGTCAAAAAATCGTAAAAAGTACGATATTCATGACAAATATTTCTTTGAATGTACCCAAAAACGTGGCAATTCTAAGTTCAGAGATTTCGAAGGTCCCCTCCAATTTTTATGAAGTTCGCATACGCCGTTTGCCCGGTAGTGTGCGAACAAACAGACAGAAAAAAATAAAATTGGAGCTAAAAATTTTTTGGGGTCAGTGAAATTGAAGTCTTAGCTTCGCTCGCTACGCTCATCCAACAATACTCTTACTTACTTCGGGCTACTTTTATAGCAGGCCTAATACTGTAAGCTTAGTTATGCCTAGTAGGCCATACAATTTATAATTTTATCAGTAATGTTGCTTTATCTTTGCATGTCTACCATTGTTTGATGATTACCATGATGATAAGATCTATGTACCATTTGAGTTCTTTTTTAAACACATATCTTAATTCACAAACAGGGAGTACCTCAAGGCTCGGTGCTAGGGCCATTAATGTTTTTAATCTAGATATAAATGACCACAAATGTACATGGATTTAAACTGACCTTGTTTGCTGATGACATCACAGCACTAATTGTAAATGACAGTCTTTCAAAACTAAGAGTAGAAGCACAAGTAAGCACTGAATGGATTCAAATTTGGCTATGTGCAAACAAAACAAACGACATGCAATTTCATCTACCCCAAAAGCAAATCAAAACTAAGGTGACCAGACATACCGGTTTGACCGGTACAGTACCGTTTTCAGAACACTTGTACCGGTATCCCGAGAGTCTCGTTAAAATGATGTATTTGTACCGGTTTGAAATTTTGGAGGGGAAATGTCCCGGTATTCTGTCAATTGTACCGTGTGGAAGGATAATGTTTTACTTTGAAAAAATACACTCCTCTGATAAACATACTAACAGTAATAACATTGAAATAGTTCTTCCACTTCCAAGAAGATAATTCATTTTCTCTAGGGTTGTGCTAGTATTATGCAATGATTTTGGTGGAGGTGCCGGGTCTCGCGCGACTGAAAACAAAAATATCGTTATCTACTATTCTTGGCGTTACCTTACCAACCCTGATTATCCATAATACTAACCTCAGTCTTTTGATACAATTTTGTGTTCTTTTTGGAAGTTCTGAACTTCTTTTGGCACAACCAATAAAAATATAGAGCTAACATAACATAATAGACATATCAATAAACTAGGAAGCTTCATAAACGCTTTTTCAGGCGCGTTGTTGGATGAGCGTAATTTGTGCATCGTGCTGCCATGTGTTATACAGATGGTATTTAAATTGATTTTAGCGAGACACGCTTGGTAATATTGTTTTAATTTTTACGACAACGACATGATGATCAGGGGCGCATATTACACTACACACTACATTACAATCGAATAAAGCATATGTAGGTGTTATAAGTCTTTTTTTTTTTTACGAATAAAGCGTAAAATTGCGATTTTCATAAGAAATAATTTTTTGATTGCGCTCAAATTTCACAAGAATATATTAACTCATAAAATTAAGGTTCTGTGAAAAAATCAATACAATCGGATAAAGCATGTAGGTGTTATTCGTCGAAGAAGTGTTTTAAAAAACATAAAAAGCGGAAAATTGCGATTTTCATGAGAAATAATTTTTCAATTGCAAATTTAACACGAATGTATTAATTCATAAAATTAAGGTTTTTGAAAAATCCTTACAATCGGATGCTGAGGTGTTATATGTCGAAGTAAAAATAAAAAAAAAATCGAAATTGCGTTTTTTCAGAGAAATAATTTTTCGTTGTGCTCAAAAACGTGGCAGTTCTAAGTTCAGAGTTTTCAAAGGTTCGAAAATGTCTCGCAATTGGAGTACGGTAGGGCCCCCCAAAACGGTTTTAAAAAAACCACAAAAAATTAAAAAAAAAAGAAAAATGGGGGAAAAAAAAAAAAAAAAACCGGACAGAAAAAAAGGGGAAAAAAGAAAAACATTTCCCTATTTTTTCGCAGTGAAGTGGGAAATTTAATCTTCGCTTTTCTTCCCACGCTTTCGATAAAAATTTAAAATTAAAAAATATAATCGCAGAGTAATAGCGAAATTAAAATTCGAAGTACCGGACCCCACTCGAATTGAAAAAACCGGACAGCACACCTTATTTTCTCAGTCATTTTTGAAAAGATTTTGTGTTTTGATAATGAAAAAACAACATGTAATAATCTGCAACTGCATATTTTTTTTTTAATTACATAATATATATATATAATATTATAATCAAACCCCTTTTTCCCAAATTTCGGGGCGGGGGGTGACGAGTCACCTTTTTTGGGGGTATCTTCTAGTGCTTGCTAGCCGGGTCAGACCCTCATCTTCTTCCTCATTTTTTTCCATAACCGGCATTTCTAATAATTCTCTCCACTTCTTCCTGTCCTCCCAGAGTCTTTCTTCATTAACCCTATCCCATGTTTTCCCTCTTTCTTCGACGCTTCGCGTTATTTGGTCCCGCCATCTATCTCTTGGCCGGCCAACTCTTCGTACTCCCCCACATGTACGTTCAAATTCTCGTCTTGGGATTCTGTCTTGCTTCATTCGTCTTACATGTCCATACCACCTGAGTCTTTCTCTTCCTATTTTATCTCGTAGACTTTCCACTCCTAATTTGTTTCTTACCAATACTTACACTAATTATTTAGTTGTAAAGACAAAATGTATTAAAAGTTAAATCATGCATATTATACAAATTTAATGCATTTTCAATATCTTTATTATTATATCTTGATTAGAACTTCATTAGTATGTTGTCCTTATCAATACATTACACACATTATTTTCTGTCACGTGCTTGTATTTCATTTCGTACTTTCATTTTTAAACCACTAGATAAAGATTTTATGACCATAAATATGTGCACATTAAAACCATTTTTAATTAATATTTTCATGTCAGAAAGACGTTTTTGGTCATTTGACTAAATATATCTCGATTTTTTTTGTCTCCATTGGCTAGGGCTCTGATCCAGACCCCGAAATGGTCAATTAGTCCGTGGAACAAGCGTAAATACATTTCAAATCCGGAAACCAGCACCAAAATTTAGGAGCAGGTAAAAGACGTATTTTAGAATGTTATTTTCACGGGGGACACGCATGGAAGCAAATAAGTCACCTGTCATGGCGTCCACAAGATGGCAGCCAAAATAATTCTTAAAATTGCTGTAACTCAAGAAGTAATCATCAGATTTGGATAAACTAGGTTTTGTTTTATTCGGTTTTTAATGCTCTACAAAAATGTCACTAGAAATTTTACCGTAAATACAATAGTTTTAATTATATTTATATATTATTACAATGTATTGCAATTATAGTACTTTTTGGTGTATATATAATTATTTATACGTAGAATTCGCTAGATTGTCATAAAATTTTCAGACTACACTAAAATAACGCCAATAAATCCAAAATTTAAAGTCCCGAAACGAAATTCTTGTAACTTTTTGATTAATTAATTAATTAAATTAAGCATTAATTAATTAATTAAATTAAGCATTAATTAAATCCCAATTAAAAGTTTCTTCTTCACTTACCAAAGTCTCGTTAAGCGAGCGAAGCAAGCGTTTCCATTTGACTCTGCCGGAAAAATTTGTCACTCGTTTTGTTTTTTTTTGTTTTTTTTTTGTTTGTATGTCTCGCCATAACGTTCGAACGGAGGCTCGGATCGAGTTGAAATTTTGACCATCCGCAAGCTTTGTTCTCGATTGAATGTCATTAGTTTTGTGGCAAAATCGTTCAAAAAGTTAAAAAGTTACATTAAAGTTAATCGAAAGTTTTTTTTCAAACTAACCGGCGACAAAATCTGAGATAGCCAAATCATTTAGAATGTCCGTCCGGTCACGAATATGTTAATTTTAGTTTGATCCGATAAGTAGTGTAGATGGAAATTACATCATAACAAAAGTAACGTTGCCATGGCAACGAAAAGACGCGCGAAGTTTCTAATGCACTGCCACCTAGAAGTAATCAAAATACTTTCGAGGAAGCAGTCTATTATTTGTCACCAAAGAGTTGAAATATTTTTCCCAATGAGTCAAGGTCCTCTAGATGGCGGTGGATTTTATCCACAAAGTAAAGATTTACATACGGGTTTACCCAAATATCGGAAACATGGCCCTGTGGACAGCGAACGTCGCAAATTTTAAAATTTCAAAAAATGTGCATTGTGGGTCTAGCTATAGCACGTGCTCGCTTATCAACGCGTCCAACTGAGCGTTTCCTAGTAGTGTATCACACAACAACAATATGACCACAATGAACCAAAAAAATATTAGTTTTAAAAATTAAGTCCAATCACTTTCCTATTAATTCAATTAATTCAATTAATTAAAAATAATGACAATAATCTCAAATTATTTTGTAAAATTAACCCAATGTAGTCGACCTTGGAATCATTTTAAAGCTAGTTTTAAGGCGAATAAATGAAATGAAAAAATAATTAATTTAATTAATTAATCACCGAATTAATTACATTTTAGTTAAATTATCCCACTTTTGACATATGTATTGTTATGTATATCTAAAACTCAATCGATCGTAATAAAATATACTACTTTACTGACATAATGCCAATGAATCCGAATTGTCATGTCCCAAAACAAATTCCTATAACTTACCGATTAATTAAGAATTGTTGTTGTCACTCATGAAGAATTACTTATATCTCAATAATTGTTGTTGTCACTCAATCAACACATACAAAATGCCAACAGAAGTATCAAATATAAACAATGCAAGTGTAATTTTGAAAATTAATAGTCCCAAAATTAAGTTCATGCCACTTTTCTGTTAATTGAATTTCCCACAAAATTATTTTCCTGTAAAATAAGCATGCAAATGGTTCCCAGTGTGGCTGTGTTAATTTTACACAACACATGGTGATTATATCCATTAGTTTAATTCATTTATGAATTCAATTAACGGGAAAGTAGCAGAAACTTAATTTTGGGACTATAAATTTTTAAAATAACACTCGCATTGTTTATTTTTTATACTTCGGTTGGCATTTTGTATGTGTTAATTGAGTGACAACAACAATTATTGAGATATAAGTAATTCTTTACTTGATTTCTTAATTAATCGGAAAGTTTAGGAATTTTGTTTCGGGACATGACAATTCGGATTCTAAACGAAAATCGCTCGAGTATGTCAGTAAAGTAGTATATTTTTATGACGATCGCTCGAGTTTTAGGAATACATAACAATACATATGTCAAAAGTGGGATAATTTAACTAAAATTTAATTAATTCGGTGATTAATTAATTAAATTAATTATTTTTTTATTACATTTATTCGCCTTAAAACTAGCTTTAAAATGATTCCAAGGTCGACTACATTGGGTTAATTTTACAAAATAAATTGAGATTATTGTCATTATTTTTAATTAATTGAATTAATTGAATTAATAGGAAAGTGATTGAAAGTAATTTTTGGAACTAATATTTTTTTGGTTCATTGTGGTCATATTGTTGTTGTGTGATACACTACGAGACTTTGGTAAGTGAGTAAGAAACTTTTAATTGGGATTTAATTAATGCTTAATTTAATTAATTAATTAATCAAAAAGTTACAAGAATTTCGTTTTGGGACTTTAAATTTTGGATTTATTGGCGTTTTTTTAGTATAGTCTGAAAATTTTATGACAATCTAGCGAATTCTACGTATAAATAATTATATATACACCAAAAAGTGCTATAATTGCAATACATTGTAATAATATATAAATATAATTAAAACTATTGTATTTACAGTAAAATTTCTAGTGACATTTTTGTAGAGCATTAAAAACCAAATAAAACAAAACCTAGTTTATCCACATCTAATGATTACTTCTTGAGATACAGCAATTTTAAGAATTATTTTGGCGGCCATCTTGTGGACGCCATGACAGGTGACTTATTTGCTACCATGCGTGTCCCCCGTAAAAATAACATTCTAAAATACGTCTTTTACCTGCTCCTAAATTTTGGTGCTGGTTTCCGGATTTGAAATGTTCCTATAGTTTTAGCAGCTTGTTCCACGGACTAAATGGTAATGGAGTGAGTACAAGTACATATTCTTACACTTTAGTTGTCCCGGTTTGTAAATTTCAAAATATGGTCACCTTAATCAAAACATATCCCAAAATAAAGATAAATTATGTTGAAGTAAAGCAGGTTATATACTGTGGAGTAACTAGCCCTATTTTTATTTTTTTTGTGGGGGGGGGGGGGAGTCGAAAATTTGTATAACCACAAACATTACCTATGTATCCTGGTACAATGGGGGTATGTGGTTTCCCTCTCCCCCCCCCCCCCCCACCCCCCAACTAATGTCTGGCAGTGGCGGCTTTTCAACTCATTGCATTGGTGTGCAGTGGTGTCAACAAAAATGAATTTATGACCGTATACGCTTTTTCGTGAGGAAAGAACATGATTTTAGTGGAAGCCCTGGAACGTTTTCCGATTACTACTAGGGAAACGCCAAAGTCGTTGTTAGACGAGTGAGTGAGCCATGTGTTGAGTTCACGGTAATATTCCTTTTCTTTCCCATACCTTAGGCCTCCCTAGCCTATCATAGGCTATACTGTGATTCAGATAAGGTGACGGCCGTCAAGATCAAGCGAGAGCACGGACGCCAACGTTGACAATTTACACACAACTGGCATTAGGTAGGACCTACCGTATTTGGTCATGTTATCGTGATATTTTATCACATAAATCAACATTTTATCAGCTGTGAATAAAGTAGTTCGTCCCACAGAGTCAGTATTTTAGCGAAATAATGATTTTAAGTAATCACGATTACGAAAGTGTTTTTTGCCTTGTTGGTTATGCTGTGTCCAAAGTTCCAGCTGTTTATAATGCCAACCTCGCCAGATGTGATGTCAATGTTTAGGAGCATCAAAATGTCTTGATTTTATTCTGTGAATAAAGTAGTTCGTCCCACAGAGTCAGTATTTTAGCGAAATAATGATTTTAAGTAATCACGATTACGAAAGTGTTTTTTGCCTTGTTGGTTATGCTGTGTCCAAAGTTCCAGCTGTTTATAATGCCAACCCCGCCAGATGTGATGTCAATGTTTAGGAGCCTCAAAATGTCTTGATTTTATTCGTACACTTCATAAATACTTTATTTTTAGGATATATTGGGCAAGGCTTGGCTTTAAAATAGTCGTGTTTTTTCTCCGAAAGCAGTTTTAGAGACCGTTTTTTTATTTACTTTTTGCCGATCCTGTGGCCATAGTGCGTGAACGACAGTGCTGCGATCCCTCGGCGACCGCCACCTTATCTGGGCCACACTATAGAGTGGAGCATTACGGCCTAACAGTTGACGCGCCCCTCCAAAATAAACTTAAAAACCTTGTTATTTATACAAATATAATTATCAATTTAAATGAAAATATTCCCGGTTACTCAACACATGACTCGCTCACTCATCTAACAACAACTTTGGCGTTTCCCTAGTCTAGTTGGCTAAGGTGCCCTTATACCCAAAAATGTGGGAGACCTGGGTTCAAAACCCCGGTCGGAAAGATTTTTTAATTTCTGGATTTTTTTTGAAAAAATATAAAACATGTTTTGAAATGCATACAATACTATGGAAAACATAGACAGTACGAAATACGAGTAAAGATTGCAAGGTTTACTCAATGTCCCAGCGGAATTTGAGGGATCCTTTTTTGTGCCATATTCGAGTAACCTTGATCACAGCTATGCATGTAATCACGGCCTACCAAAATTATTTGATAACAAGAGGTCGCTGGCGCGACCTCTTGCAGTGCCTTCCGCGCCGGTACTTTCCGCCGCATGTTCCTATCTGGTATAAAATACTTACTAATCCAAAGAAAGCGGAGTAATTAAACTTAATTTTTCTCAAATGAATTTGAACAAAATAAGAATTAAAGAAAACACTGTACCCCCTCAAAATATCAGTGCGGTAAAATATAAGAACTTTAATTGTCAGGAACACTTTATGAAAACAAAAAAATGATGCGAGCTGATACGATTAACCAAAAAACATATAATGTGAATTTATTTCATAACACGATTAATACATCATTGGGTTAAGATTTTTCTCTGTAAATGGCCTCCTGCCGTTTACTGTAGGGCGCGATCAATTACAAAGGCATACATATTACTAGGAAAACGCTTAAGTCCCGCCGCGTTGTTGGATGAGCGTAATTGGTGCATTGAGCTGCCATGTGTTATGCGGATTTACTGTTGTTCTGTGAAAAAATCGTTACTAAGTTGAAGATATTTTTAAAATTAAATTAAATTTAATAAAAAATAAATAAAATTTTATAAAAAATTAACTTAAATTTTAATTTTTTTTAATGATTCGTAATTTTTAAAAAAGGAAAAAATCGTAATATTGAAATTTTCAAAAGAAATAATTATTCGATTGCGCACAAATTTTACACGAATACCTAAATTCATAAAATCAAGATTCTGTAAAAAATCATCAAAATCGGATAAAGCATGTAGGTGTTATAAGCTGGAGAAATTTTAAAAATTGAAAAAGTCGTAAAATTGCGATTTTCGTAAAAAATATTTTTTTGATAACGTTCAAATTTTACACGAATATATCAATTCATAAAATTAAGGTTCTGTGAAAAAATCATTACAATCGGACAAAGCATGTAGGTGTTGTAAGTCGAAGAAATTTAAAAAAAATCGAAAAAAATCGTAAAATTGCGATTTTCATGAGAATTTTTTTTTCGATTGTGCTCAAAAACGTGGCAATTCTAAGTTCAGAGATTTCGAAGACCTCCATAAAATTTCATCGCAATCGGAGTATCGGTTTAGCCGGAATCGTGCTAACAAACAGACAAAAATACAAAAAAAATAAAAAAAAAACATTCCGGATTTTTTTCTCCAGTGTAGTGAAATGGAATCTTCGCTTCGCTCGCTACGCTCATCCAATAATGTACTTGGAACTTCAACCGACAATAAACATTAACTTTTCAGTACGATAAAAAAACTTTGAGAAAATCAAAATATTGAAAAACAAATAAAAGTTATCACATACAAAAAAAACTGTAGAACTAACTCGAGTGTCTCTGCAGGCGTAGTCTCTTAGAAGCAATATGGATTGTTGATGCATAACACATCTCTGGTTATCGCGTGATTATTTCGTATTGTCCTTATTATTTAGAAACGTGTTGAAAAGGCCACATCTAGCAAGTGCTTCAAAAATAAATTATAAGTTTTAGCTTTCTTTCTGGTGGCGAACGGTGCGAGCGTAGGATATTCTTATGGGGTAAACACTCCGCCGTCAGCAAGTATACTCCTTAGAGCGTTGCGAGAATCTGCTACCAGAGCTCATACAAAGAACTTGGAGCACACTTTCATAATGAACTTAGAACTTATACCGACATTTAACATGTTGTAAACATGTGTATTCGATACTAATGAAAAAATTACTGGTGAAAATAATTGATTTTTATACTCATATAAGACAATGAAAGCAACAACAAAAATTGCTAATTTGTATTGTGACTGCTAGATCACCAGGCTTAATATTATGTGAGTAAAAGTTATAAAACGTAATTTTTAGTAAATCTCCCCTGTAACTTTGAGAAAGATACATACATCTTATATACATTCGGTTTTAAAATCTATTTAAAAACGCTTTGAGTTTTGAAAACATTATGTATACGCTCCGAAACTAGGTTTGAATCGGTTCAAGTCAAAAACATTCTTCGCGGGTTTGACTTCAAAACTGTTTTCAAAACCGTCATGTATACACCCATTGTAACACTGCCACCCATTTAAAAGTAGGCCTAACAACTAAATCCAGTTTTGAAAACGTTTTGAGATCATTTTTAAACCAGTTCATCTCTAGTGAAAATTACATTGTCTTCGGTTTGCCCCATGGGTTTCTATTAGCCACGAAACAGTAAAATAATAAAGTGTGCCTTCACAATTTTGCCAAATCTCAACTTTATATTAAATTTAGGGCCTATAGCTAATCAATAATCATTTATTCAATTCCAATGGTGAACCTCGCACAACGCACTACCGGCGAAACCACCGGCGAATTATACTTCAAACTGAAAGGAGCCCGCAGCCTTGCAATCACTATAAGAAACCGACTCCAAATTATATTTCTTCATAACTTGTGGCCGGTAACCCGTATATCGAACTCGCATGGTCCCCAGGAGGCTCTTTTGCGTTGCGTCACTGTTGCCGTGATAAAAGGCAGGGAACTCACTGTTAGTGTTGTGTAAGGAATTTTTGGATGAGCGAAGCGAAGACTTCAATTTCACCGACCCCCAAAAAAATTTAGCTCCTTTTTTTTTTTTTTTTTTCCGTCTGTTCGCTCTCTACTGGGCAAACGGCATATGCGATCTTGATGAAAATTTGACACGACCTTCGTTTTCTCTGAACTTAGACTTGCCACGTTTTTGGGTACAATCGAAGAAATATTTCTCATGAATATCGTACTTTTACGATTTTTTTCGATTTTTATTGCGATATTTTCGTGCCATTTGGGCCAATTCTGACCAAACGGGTGGGGCTACAACGTTCCTATCTCACTTGGACATTAAGATAATGGTGATGTATTGCTTTCTGAAAGAAAAATTTGAAAAAGTTAACCAGAATCGAGAGAAATAAAGCTTTTAATATACGTTTTTTGACTTTTTGTGCGATATTTTCGTGCCATTTGGGCCAATTCTGACCAAACGGGTGGGGCTACAACGTTCATATTATACATGGACATTAAGGTTATGGTTATGTAGTACCTTTTGAAAGAAAAAGTGGAAAAATTTAGCCAGAATCCATAGAAATAAAGCTTTTAATACAAGTTTTTACGGTAAATAATACCAATTGACAAGAAACAAAAGAAACTTGACAACATTCACCTACAATGCGTAGGCAGCAAAACAAAGCACTTGCAAAAGTAAAGATATCCCACGCAAACTAAAACCTTTAAAAAGCTCATCCATCAACGCGGCGGGACTTTAGCGTTTTCCTAGTGTAAAGAACCGAGCTCACTAATGTGTCGCGAGGCGACATAAATAATCTCCGTCATTTGGCTGTTTACATAGAGGCTGGGGAGTTACCGCACATGGTATGTTGCGTAAGACGCTAGCGGATGGTTGTCGAATGTTTAAATAAGTTAGTAATTATCACTGAGAAATATTAGGTCAAGATCCCTGGCTATATTATTTTATGCACATGTAGTTACACAGGGAGCACCCAAATAAAAAGTCGTATCAGAATGTTTACTCAAGACAACCCCTCGAACGCCAGACATGTGGAGTAGCCACTCTGGAAACAAAAAAGTAAACCTACTTCCACTGCTAGACCATGCGGCCAATCCATGATCTTTTCAAAACATTTAAATGTCTCAATACCATTGATTAGATTAATAATTAGATGATGAAATGAAGAATATAAATAATGAGTTACATGAAGAATAAAATTCGGTGATTAGTTTAATGCCATTTTTTAATCAAATCATCAAGGCATGATTTTTGTAAGTAACATTGTGATCACGCAAAATTGGTAACATACCATGAAGGTAATCACTGCCATACGTCAAATCTATGGCACGTAGCCTACTCACAGCGTCTTCTAACATCGAAATATATTTTACAAATCACGTATGTTTGTATATTTTAGGTGAATATTTTAATCTCGTACATGAATAAACATCAATACATAAATCAAAGGTGTTGATCTTTATTTAGTTATATTTAACGTGGTCAACCTCTTGCGGCCATAACTTGATTCACGTCCCTTCCCCGGAACCTACCACTGCTGCGAGACGACACTGAACAGATGGCCATAACTCACTTAGCACCCAGCACTTGAGGCCCAGCCAGCTTGCCTTGCGTAATCACCGATAACCGATATACGATGGAATCGCCACACACGCCAACCACACCACAAAAATCACGCTCCAAATATTTTTATTAAAATTCGTTTTGTGTCCCAAATACAAACATCAGGTGAATTAGTGTAATGCCAATTAATAGTCAAAGGATGAAGGTAGAAATGTTTATAAGTAACATTGTGCTAACGCAAAATTGCTAGCAAACAATGACTTATTAACTATTGGGGCGAACAGATTATGATACATTTACGATTATCTTAATCAACATTTTGTCCTTTCTTATAATTCGATTTCATTGCAAATTTACATACTAATACTTTACAATAGTTAAAACCACCATGCAAAAGGACGTTAACGTATGTTTCAATCTTCTACATATAAAAAATAAAAAAATCTACAAGATAAAAAACGTGCTCCAAACATAATTTGATTGGACACCCTTGATGAACTATTGAATGAAACTAACTTTTTTTTGGCACTATACACAACTGTTTGGACATGACTAATCGCATTCACCCTGCATTTTTGGAATAATTTGGCAATATCATCGTAAAGTTTGGCAAAATGTATATACACAAATATTTTGGTTTCGTATCTGAATATTTTCTGTAAAACGTGGATTCGCAACTAATACCTGCCAGGAAAATTTATTTGGTAGTATTCTATTATCAAACTATCGAGGCGATGCGAGTTTGAGTTTCGTTGTGATAACGCAAAATTGATAACGGACTTTTGATGAAAAACTATCGCAATGTGTAAAATGACAACATTTTACGGCTGACTAAACTTGCATTTAGGAACACTTACGCCCCTCAAAACAGTATGAAATTTTAAGGAGTGATGCAGTGTTCTTTTGGAATCATGATTGTAAAGTTTCGTTGACATTGGTTAATATCTTCTACCTCAAATATATGCATTGGTCTTGGCGCGCTCCAAATGTACACACAACTTTGGCAAACCTATAAGGCCGCTCCCGAGAGTCGCCAGTGTTGGGGAAGGAACTTTTAAAAAGAACGCGTTCTCGCGAACGCGTTCTTTTTTTGAGAACTTTTCAGTGAACTTACTCTTTTTTTAAATGAATGAACTTGAACTTTTAAAAGTTCTTTCTGAGAAGGAACTTTTCATTTTTAGAAAGTTCATTTGAAAGTTCTTCTTTCTGCCATAATCTGCCATAATTTTACAAGCTGATCGACGAGAATGTAGTACAAATCATCAACACGATCAAAGACAGCTCAACACTTTCGTAAGACTCAAACTCGCGAGTAGTTTGGTATTCGAACACCTCTAATGTTTTTCCTCGTGTTTTTCTTCATTTTACGCCAGCCTTTAATAAAATAGTGATTTTTTTTTACAAAAGAACTTTTAAAAGAACTTAGTTCATATTTTAGACGAACTTGAACTTTTCAAAATTTTAGGTTATAAAAGAACTTGAACTTTTTAAAAGTTCATTATTTGAGCTGTGAACTGAACTTTTAAAAAGTTCATTTTAAAAAAGAACTGACCCAACACTGAGAGTCGCGCCCTAAAAATGACTTCTTCAAGTACAAAGTATTGTTGTTTAAATGAAAACTACACATTTCAAGCATATTTTTTAATTTATTATTTCTTGTATTGTTTGTTTATTTGGATTAAGGACGCGTCAACCGTTAGGTCATAATGCACCACTCTAGCCTAAGGGGGGGGGAGGAGGGGCCCATGCTGGTCAGAACCAGCCACGGGTAAGGGGAGGAAGGGGGGTTTCTCACGTCGCGGTCGTCATTGTCTTCGTCATCGTTCGTTGTGTCATTGTCATCGTCGCCGGGGGGTCGTCAAGGAAGGGGGCAAGGTCCCCGACGACGATTGCCAGAGCTCGCCTCTAGGTTCGGGGAGTAATATACTCCCCGCTTACTAGCTGATGTTTGCGAGGTGGACTTTTTCTCTTGAATCGCCTTTTACGATTAGCAGAGCCATGCTCTGGGCCAATTCTACCCCGGGCCCAGACGGGATTATTTCTTGTGGGTTTAAATCGAAATGGATTGCGCTCATTTTGTTAGAAGTTCTCAGTTGCCTGGTCACGGATGTCTGTTTAAAATTTGGCTCAATCTATTACGCCGTTCGGCCGTATGGGACCGGGCAAACAGACAGACATACATTTAGAATAAATCACGAACAGGCCCGATCGAGTTGCGTTGTAGACTACGTTCGCTGCGCTCACTCGTCTAATAAGAATGTGATTGAAGGATTTTAACGAGTTTAAGCCAGGCATGTTTATTATAATTTTGTTTTTTTGTTTTGTGTTGTTTTGTTACTTTAGTTTGTATTTTGTTACTGATGATTGGTGTGATTTCAAAATTAGATTATGCTTTCACTTGACATTGGATTTCCTAATTTGTTCTACAAGAGAATAATAATATGCACCGTATCTATACCCTGATTTGTATTTTGTTTTAGGTTTACTGAAAGGTATACATTGCGTTTTGGGTTTACGCCGTATACTCACATGACACCACTGCAGGTGTGCAATTGATAAGTTAGAAGCTTTAACAAGTAGACTTCATGATGGGGGGTTGGGGGCACAACCTCCGGGAACATTTTGTTCAAGGTAGTTTGATTTTGCTCAATTTAAGTGTTATGAAAATAATTTCATAATTTTCTCTTATTAAGGGGAATCCTTAGACCCAAATATGATTTCTTAAGAATGCAGTAAAGAAGTCTGAAAAGTTAGAAGAATGTAAGAGGGGCTTAATTAATGAGCGGATTATTTTTTTGAAATTTTTTTGACAGGACATAACCTTAGAATCAACAATTGTATTCAAATTACTGGAATCAGTTGCTCAAGTTCAAAATTTAATTTTTAGCAGCGGTGTTTTGTATATTATTTCTACACTCCTTTATCTACAACCTAAATAAAAGGATTTTTGGATTTATATGGTTTGTTGCGTTGCACAATTTTTTTCGCCTGCCGGTACAATTTCAAATTTTGTACCGTTTAACGGAAAAAATCGTGCAACGCAACAAACCATATAAATCCAAAAATCCTTTTATTTAGGTTGTAGATAAAGGAGTGTAGAAATAATATACAAAACACCGCTTCTAAAAATTCAATTTTGAACTTGAGCAACTGATTCCAGTAATTTGAATACAATTGTTGATTCTGAGGTTATGTCCCGTCAAAAAAATTTCAAAAAAATTATCCGCTCTTTTATCAAGCCCCTCTTACATTCTACTTACTTTTCAGACGTCTTACCTGCATTCTTTAGAAATCATATTTGGGTCTAGGGATTCCCCTTAAGGAATTCCTATTTTGTTTTTATTTTTGTGGTGCCGAATACACCAAAGATGTCTGCTATATGGAGGCTGCACTGTCACTTGCGTGTTACTTAGAGCATCATCATCATCATTATCCATCGCCGTTTCCTACTTCTGGCAGGGTCAGCTTGGGTTTCGTAACCTAATTCTTCCACTTCTTTCTATCCTCCCACAATCGTGTCTCTGCTACATGCTCCCAGCTTTCTCCTCTAGTTTGTAGGTCTCTTGCTGGTCTCCTTCCATCTCTTCCTTAATCTCCTCCATCTTCTTCTTCCTTCAATCCTTTCCTCATACATTCTCCTGGGCATCCGCTCTTCCGTCATTCGTTTCATATGCCCAAACCATCTCAGCCGTGTCCTTCCCATCTTGTCACCTACCTTCTCCACCCCAAGCATCTCACTGATGTTCGTATTTCTAATTCTATCTCTTCTTGTCTTGCCCACTGTGCTCCTCAGGAATCTCATCTCTGCCGCCTGTATTTGGCTTTCTTCTCTATTATTACCCATAGTCCAGGTTTCTGCTGCATATGCGAGGATCGGTATGAAGTAGGTCTTGTATAGTGTCATCTTGCACTGTATGGGTATTTCCCTATCCCACACCAGACTTTTTACGCACTGGTAGAAGTTATTTATTTCGAAATTGTACAAATAATCGTAAATTAAGCTGTACAACTCTACTTAGAGCAATCGTGGTTAAATGCGTTTGACCATTATTTTTAGACTTTACCGATAATTCCCCAAAGTAACAAGCGTGCTTGTAACTCCCACATTGGGTTAAGTACTTGTGCTAGTTTTAAAAGTAGGCCTACTTACTTCATAGAAGATACTTTAAAGTAGAGAATAATGACTCGCATTATGTGGGCTCTTCATACATTTTCTACAAATAAGTTTCACTCATCCTACTAATTAAATTTCGGTTTGTTGTTATTTTGCCTGACTGATCAGGTTTGCAATTGTCACAACTTTCACACTGTACAAACCACCACTGAAGTCTGGGGCGCTTAGCCCCAGATTTTTTTTTTTATTTAACATTGCAAATGGTGGTATTTTACTAGGTTTTAGCGTGGTTTCGTCGATTATTTATAAAATTGTGAAGATTGATAGTTTTATCGTCAGTTTACAAAAACCTTGCCACAAAATTGTGCCCCCCCTCGTACCCCCATAGTTACGCCAATGGTTATATATATTCAGTTTCTCGGTATAAACATTGATGAAAAATTAAATTGGGAAGCTCATCCAAATAAACTTATCTCAAGATTAGGGTCTGCATGTTTTGCATTGAGAATAATTTATGAATCTATTGGAGCTGAAACAGCAAAGGTAGCCTATCATGCATATTTTGATCTCCATTGTGAGGTATGGTATACCCAGGGCTCGAATTAAACGCTCGCCCGAGGCGAGTGTATTGTTGCGCGGGCGAGTGATTTCGAGTATTTATGTTGGTAAGTTGTAAAATGAAATAACATATTTAAGTTATAGTAGTACGAGTAGTGGTTTGGAGTAGGATACGGACTAGTGTTTTTAATTTTGGACTAGTAAATCTCAAGTCCTGGGTATACCAATCTGGGGTAGTACGACAATATTTAGGAGATATATTTCAAATTCAGAAGGAAGCTATCAGAGTAATTACAGGATTAGGCTTTAGGGAATTGTGCGTAAATTCTTAAAAAAATATTAGAAATACAGTAATTATTATTTATTTATTTTCCACTAAAGCTTAGTAGGAAGGTTGGCAGAAAAGGGCAGTATGCCCCAAGCACAAGGTGTCTGCCAGCCTCTACACAACAAATTGTGATAATAAATGGAATATGTTGTGAGAATACCAAGGTTGCATAATGATCGACAATACTTATTGACGACGTTTATTCACGAGCTGTCTACATGACATAGCCACCATGACGCTAAGCAAGCGCGCGAGAATACACAGCGCCTTCATGACACTAGGCGGCGCTGATGGCGGCGCTAGATTTAAACTGTGTTGTTTCACAACCATAATAGCACATCTCCCTTTTCAAGCAAGAACCTTATTAAATTAATTAACCTAAATGAATCAGTAGAACTAAGCAATGTAGTTTAAGTTATCTATCTAAAATTACCAAATGTTATACAAACAAATAAAACTAAGCCATATAATATTTAAACTATTGATCTATGAATATATGACATTTAAATAACTACAAATGATTGTTCCAACTGATCTACTTTGAAGCTACAAGTCTAATCTCTTGGGCGGTCTGATTGGTCTGCCACTTCGTGTGGATGGCACCTCGCTCAGCGACGTAGACGCCGATGGGCAAGTCTCCCGGACTTGTTTAGGAGATGGGCCTGGTGATGGCATCCTCGGTGATGGAACTCGAGGTAGGACTCGAAGAGGATCTCTCTCTGTAGGCAGTTGAGATATTGGCTCTTGGAATGGAGCAGGAATCACACTAGCTCGATTTCTGCGCAGTATTCCTGCTGGTGTTTTTACCTGCAGCGATCGAGGCTCTGGACCAAGGCCTATTACTTCTCCATACACCCGTTTGTCCTGGACCCAGACTTGTTCCCCGACCCGTGTCTTGGGAAGCTCCTTTGCACGATGTCTTAAATCGAAATACGTCTTCTGCCTCTCTTTAATCTGTTTTTCCCTCTTGCCTACTTCTTCTAAATTTGGCCATCGAGGTTATAGATACTGTGATGAGGTGGGAAGTGTCGAACGTAAGTTTCGGCCCATGCAAAGTTGTGACGGGCTGTAACCACATTCTAACGGGGTATTTCGGTAGTTGAGAACTGCTAAATATGGATCTTCTGATTTCTTTACCATTCTTTTGATGACTTTGACTGCCGACTCGGCTAACCCATTACTCTGAGCAAAGGTTGGGCTGCTCTTCTCATGACGAAACCCGAATGTTTGTGCAAACTTTTGGAAGTCATGGCTGTTGAAGGGTGGACCACCGTCTGTTCTCATTGTCTTCGGATTTCCGTGTCGGGCAAATATAGACTAGTCTATCAATAACCAAGGAACTTGTAGTTCTATCCATTTTGACAAACTCTGGATATCTTGAAAAGTAATCTTCTACTACCAGATATGTTTTTCCCTGAATATCGGCAAAGTCTATGCCTACCTTTTCCCATGGTAAGTTAGGAAATGGAGTTGGCATGAGTGGTTCTGGAATATTCTTACGTAGCTCTATACATTTTTGGCAGCTTTGAACCATTGCTCGAACATCTTCATTAATGTTCGGCCAGTAGACCGTCTCACGAGCTTGACGTTGGGTTTTAGTCACACCCATGTGACCTTCATGCAATCGTGAAAGGATTTCGCGGTGCATTTCCTTAGGAACGACTATTCGTGGACCCATGAACAGTATTTCTTCATGAACTGCTAGATCGCCGTGCACATTCCAGTATGGTAGGCATGATTGGTCAACCTTCTTTCTTGCTGGCCACCCATGAAGAGTGTATGCTTTTAGTCTTGAAATAACATCATCCTTCCTTTGAGCATCTTTGATTTCTTCCATTCTTTGGTCGGTTGCTGGAGTACTGCTGACCACCTGTTGTACAAAGACTTCCACATCTTCTTGCAAGAGTACATCTTCTTCTGAACATGGCTCGGAGTGTAGGGCTCTAGACAGTGTGTCAGCAGTATAGAAACTTTTTCCTGGTACATGCTCTATCTTAAATGAGAACCTCATTAGTCGCATTTTAAATCTTTGCAGCCTTGCCGACAGCTCACTTATTGGTTTAGAACCAAAAATTGGCACCAGCGGCTTATGATCGGTGTGAATCATGAAGTCTCGCCCGCTTACAAATTGAGTAAATTTCTCGCAAGCCCAGGTGATAGATAAGGCTTCCTTTTCAATCTGAGCATACCGACTTTCTGTCTCGCTCATTGCTCGAGACGCATAGGCCACAGGTTTCCACCGGCCTTCCGCGCTTTCTTGCTCTAATACCGCACCCAAGCCGTAAGAAGATGCATCAGCACAAATTCTTACTTGAGAGTTGGTGTCGTATAAGGCTAGGACTGGTGTTTCTGTTAGCATGCTTTTGATTTTGTTAAAAGCAGCTGTGTGGATCGGAGTCCACAGAAACTCGTTGTCCTTTTTCAGGAGCTCTCGTACTGGCTGGCTTACCTCGGCAAGACCTGGTACAAACTTTGCAACCTGGTTTACCATTCCAAAGAAGCGTCTTAGTTCGGTTATGTCGGCCGGATTACTTAAATCTTTTATGGCTTTGATTTTGTCCTCGTCTGCCCGAATTCCATCTTTTGAGATTTCGTGACCAAGGAATTTAACTCTTTTAACTGAGAACTCGCATTTCTTCTTGTTCAGCGTAAACCCAGCTATTTTTAGTTTACCGAGAACTATTGCCAGTCGAGCATCGTGCTCTTCTTGTGTTGAACCGAAGACTAATATATCGTCCATTTGGCAAATGACACCTTCGCATCCCTCGAGTACCTGCATCATTTTCCTGGAAAAGTGTTCCGGAGCACTACTGATGCCAAAGGGCAATCGATTGAAGAAAAACCTACCGAAAGGCGTGATAAAGGTTGTCAACTTTGCCGATTCTTTGGAAAGAGGGATTTGCCAAAATCCTGTATTGGCGTCTAACTTTGAGAAGATAACTGCTCCCTCTAACCGGCCCAAGGACTCCTCCACAGTTGGCAGTTGGTATTTTTCCCGCAACACACCTTTGTTTAATTGACTAAGGTCCACACAGATTCTTACACCACCTGCTTTCTTTGGTACAACCACCATTCCAGCACACCATGGAGTTGGTTCCTCTATTGGAGATATTACTCGGGCCGTCACCATTCTGTCCAGCTCCTCCTTCACCTGTTTACGTTACGGTATTGGAATTCTACGAGGCACTGACACGGAATATGGTTTGGCATCTTCCTTCATTGCAATGTGGTATTCACCATCAACCTTACCTAGGCCATCAAAGAGTTTAGGCTCACCGGTTTGACTTACGCCTGCACCGGAAATTTTGTTGATCCAAGACAGCATCTCCAAGGCTTGTATGGCAGGCCGTCCCAGTAGGGGTTCCTGTTGACTTTTCATTATGAAAATCTCCTGGACTGCCCTTTGATTTTCCCATGCCATAGTGGCACTTACCTTTCCCACGATTGGTAATGGTGTTTTTCCTGGGCCATATAGTTGTTTATCTGTACCTTCTAGTTTTACAGATGGCGTCAGTTTTTCCATTATAGATTGTGGAATAACACTGACGTCGGCACCTGTGTCAATTTTAAACTTAACTTGCAATTCGTTAATCTTAACGATTGCGTACCATGCATTTTGAGAGCACACCGTGTTAATGTTTGAATTGACGCAGGTAGTCCTAAGTCTACCAGTTACTTCGCCTAAAAATTCTAATCCATTATTGTCAGAGCCTTCCTTTACCTCTGAAACGCCCTTGTTCCGACATGCTGCTGCCCAATGCCCCTTTTTGTTGCAACTTCTGCAAATAGCATTTCGAGCAGGGCACTTATCCGCGGGATGTTTTTCCTTGCCACACCGAAAACATTTGTTTGTTGTTGAACTAGGCCCACGTGCTTCAGAATGACCAGCCGAGGAGTTAGGCCTATTCTGAGCATGCTTACCTTTGTTCTTATGCTTGTCTTTATTCACAGCGTCCACCTTGTTGTAATTTTTATCTGGGTCTTTTGTAGTATCTTGTCGTACCACTCCTTGTTGTTTTTTAATGTTTTCACTAGCCCTTACCTTTGCAACCGCCTTCTCCAGTGTGAGATCAGGGTCCAGTTGTAATATTTCAGACAACTTATTGTCTAATATACCGATGACCACCCGGTCCCTAATCAATTCGTCAGCAAGTTGCCCATATTGGCAATGCTTTGCCAGACGATGCAGGTCTGTGACAAATGTCTCAATGCTTTCACCTACCTGTTGTAGGCGTTTATTGAAACGCGCCCGTTCGTATATGACGTTTCTCCTAGCCACAAAGTGATTTTCGAATTGGTCAACGACCCCAGCATACGTGTTTTGCTCGTCCTCTGTGAGGCCTACCCTAGCTAGAATGTCCTCCGCCTCGTCCCCCATTGTGTAGATTAAGGCGTTGATTTGATCCTCCTGGCTCTGTGTATGCAGGCCTGAAGTTTTTCTAAATCTTTCAAACCGCCTAAGCCACCTAGGCCAATCCTCCGGACACTGGAAATCGAACGACTTAGGCGTTTCAACGTGATACGAGGCCCTAGGGCCAGTCTGGCCTAGGCCTAGACCTGCCCCTTCCCCGCCGTTTTCCGAGTCTGGCATGGCCCTAGCTTAAGTTTTACTACTTACAGTTGGTGTAGTTCTTTAGAAACCCACCTGGCACCATGGAATATGTTGTGAGAATACCAAGGTTGCATAATGATCGACAATACTTATTGACGACGTTTATTCACGAGCTGTCTACATGACATAGCCACCACCACCATGACGCTAAGCAAGCGCGCGAGAATACACAGCGCCTTCATGACACTAGGCGGCGCTGATGGCGGCGCTAGATTTAAACTGTGTTGTTTCACAACCATAATAGCACAATAAACAAGCTTACAACAAGCCCTCGTGACCATTATCTGTGTTGTCGCATAATGGTGCAGGATTAGAAATTCTCTGAACCATGTCAGAAGAACCCACTTTTTCAAGATAAGAATTGTGTAACAGAGTACCTATGATGTTTTTTGCCACACTTTTGGCAACCCTTTGAGTGGCATGACTTGACAACGTGCCCAATGCGAAGACCGTTGAAGCATAACCTGTTATTCTGTACACAATATTGTTTCTGAGCTAGGCTTAAGTTCCTGAACTCATTGACTTCATTGCAACACTGACATTAAGGTACAGTTGTGTCTGTAGGCCTAGAAATGTTTGCATTATACTTTCTATCGCTTGGATCGAATCTTCCCTTGACTTCAGCAGTAATGAACTTACGATCTGTACAATTTCTGTTACTGAAGGGTTGAACGTTTTCTAGAGCTTGTCTTCTGTGTTCACGAAAAGCGATGAAACTATCAAGTGATGGGAATGCTTGATCATTGCTGAGAGTGAGTTCCCATTCTTTGCGTGTGTTACTATCTAAACGTCTGGTGAACAGATGTAACAATATGATTTCTTCCATAGGTGTTTCAATACTAAGGGCCTTAAGAGCATTTAGATTACTAGACACTGTGTTGATAAATTGTAACAATTCAGTAGCAGATTCTTTTTGTACTGATTAAAGGGCCCGTTCACCTCTTTAACAAGTTATTCTTAAAACCAAGTACGAACATAAAAATTAAGTTCATTGTGTATATTTCCATACCTACGTCAATAGGGGTCTTTAAATTCATCGGCGCGCTTCGGGTCAGTGACGTCACTGACCCGAAGCTGGCGAGGTGTTGCAAACACAGCACAGCTACTAGCGGCGAGTAACGCGTGAGGCAGGTCCTGGTCTATCTATCGAGATAGTCTGTTCTACGAAAACAAAGCGGAAGGCCTGCGATCATCTGATTAACAATACGTTACAGTTAAACCAACACCTGTTTTTTAAACACATACGTTGTTGTCGTCATTTTAATGGAATAAATATTATATTGGCACGTTCTTATAAAGTTATATGTTGCCAATCATGACAGGTAGGCCTAATAGTGGAGTTGAATAAGTATTGCCTATACAACATAATACACGCGATAGCGATTCTCACACACACACAAACACACACACACATGATACAGAATTACTTGCACTTTAAAAAAATAAAAGCGATTTGGTTATAGCATTTAAAAAATTCAATTATTCTTCCACAAAAGTGAAATTACATGATTAAAGTAATTCCAAACGCTATGGGCTAACAGCAGTTTCCGTAATCATGTAAATGTCAGGATTGCCAGGGGTGAGGATCGACCGCGGACCTCCCGAATAACTCTCGCGCGTTATGAATGTACTACATCTCAATCCGAAAACCGATTAACAATGTATCATTATCCCAAGCGGCATTTTATTTTATTTTCTCATGGAATACTCTGTATATTTATTATTTAAAGCCGCCTTATGACCACACTTGTGTATACAGAATGAATAACAAATCTATGTTGCCTGTTAGATCAGTTTCTGTTCGTAATTGTAGACATAAACAATGAGGAGGTATGCTTACTTTATTACGCCAGACATCAATGTTTCTCTACATTGTACTGATGGATGTTTTTTTCCAAAGCTTTTCGTGGCGTAAAATATTGAGAACATCTTTGAAAACTATCATCTGCCCAAAACTACTATATGCTTAGTTATTATACACTGCGCCGACTCACGTTCAAGCAATTCACTAATAAAGTCACTCTCGTCGCAACAATTTGACTCTTTGTCGGTTGACATTTTGACACTTTGTGTACAAACTCTACACGAACACTACTGAATAGAATTCGCTTGCCCTGTAACGTATAATAAACATTCTTATTTTTTGCACCTATTACACCACTCCTCAATGTCATCATGAACGATTGATCGAAACGAGTGCACGTGTCCAACTGATGTGAAGAGGTCTGCGTAAAGTTTCTGGGCAGTGTTTAATGTTTATTCTCTTCCTTCTTAGTCCCATTAGCTTATCGCTTTTTGTTTATATCGTTCGAGTATGCAGGCACTCCCCACTCATAATATATCTTATGGTATATAGATTAATTAGAAGAACCATTCCAAACACAAACAAAGATTTAAAAATCCACATCAACAGCATATTCTACAAAAGGATGAACAAATGACGTACAGGCATCAGCAGTAAATATATATTTCGGCTAGGTGTACGGTGTTTTGAATGTGTATACAGCAAGTGCGCTGTGCGCTTATCAAGTCGATTGTCAAAACGACATAACTTCGTAAACACCTCTACACTTGACACTGAGCCGAAAAACACATGGCATGCGTTTTTATTTCAACCTAATTTGAAGCGAGTATGCCATACTTGACTACATGTCATATCCCCCCTCGCCAAGCATCTTTAAATGTCCAATACGATGACTCAGTTCGCCGCGACACTGGCTACTCGACTCGGAAGCCAAGGCCGTGTCGTGCGTTGTTGCCAGTACAGCGAAGTTGCGAAAACATAGTCAATTTCATTACATATTTAACAATTAATATATGGTGATTATGATTGTTTTCGAGAAAGAATTTGTTGTAAATGGAGTCTACTTAGGTAAATAGACGTCTTGGTACACCTTTACATAAGAGGTGAACGATCCCTTTAATATCGATCAACTCCTTTAGATGTTGAGATGCTATCAGCCTTTTATTTTGATACCGATTTTCCAACAATTTCCAAGCCACAGTGTAGTTATTCTCAGTCAGCGGTAAATTTTGAATCAATTCTGAAGCTTGACCAGTTAGAACAGATATCAGATAGTAGTACTTTTCTATAATGGTCACATCGTTGTTGTCGTGAACCATGGCTCTGAAGCTGTCACTAAACGTTAGCCACTTTGTATAAGAGCCGTCAAAACTAGGCAACTTTATAGACGGTAGGTTTAGCTTAGTCTTACTAGGGCTGCGAGATGCGCCAATTGCATCATTAGAGGCGTCTAGGTCAACTAAATGTTGTCTAGGTTCTAACAAGCCTGACATAGTTGCTCTAAGGTCATGAACCAGAGTTTCAATGGTGATCCTCTCTCCTTCATGGTCTATGTTTTCATTGTGCAACTCTAGATTGGTTTGGACCTCATCAAACCTTGTCCAGGTTTCCAGTAACTGTTCAAGTCTAATGTGTAGGCCTATCTTATTGACATCCTGCGACATGTCGAGACTACTGACAAACGTCTGAATTCTTGAGATGGTAGCTTTATAAATACCTCTTTGCTTGACCCAAAGCTTGATTTGTTTTGTGTCCATGTTGAAAGGCTAAAGTAATAAATAGTTTGTCTAACCTGTTTTCTGCTGGTTGCTGACACTGTCGAAGCAAAGCAAACTCGTGATAAATCTGGCGCGGTTGGACCAATGAATAAAACTGGTAGGCTTATTTAAATGTGGACTGTATAATTCTTCTTTATTTGAATTACTTTACTTTAAAAAACATAGCACACTCATTTCACTCCATTCGTTGCTAGTGACTACTAAAAACATATCTAATAACAAAAACATGATGTGAGGTCACAGCCCTCACAATGCATAACAATATTATGCCTTCTAATCTCAAACAAACGTCGTCGTGTCGTGTAACGTGCCGCTCTTAGAATATTTAAATAAATGCTGTTCTTAAAACGGCTATAAATCATTGGATTATTATTTCACGGAAAAACAAAGTACATATTTGTAATCAGGACGAAATACTTATTCTAAAAAACCTATTTGTACAGCATTTGACGGAAGTGGAATATTCCCTATTCTTTTACTCTTTTGGCACTTGTTGAAAAGTGGTTGAAAACTTTCATTACGAGAAAGTCGACGTCGAAGGTGATTTTTTTTAAGCTGTGTTTTGCAGCATTATGAAGTACGTGGCAACAGAGTCGATAAAGAAGTTTCCCCTTTGGGGAGGTCCCCTTACTCCCAGGTCAAAACGGAATCTAACACTCTGCGCGCTGAGGGCGGCTCAAATGTGAAACTAATAAAAGCACTGCACGCTAAATACGGTCAGTAGATTATCGATATGCAGTGACAATTCAATAAACAAAACAACAGACGAAACGTCAAACTTCAATTTTAGTTCAATTATATTAGCCCAGGGCCTTAGCCTTTTAAAAGATTTACTTTTGATTTATTATTGTTTGTACTATAAAGTGTTGCGCAGGCGTCACTGACATTTTCGTGCGAAATTAATTGAGATATGGGTTGTTTAAGCCTTACGGACGTAAGTGTAGCCTAGGCCCAAGGCCACAATACAGTTTTCAGACGTAAGTACGCCCTAGGCACTCAAATCGAAATCTTGAACAATACATATTGTCGGCCTAGGTCCTAAGCTTAGGTCTACTCCATCAGAAATATCCTCATTAATAAAGAGAGTTTGCTTTATGCCAAAACATTCGCCAACATTCGATCGTATTTAATATTTTGACGTTTCACGGCATTCGTCGTCAACGACTGTTAACTACTAGTAGAAAAGTGACGTAGTTTTATTAAAGTAGTTCCATGAATTGTCACACAGAATCGCGCAGGACGTTAGATTCCAAACGCCAAAAACCGACTTTTTATTTAACCCAGGGCGGTATAGGGAGTTGGGGGACCTAGGGAAACTTCTTTATCGACTCTGGTGGCAATAGGGCAATGGTCAAACCAGAGTCGATAAAGAAGTTTCCCCTTTGGGGAGGTCCCCTTACTCCCAAGTCAAAACGGAATCTAATGCTCTGCGCGCTGAGGGCGGCTCAAATGTGAAACTAATAAAAGCACTGCATGCCAAATACGGTCAGTAGATTATCGATATGCAGTGACACTGCAATAAACAAAACAACAGACGAAACGTCAAACTTCAATTTTATTTCAATTATATTAGCCCAGGGCCCCTATTCAGTAACTTCACGGGTTCAACTCTGTCACGGGACCGACTCGGTTGTTGTTGGTCGAGGTCGAAAGGTATGATTTACATGGCAGTGGACGGTCAAATGTGAACAAACGATTCGCAGTCAGTTGTCAAATATTCGAAATGACATAGATGTGTGTATTATTTCCAATCGGGGAGAAATTGGATTCAAGAGTCTGCGGAACTGAAATACGCCTATGTTATTTGTAGCATTCGTATTATTGCGATATCTCCTTTTCTAGATAAGATACAAGGTTCAGATTTTTTGTGAATACACCTTGGGACCATGGTATTGTGGGGACCATTCAGTTTCAAATTAACTTACCCAATGTCCCCAGAAAAAAATGCTAAAAATCAACGTTTTGCCGTTTAAGTAAAACAAATTTTGATTTTATCCCCACTCGTAGTTTTTTAAGGGCTTTCCAAATATATCTTTAGTTTTAAAATCGTTTGAGAGGCCGATCGGTAAGAACGAATATACGATTCGAAATATTGTGCCTATGCTCTCCTGTTCCCTTGCAATTTGCGGTAGAAGGCGGAACTTCGTACCTGTCGCGCTGTCTGTGTCCCACCTGCCAGTCAACAGCATTACCCCGGTAAAATAGCAATTTGACCCGGAACTAATTGGTACAGAATTTTTTTTTGTCAGAAGTTGTTTGTGTATGTATAAAGATATTTTAGAAACAAAGTTTACCGCTGTACGGCCTCCCTAATTAGCATAATTAATTAAAATGCTAAATCAGATAAAAATTCATATTGTCGTTAATATAAAAGATTTTGGTAAAAGTATTTTTTTAAATGAATGAACCAACTGTTTACAAAATTCTAAAAATACCAATGCACATTTGCTAATGATTATCCGTAATTAATTAATTGATTATTACTATACAATATTTTTATATTGTTACCACTTGCGTCCAATTGCTTCGCCCAAACATGGTTTTCATGGTTGGAAATTAAAGAGTGATATCAAAGCAAAGTTGTATATAAAGTTTACCGGTGTCAAAAATGTTATTGCATAGTAAATCTACATAATTAAATATGTATATTTATCGACGTGAAAAATTCAAGCAATTTTAATATCATCAATATGGGTATCAAATGAAAGCTACTGATCCACTGGTTTTCACACTGATACATTTTTGGAAAGAAACATTTACCTGAAAGTGTTGTCGTGTGAGAGGGGGGGGGGGGGCTCGATCTAATCTAAATAAAGGAATGCGCTCTCTCTCTCTCATCTCACCCGGTACTAATTGGTACAGAACTTTTTTGTCAAATATTGTTTGTTATGCATATCTTGATATACTGAATGAAAGTTTTTCGCTCTTCGACCCCCCTAATTACTGTAATTAATTAATGAATAAAATGTATTGTTATTTTTTAATAAAATAATTCGCAACAGATAGTTTGCCAAACACATTTACAAAATATAACATTGTAAAAAGCTTACCTAATCGCCTTCCTCGAAACTTGAATCTGTATCATCACTGTCATCAGAACCGACGACGTTGATTGGCGGGCAGTTGGCACAACTTACACCTTTGCATTGGCCACAAACACTGGAGCAGTCTAAACCATGTTTTTTGCAGTTACACCTGAAGTTCAAGCACTCTGTTTTGCAATTGCATCTGATGATTGTTAAAAGTTGTGGTGGAGCTGGTGGCTTGTCGGTTGGTACTGGCATAAAGTTATTGTTTGAAAGCGTCCATCCAAATTTTAAGGGATCAAGGGAATTGTTACCAAGCCAGATTTGCACTTGGTAATACACTCTTAAACTGTGGTAAAAGCACGCTGATGAAGTTGGTGGCAGTGTCTCGGGCTGGATTACCTTCTTGGCAGTGAGAAGTTTTTGGCTGAATTTCTCTTTTCTTAAGTCATTTAGGCTTTGGTAAGGTTGTCCACTATACAAGCATACGACTGTTCTCTCTCCACATTCAACAATCTTCTGAACATCCGAGCTAATTATGTTTAAACTTCTTCAACGGTAAACCTTTTTCTATACCAAATATCCTAGATGTCGTATCACATCCAGCTTCTGCATGAATGAATGGCAAACTGTTACATATATCATCACCTAGAGTGGCTGTTGTGAGCCGAATGTCCCATATCTTCTGTTTGCTGTTACCTGCTTTTAGCTCTGACTTGAATAGAAGATTGAAGTTGGGCTGTTTGATGTTATAGTGGTAACACACAAGTATAAGCAAGTCAGTGTCATCACCTATAAGTGTAGTGTTCTCGTGATTAGATGACTTGACTGCTGTCATTGCAATTAGAACATCTGCATCATCTTCTGCTTGATGTACCGATACGTTTTTAGCCTGAAGTCGTGAAGTCAATAGCTTAATAAATCTAGTTTTATTGTTTGGGTTGGAAAGGAATTTATCTTTATTAATTAGAACTTTCATATTTGGCTCAAATTTTATCGTAGGGCTCTGATTCCCCCAGTACGTTTATAATGGGTTACGTCTTTCGTTGAAGCACCATTTTCATAACCATCAAATACTACAATTGCCTTGCAATATCTGCTTGTTGTATATTTGACATATAGGTTGCAGACTTCTTCGTAAGACGCGTCTTTAGGCCACGGAATCCGGTGAAGCAAGTGTCCCCATCAATCACAAGCAAGTAGTTAAATCTTCAACATCTTCGTAATTATCTGCATCTTCGCTTTCTTTACTAATCGTCTTCCAAATGGTGTGAAGCAGAGCAGACTTTTGGGCCTGCCTCGGGATGCCAGACTGATCAAATAAAGATGCTGGCAATGTGCTTAGTTCAAACGTTAACGCAGAAGCCAACTCGTCTTCTGAAGACTGTTGAAGAACACTTGTCAGTCGTTGGAAAAGCAGTAAAGGATCAACTTGAACTTCATCTCCATCAATTTTTACGTGTTTTGCTTTTGTTTGAGATGCGATAGTAACAGCTTGATTCTTTTTTTAAACGTATATTCTTGTACGTTTTGACCAATCATACTGTCCATAATCTGTCTGCCAATTTTTTCTGAAGAGTCTGCATTAACTACATCGCATGATGTTGTGCCAGTTGATATATTACGCAACAAGTTGTCTTCTCCAGTGAAAGGGTTCATATTTTCAAAATAATCCAACAGGATTTTCATGTCTTTTTCATCACGGGCTGTCCTTGCAGTTGACATATCTCTGTGTTGTTCGGGGCCTTTGTTGAGGATTCCAGTATAATCTTGCATTATCTGATTAACTTTTGAACACGAAGGCATTGAGAGCAACCAGACTGTCCGTTGCATTTCTGTAAAACCTCGCCCCCTGTAAGACCACCGTTTGACTTGACGCTTCTCATCAGCACTTGTTCGATGACTTGATCAGGTGATAGTCCAGCCCAGTATCTGTCACTTCTACGTATGACGTGATAGCCATTTAAAAATTTCTCATAAATGTGGGGAAACTTTTCTTTCAGGGCTAACATTTCCTGAATATAAATCCAAGACGATTTTGTGTAATTATTGTGACCTGAAGCAGCAAAGAATGGTAGCATATCTTGAAGAGACTTTAAATGTAGCAGCCAATTACCTGTTCGTTCAGCCTTTATGAAATTCAACATAATGTCGACCATGTGCATGTATTGAATCCACAAACGGGCAGTTCGGTTTGGGAATAAACATTGCAATGCATTGTTGATGTGTGTGTCAATACGATCTAACAAATCGGAAGAGCAATCAGGTAATAATTCTTGTTCTTGACTGAGCACATGTTCAAAAAGACTCGCAGCTGCTTCGAAATCACATTTTGACTCTTCACAAACGATAATCTGTGTTGTGATTATGTTGTAAAGTACCTTCAGTGTCATAATGTGTGCACGAAGTGCCCTGGAATAAGCATCTCCATGTAAAATGTGGCTAACTGTGTTTGCTGAAAACAAAGTTGTAATACTTCTTCAATTCCCGACCCTGCCATTAAATGACCAATTGCTCCAAGATAGCTCATGATAATATGAAAACCACCCAGTCTTATTATGATATTATTCTTTATACTGCTGTTATAGGGCTCGTTTCTGATGATTGTAGATGCCTTCCACCATAGAGGCTGGTCGAATGTTATAATGGGTGTGGCATTATATCGTCTAGCGTTATCGGCGACAAAGCAAAGGGTGGAATATATACAACTCAAGTCACTAGCACTTAAGTCAATCATAGGCAAAAATGTGATTGATGACTTTCCGGGATGAGTACCATCATGGACCATTTGCATCACGCCTGACCAGCTTGGTGTGTAAAAACTGGATTTCCACATAAGGTTCATATGTTTTGTAGAGTCAACAGCTTCAATGTCATTTAATACTTCATACTTCAAAGTTTCTGGAGATTTGTTCGAATAGTATTTGATTGGAATCTTGCCCACTCCGAGTAACTCTTCATTGGATACTTTAGCTCTGGGAATAACGACACGAGATTGTGAGTGCGGTGTGACTGCAGCAATTATGCCCATACCATGAAATGTACCTTTCCCATCTAATGTCCTTATATTGTGGTCTACATTATCAGCAACAAATTGAAGGAAATGCTTTTCCGGATCAAATTCAAGGATATGTTTCCCATGTTGAAGAGCAGCATTCTTAATGTATTGTTGAACTTCAATGTAAGATGAACAAAACCCAAGGCGGTTTTAAACGAATCAATTAGGAAACGTGATCCGAAATAATGATGCATTTGTATTGCAAGGCCCAATTGAATTGGTGCCAAATAGCCTCGTGGACGTGCAGTTTGCATTATTGCCTGTCCTATAGCATTCATTTTGACACAATTTTTGTCATTCCCCCAAAAATAGTTTTTAAAAGGATAGACACACTTTCACACAGACATGCCGTGTCAGTAAACTGTTCAACATCCGGGTATGTATTAGAGAAATTATTATCAGAGTTCCTGATATCAATATTGATTAATTCCGCGGCAACTCTAATGATCATTTTTTTCTCTTCTTCGGGGTCGTCAATTTTAGGTTGTGAGTGGAATTCGGCTAGTATTTTATGAGCTGTAGGACGATATGTGATAACGCTTGGCTTGCCATTTATGTCTGTTACTATGATATTTTCTCCAAAATGACTTTGAAGTTTACATTTCATATACTTGTTAACATACGGATCACAATCCGTTCCCTCAAGGAAAAAACTCATTTTATCTACGATATTTGGAACTGTTAGCTGTTCGTCAACATTATTTTCAATGTATGCTACAACTTTCAAGAACGCAGCAGCTTTAATTTCATCTTCAGGTCGTCCCAATTTCTCTTTTTCGAACCCTGCTCATCAACGTCCAAGATTTCAACATTTTTAGAGAATCTAATGTTTCGGAATTGAGTACTACATTTTTGGTGATAAATAGCATCAGCTGCATGTAAATCACTTACCATTGCGATCCGACCTCGAACAACATTCGCCCACTCATCATTCCTTTCTTCGATTATCTTCTTTACTGATTGATCAAAATCAGTCGTACGTACAGGAAAAGTGATGTCTACAGATGTAGGAGGCAAGCCACAGAAAAGACAATGTGTTTTAAATGAAAACTGAGATGTACTTGTGGATCTTAATCGTCGTTTGGTGTTATCAACTGAATTTCTTTCTTCAGATATCTTCTTTTTATGAATACCGATAGCTTTGGGGTTCGTGAATTTCTGCCTACATAATGTATGCACAAACTGCCCTTCCGAAGCACACACTTCACTTTCACGTTCACGACTCGTATCATTTATTCTTGATGCGCCTTTGTCACGCAAAGTTGCAATGCCCGTTGAGTTGTCTATATCTACTTCTAATTTACAAATAACACAATAAGAATTTGAGCCGCCTTGTAAAGAGCTAGCCATGATAAGATTGTGTTTTATTGTATAGCACGAAAAAAATTAATTATTTATAATGTAACATAGTAGTCCTACTTACACCACTCCCGTAACCATAGTTTACTAGTGTCATCTGACAAAATGTACGAAATTTTACACAATAAAACGACGAAATAATGCCCAGATAGTATAGTCACGCCACTGTTTTCACTAACATATTAATAGTTCACGAACAAATAATCAAACAAATAGGTCTACATCATGTAGGACGAAAACTCAAAGATGCGCGGTCAGTTCACATTATAGCACGTGCTCGTCACATGTCGCGAAGAAGACTGAACATTTTTATAAAGACAGATATTTAGAGGGTGAGCTTTTTAAAACCATATGGGGTAAGCTTTCGACCACTTGAAGGTATTTTTTAATTTCCGGTGGTCATTCTAACATCCTTTTAAAATCGGGCACGTAAGCTATGCACACTCACAATAATTTTCAGCTGCGAATCTCGCAACAAAGGCTCACTTCCGGCTTAGAATCCAGTCATACACCTTTTTTATGCAGGATTTCTGAGAAAAGCCAATCAACTACAACAATGTCTCCTTTAAAAGAATTTTGAAACGCATGGACCTGCGAAATGACAGAAATGAGCCTAAATGAGATGATGAAAAAGGTAGCGCATTCCTTTACTACGATTAAATCGACTCCCCCCCCCTCACACACGACGACACGTTTTGGTAAATGTTCTTACCAAAAATGTATCAGTGTTAAAACCAGCGGATCAGTATAGCTTTCATTTGATACCCATATTGATGATATTAAAATTGCTTGAATTTTTCACGTTGATAAATATACATATTTAATTATGTAGATTTACTATGCAAGCACATTTTGTCACAGGTAAAGTTTATGTACAACTTTGCTTTGATATCACTCTTTAATTTCCAACCATGAAAACCATGTTTGGGCGAAGCAATTGGACGCAAGTGGTAACAATATAAAAATATTGGATAGTAATAATTAATTAATTAATTACTGATAATCATTAGCAAATGTGCATTTTTTAAACAGTCAGTTCATTATTTAAAAAAAATTTTACTAAATTTTTATATTAACGACAATATGAATTTTTATCTGATTTAGCATTTTAATTAATTATGCTAATTAGGGAGGCCGTACAGCGGTAAACTTTGTTTCTAAAATATCTTTATACATACACAAACAACTTCTGACAAAAAAAAATTCTGTACCAATTAGTTCCGGGTCAAGGCTTTTTAAGCTACTATATTACCGGCGTACCTCCCCTCCTCCCGCCTCCCCCTCTATCGCTATGCGTTTCCGTATAAATGCTTGAGGGCTATGTGACTAATGTCACCCATGTAGTGTCTCGACCTTGAACCACGAACCATGGAAGAGACCGAAAAGCAAGACACTCGTTATCGCTTTACAAAATGTCTTTATCCTTCTGCTAGACGAAAGAAGAGAAAAGGGACTTATTTTGCGGCATGGAGAGCTAACAAAAGGTTTGATTTATTCATTTGATTAACATTGTTTCAGATAGTTTCAAAATCTCTTATACATTAGATATATCCAATTATTTATTTAAAACATACCCCTAATTTATTGAAATTGAACTACGGTCAAAGCTATTTATTTAAAAGTTACTTACGCTTTACGCCTAAAGCAAATCAGTTATCTTGATATTTACAAATTCGGTTGCATAACTCGGAGAAAACAGATGAATCTGACGAAAATACAACTACATTGCCCCACTTCGAAGATAGTACATCAACTTCCCCAAGTGAGCATGATCTCAAACATGACCCTTCAACAAGCTGTGTGCAAGACGCAATACTTCACACTGAGCAATTGTCAGGTGTAAATGAGTGCGTGCAGCCTTTGACACCGGGGGAGACAAAGGCCCAACCGATTCTTGAGTTGTGTGGTCGGCGCATAATTGACGCAAAATATTGCGGGAACAAGCTCAAAGAATAATTAGATTCACACTCGCCTGTGTTTGGCTGTACATTATCAGACATGGCTGTACATTATCAGACATGGATGTAGTAAACGAGAGGCGTTGCGGATTAAAAAAAGTGTAATGTAGAAAAGTTTGTAAGCACCGATAAACCGGATCGAACCAATAATTATCGACGTGAACACGGCTGCAGTAGCCGGCGCAGAGTTAGTGGTGGCAATGGATATTCCCCCCTGTCACATTATCACGTTTTTGAGCTCAATGTAAAAAATAATTCTCATGAAATTCGCAATTTTTCGATTTTTTTCGATTTAAAAAAAAATTTTAAACATTTCTTAGACTAATAACACTTACATCCTTTATTCGATTGTAATTATTTTTTACAGAACCTTAATTTTATGAATTTATATATTCATGTGGAAACTGAAATTTGAGCACAATCGAATAATTATTTCTTATAAAAATCTTAATTTTACGCTTTTTTTCTCTTTAAAGAAAACTTCTTCGACATATAACACCTACATGCTTTACCCGATTGCAATGATTTTTTCACAGAACAACAGAAAATCTGCATAACACATGGCAGCTCAATGCACCAATTACGCTCATCCAACAACGCGCCTGAAAAAGCGTTTGCGAAGCTTCCTAGTATTATAATATAAAAGCGCAATAATTATAGCTTTTTGATATTTCAATACTCAAACAGTAAGAACACCAACAACAACTACGACGACGACATAAAATATATTTATCCTCTTACATTGAATAAAATATAAATTAAAGTAGGTATAAATTATTTTGAACAATAAACTAAAAAAAAAAAAAAAAAAAAATGAAATGAAATGAAAACATGAAACGAGACAACTTCTAGGTCGAAAACATGTCAGAAAAATTGCGAAGATTTTATTTAGACTGTATACTACCCGAGCTCGTAGATCCGAGGCGAACACGATCGTTACCTATCAGGGATCCGCCGTATATTGTCGAAGCCATCGAAAAACATGCACGAAAGAGGGCAACAGCTCAACAGGAAAAATGAAAAAAAAATCGTAGCAGTGAAAACAACAATGGATGTAAATAAAAATATTTTACGAACGTGTATTAAATGTAAATAATGATTTTGTTTGGTATTATAGAAAGTGTTTTAAAGTGTGTGTCAATAAGTGTACATAATAAAACTAATTACGGATGTATCCGAAATATTTGTACACTTACACCTCATGTTTTTGGTTAGTTTGCTTACTTTGTTAGGCTAGCTGTTTTTTTTTTTTAGGCTGATGATAAAACGGTTATTTTTGTGCGCTTTAACGTATATTATTATGTTGCAACGTAATGCATACCTCCTATGCTTGGTTGATATTTGGATTATGTTGTTGTGAATTGTGTTGTGATTGTTGTAAATGTTTACCTTCACAAATTACTGTAGGGTTGCCGCCGATCATCGATTAATCGATTATTAGATTTTCAAACGATTATCGATCGTAAGTTTGTGATCGAGTAACAAATTAATCGAATGTCAGATCTGCGTGTTTCAAAAAGATTGGGCTAAACCCAGTAGTTATGACATCCCTCTTCTCTCGCGCCAACACGGAAAACACAGGCACCGCACCCTTTGTGAGCAAGTGGAATAAAAATACCGCCGATTTTACGTATTTATTGATTTTGAAACTTAGATTATTTTCGATTGATCGATTGTTTTTGATAATAAATCATGTCTTCGAACATAGATTAATAATCGAATGACAATTTTGATTATCGATTATTAAAAATAGCATCGAACGGCAATCGGAAACCCTGCAATATAGTGTTACTTACTCGAGTAGAGACGAAATAACATTGAAGATAATTAAACGAGGGAGCGGAGCGACCGAGTGTCTCCATTCAACTCAAACGGCTCTCATTCTGTGATTCTGTCTGTCTGTCTGTACGTCGAAAATCAGCCGAACCGCTGAACAGATTCCGCTGAAATTTTAAACAGACATCCGGTACGAGTTTACGGAGAACTGTTAACTAAATCAGCTAGATCCATCGCGATTTAAGCCTACAATAAATAAAAATGTGATTTTTTAAATTATCGATAGCATTTGTTTAGTAGCAGCTAGCAGGCCGAGATTTGCGTGGCTGACATGGCACAGTGGTAAGCATTTAGCCTACCGCACGGAAGGTTGGGGTTCGAAGCCCGTGAGTTGGAACTTTTTTATAATTTTACATCCACATATTATTTTTGAGGGGTGTTAAATGGGAAATAAAAATTAGGTGATTTTGTTTCATTTTGGAAATTTGTTAATGTTTTACGCTAATACGTTTTGAACACGATTCGCATTTTCAATGTTCAATTTAAATAACTAGGGAAACGCCAAAGTCGTTGTTAAACGAGTGAGTGAGCCATGTGTTGAGTACTCGGTATCGTTCCTCATACTGGGCTCGATCCAGCCTTAGGTAAAGGGGAGGAAAGGGGATGTTCCCGGGTACTCAACACTTGGCTCACTCACTCGTTTGACAACGACTTTGGCGTTTCCCTAGTTATATAAGAGGTAAAGAACTATCGCTGTTTTGTCGTGTTGTAAATAATTAGACGAGGGAGCGTAGCGACTGAGGATTTTCCATTCAAGAAATATGGCTCTTCCGTGATTCTGTGTGTCTGTCTGTACGTCGAAAATCAGCGGAATCGCTGAACAGATTGCGCTGAAATTTTAAACAGACATCCGGTACAAGTTTACTGAGAACTGCTAACAAAATCAGCTAGATCCATTGCGATTTAAACCCACAAGAAATAATAAATTGAAAAATAGGCTTCCAATGTTTAGAAATTATTTTAACGACAATGGTTTTGATTTATAAAAAATATTTTTTGTTTGTTATTCGCCTGGCCTTGAAGTGCCGTGCAAAAGGTTTATCAAATGTTGCACGTCAAGGTACCCCCAAATTCCGCTCGTAGATTGAGTAAACCTTGCAATATTTTCACGTATTTCGTACTGGCTATGTTTATCATAGTAGGCCCTATTGCCACAGATGATGGACTACACTGCGTTATATGCATTTCAAAACACGTTTAATAATTTTTGTAATACAATCCAGAAATTACAAAATCTCTGTCGGCCAGGGCAGTGGCGTAGAAACTGTTTGTTTAGTGGGAGGGTCACACTAAAGTTGAGTATGAAGTTGGGCGGACAAACCGGGGTCTGGAGCGAAGCCCCAGCCGCCGGAGGCTTTTTCGCCGTATGCGAGATTTTTTTTAAAGGTGCCCTTGATAGGCGGCCTAAAACACGTTTTCAGGCGAATTTCAATTATTGGATGAGCGTAGCGAGCGTAGCGAGCGAAGCGAAGATTCCATTTCACTACACTGGAGAAAAAAATCCGGAATGTTTTTTTTTTTCTTTTTTTTTTTTTTTTTTGTATTTTTGTGTGTTTGTTAACACGATTCCGGCTAAACCGATACTCCGATTGCGATGAAATTTTATGGAGGCCTTCGAAATCTCTGAACTTAGAACTGCCACGTTTTTGAGCGCAATCGGGAAATTTTTTCTTATAAAAACGCAATTTTACGATTTTTTTCGATTTTTTAAAAATTTCTTCGACTTATAACACCTACACGCTTTATCCGATTGTAATGATTTTTTCACAGAACCTTAATTTTATGAATTAAGATATTCGTGTGAAATTTGAGCGTAATCGAAAAATTATTTCTCATGAAAATCGAAATTTTACGGGTTTTTTCTTTTTTAAAACAATTCTTTGACTTATAACACCTACATGCTTTATCCGATTGTAATGATTTTTTTACAGAACCTTAATTTCATGAACTTATATATTCGTGTAAAATTTGAGCGCAATCGAATAATTATTTCTTATGAAAATTGCAATTTTACGATTTTTTATTTTTTTTAAATTACGATTTATTAAAAAAATTAAGTTAATTTTTTATTTTATTTAGTTTAATTTAAAAAAATCTTCGACTAAGTAATAATTTTTTCACAGAACAACAGAAAATCTGCGTAACACATGGCAGCTCAATGCACCAATTACGCTCATCCAACAACGCGGCGGGACTTAAGCGTTTTCCTAGTAATATGAATAAGGGTTACATTTTGAAGCTAATATTGCATTGAAGATTGATTACCTGACTGAAATCGGTCGACAGTCTACTTGGGAGTGAAAACACTGCACACAATATATAATGAATATAAGTATAAAATCAGATGGCTAGTCTAGTCTCGCAAATCACATCTCTTACTGAAGCTTTCTAAAAAATTTAACAAAAACCTTCCTTTTTGTTAGCAAGCCCGACTGTAGTAAAATTCATAAAAATCACCCAACAAGCTATAAGTTAGCTAATGACACCCATACCTGGCCTGCCCCCCCCCCCCCCCCCCAGTGAGGGGGTCAAGCCAACAATTGGGGGAGGGGAGTTTCCCCCATCCCCCCCCCGTTCCTACGCCCCTGGGCCAGGGGACTGAACCCATGTCTCCCACATTTCGGCTATAAGGGCGCTTTAGCCAACTAGACTAGGGAAACGCCAAAGTCGTTGTTAGACGAGTGAGCGAGTCATGTGTTGAGTACCCGGGAACATTTGCATTTAAGTTTGATAATTATATTCGTAGAAATAATAGGGTATTTAAGTTTAGGTCATAGTTTAGGCCATAATGCGCAACTGTAGACTAACATAGGCTAGATAGGCCTAAGGTAGGGGGAAGAAAAGGAATGTTACCGGGTACTCAACACATGGCTCACTCACTCGTCTAACAACGACTTTGGCGTTTCCCTAGTAACTACATGCCCGTTTATTGGAGCCATTGTGAGGACCGAATAATTAATTTTTTTGCATTCGATCTGTCAATAGAACATACAATTATATGTTTATCCACAATGTAGGCCTATTAGTTTTTTGACAAACATGGATATACGTAAATACAAAAGATAAATTTGAAATGTTAAAAAATAACGCTTGCAATTATTATACAGTAGGTATACACGTCAGAGTGGACAAGACAAGACACTTTCCCGTTTTGCATTTCAATAATAATAATTAAACGAGGGAGCGGAGCGACTGAGTGTCTCCATTTCAACTCAAACGGCTCTCATTCTATGATTCTGTCTGTCTGTACGTCGAAAATCAGCCGAACCGCTGAACAGATTGCGCTGAAATTTTAAACAGACATCCGGCACGAGTTTACTGAGAACTGTTAACAAAATCAGCTGGATCCATTGCGATTTAATCCCTGATTTTTTAAAATATCGATACCATTTGTTCAGTAGCAGCTAGAGGGACGAACTCTACGTGTCTGCCATGGCAAAGTGGTAAGCATAGAGCCTACCGCACGGAGGGTTGGGGTTCGATACCCGTTAGTTTTGAACTTTTTTATATTTTTACACCTACATATTATTTTTGAGGGATGTGAAATGGGAAATAAAAATTAGGTGATTTTGTTTTATCTTGGAAATTTATTTTTTTAATGTTTCACTTTAATACGTTTTGAAACCGATTCGCATTTTTAAAATGTTCAATTTAAACTAGGAAAACGCCAAGTCGATGTTAAACGAGTGTGTGAGCCAAGTGTTGAGTCCCTGGGAACATCCCCTTTTTCTCCCATTACCAAAGGCACGATCTAGCCCCAGTATGGGGAATGATCCGGGTACTATACACATGGCTCACTCACTCGTTTATCAACGACTTTGGCGTTTTCCCTAGTAAGAGTAATTTTTTGAAAACAAATTGAACAGTCTCCCCCTCGTCGCCGGTATTTTGTTTTAATAGTGGTAAATTCATTAGTTTTTATAGTTGTTCAACATAAAAACTAATTTGAATTAGTATTTTAAGAATCCATAAAAGATTAGGGCCATTTTGATCCATAAATCATGTAAATCGACACGGAATTGGCTTATAAACCAAGGTATAGGTAAACAAAGATACCTACCAATATCAGCAATAGGCTATCTCAAGATGGGCTGTACGAAATGTATGGCAGGGGGAGAAAGTTGTGAATGCCAATGACGGAGAAAGGGAAATGGCTAGAAGATTGTTTTTATGAAATGGATAAGAGGATGAAAATGGAAGAGGAGAAGGCCGTCAATTAATATTGGAGGTAAAGGGTGTTGAGAATGAAATTAGAACAATGTGAAAATGGGGGCAGTAGGACAACATATTATGCTTGACGTAGACGGTGTAGGCGATCATCCCCAATGGCGTGGGCCCAACCGGCATTATGTCATACAATCAAGCTTCTAAGGAGACGCCAGAAAACTATTCCGGGTAGGCCTACTTATAATAATCGACCTACATTGGTACAACATAAACAAAGTACCATAAATAGTGAAGGAGACAAGCCTCAAAGAATACTATCGTACGGGGAAAAGCCTAGCCATGATAGGCAGATCTACCCAAAATTTGGGCATATGCCCAGGCTTTAAAGCAGACTCACCTTCCAGTAACTATTCCAGGTGAGCCTACTTATATAATCGACCTACATTGGTACAACATAAACAAAGTACCATAAATATTTAAAGGAGACAAGCCTCAAAGAATACTATCGTACGGGGATAAGCCTAGCCATGATAGGCAAAATCTACCCACAATTGACATATGCTCAGGCTTTAAAGCAGACTCCACTTCCAGTAACTATTCCAGGTGGGCCTACTTATAATAATCGACCTACATTGGTACAACAAAAACAAAGTACCATAAAAAGGGAAGGAGACAAGCCACAAAGAATACTACCGTACGGGGATAAACCTAGCCATGGTAGGCAGATTTACCCACAATTGGCATATGCTCAGGCTTTAAAGCAGACTCCACTTCCAGTAAATATTCCAGGTGGGCCTACTTATAATAATCAACCTATGCAAATACACCAACAACAAATACTAAGAATAGTAAAGAAGACAAGCCTCAAATGAAAAATACGAAGGCTGTTCATCTGAATACAGTAGACATTCCAGGTAGGCCTTATCAGAATAAACCTATACTGGTACACTATCGACAAAGTAAATCTCCCAAAAAAAGGGGATGAAGACAAGCCCCACAGTATATTTTTGAAAGGAGATAGGCCTAAGCCCAGCAACGGAAGGCAAAAAATAAACACTCAACGGGCCCAAGGATAACCGTCAGAGTCAACAGGGCGTGCATAACCAAATCCGATAGCAGTACAGAGAAACCCCGGCCGATCAGGATTACATCCAGCTTATTGGATGTTAATCAACCCATAGTGATATGCCATCAAGATAGCACCAATAATAGTGAAGCTGAAAAACCCTCACATAGATATGCCTAGTTATGGAACTCGAAGGAAAACATACCTCAAAAAAACAAAATTCAACATCGTCAACATTTCAGCCTACAGTCATCTGCTACCGTTGCTTCAACTGATTGGGTTTAAATTCTTTTGAACCACTGAAGTTTCAACCATACATCAACAAGAAAGAAAGATTGTCCCTCGGCTGACAGTCATGGACGCTTTATGGCTTCACTGATACTTCAAGAGCTGAAAGCAAAGAGGGGGCCTAAGAAGGTGAATTATAAAACGAATCGATGATAAAACCAGGTGCAGGTGCTCTGCACGTAACAGAGGGACTACTAACCAAGGTGAATCAACTTACAGAAAATGACACGGTTTTAAAATCATGGCAGGGGCCAATGATGCAGGAACAAATAACAATAACATCAAGGATGCACTAATGCCAATAAGAAATAACCAGTACTATTGTAAGCCACACATAATAGTATCGGAGCTATTACCTCGCTTTGACATTGTAAGCTTAGAGTTTTGAGAGACAAAACGATGAGATAATAAGTATTAATCAACGATACAAAACTTTACTGGGGAATGTACTAGGAGTGTCTGTACTATCCCTAAAGGCTCGGGAAAAGAGAATTTTTTCACTCAGCATGGTCAGCACCTAAACCTTAAGGGCAAAATCATCCTAGCCAAGTTATTTGCTGATGAAATACTTAAAACACATGATAATTCGTGTTCAGATAAATCTGATAAAGTATCTTCTAGGTACCGGAATATAGAATCTCAAATGGACTTGCAAATAGATAATGATGACAGAACTCCATGTCTTGACATCCATAGCACTCCAAATGGCGACACCGAGTTGTCAGAAAGGATTAGAGCATACCAGCAGACGCGGGAAACGAAGTCACGGTCGACTCCAACCCGGACAAGGTCTACCCAGTAATGGAAGATCCTCTGGTTGTCGACACTTCTGCCCCTTGTGTCATCTCTACCCTATCAACGCAACGACCTGTCGCAATCCCGATACCACTCACGGACGCCTGCGCTCCCCAAACCCAAAGGCTGACACATCGATGGAAAGAATTAACAGTAGGCAATAAAAATAAGAAAATCCTATTACCTATTACTAGAAAAAAACCTGAAAGGCTTAGTAAAATATTAGCAAAAACATTAGGCCTAAAAAAATGTAAGGTGAAAAATTTTCGCATCACCAAAAAACAAGTGTGGCCAACGTAGCGCTCATGAAAGAAAATAACCAAAACACCCCTCAATTATAAAGGAGCCAACCGTTATAGGGAAGTCATTGATAGAATAACTAAAAACACCCTCTGAAATTTATTTTTCCATCAAAATATGCGTATCTATCTAACAAAGTAGAAGAAAGGGAAAATATTTCTTGATAGCATGGATCTTGTGGTTGATTTTTTATGTATCAGTGAGCATTGGCTTAAACAAGAGCAAGTTGACAGCAATCTATTATCAACTATGAGATTGCTGCATGCTACTCAAGGAAAAGATTAAGAGGAGGGGGGAGTGCTATATACAAAAAAATTGACAGCACAATTGAAATAAAGAAAATACCAGATATAGACAAAATTGCAATTGACAGTGTATTTGAAGGGTTTTGGGTTTGGAATTAATAGGAATTAATCCATTGATACAATTACTTTTTATCGGCTCCTGACGCAGGTAATTTTAACTATTCATGAGTAAATTACAACATCTTTTACACTTGATATGCAAGGAGCGAAAAAATATACTTATTTGTGGGGATTTCAACATAGATTTTTAGTGGATAGTCCTCAAAAGATCGAATTTGAAAATAAACTCTTAGAACATAACATGAAGACATTAAGGGTTTATCCCGACTAGGAAACTAGCTCTTCAGGGACGAGTTTAGATCAAGTGAAACTCAAATTTTACATTAATAACTGCACCATATTGCATTGATTCAGGTCTGTCAGATCATTAAAGGTTTAATTTGTGTCAGTGCCATTCTCTAAAAATAAAATTACGAGAATTACTAAATCCAAAACCTTTTTGATAAAAGAGTTTTTAAAGATGAAAAAATAGAAGATTTCTCTCTTGACATTAGTATGGAACACTGGATACAAATAAGAGATGAACTTACAGTAGATGATAAATTTGGTATATTTATGAACATTTTATGAAGTATTTCAACAAACATTTCCCTTAAAAAGGTTTAAGAAAAAGATAGGTATGCGTAGAAAAGTTAAACCATGGTGATGCTGATATAGCTTATGGTTGTAAACTTAAAAGAGGGAACTTTTTAAAGAAAGTAGACATAATAATGAAGAAGATTTTAAGAAATACTTCAAAGAAGTTAAGAAATCACTTTCTAAAAATATACGAGAGGCAAAACAAAATTATCACGATAAGTTCATAAGTAATTCTGACAATAAAATTAAAGCAACATGGCATATTATAAATACATGTTTAGACAAAAAAATTTAAGAATTTGCCTGATAGGAAACTGAAAATTTAAATTAAACGTGGATGGAATTGATATTACAGATCCAGTTGAAGTTGCCAACCCCATTTAATAAATACTCAGCCCCTATTGGAGATACCATTGTTGTAGGTCTGTAGATACTACTGAAGAATGTTTAGGCAAACTGAAACGCCGTGTTATGTTGAATACAACCAACTATATGAATGGTTTTAGACAGTACTCACGAATCAGAAATTATAGAAATCATACGCAGCTTAAAATCCATAACTCAACAGGTTGGGACGACATCCCAAGTAAAATAGTTTTAATCCATCGCTGTATTTATAGCTAAACCACTAGCGGATATATTCAATTTCTCCTTCATGGTTGGCATTTACCCAGATATGGCGAAATGGGCTGTATTAAGCCACTATTCAAAAAAGGTAACAAAAAAGATATAGGTAACTACAGACCAATAGCTCTTCTAACAATATTCTCAAAAATTTTAGAAAAGCTTTTCTTAAAACGTTTAACGGAATTTCTTGATACTAATCAAATTCTATGTGAGGAAACAACACGGGTTTAGGAAGAAATATTCAACCACTTCAGCAACCTTAACATAGTTCATAAAATCACTGAAGCTTTAGAACATAAAAAAGAAGTAGCAGTGTTAATGTGTGACTTGTACAAAGCTTTCGATACCATTGACCATAATATTTTAATTAGAAATTGAACTTTTATGGTATCAATGGTATTCCCTCCAAATGGATAAAGTCATATATTATTGTAGGAAGCAAATGGTCAGTTACAGAATTGTAAATCTAAAAAGAATCTATCATGGGAAGAAATACGTAATGGCGTGCCCCAAGGGTCAATATTAGGGCCTATCTTTTTCAGTTTGTACATAAATGATCTACCTGCAAATATAAATAGTGAATTTAGCATAGTTATACTATTTGCAGACGATACCAGTGTGGTTATTACAGGAAAGGATGGCAGAATTAATAGAAAATATTAAATTTATTCTTAGCAAGTTAGAGGAATGGTTTGATCCCAATAAACTTAAATTAAACGGGGCAAAAAAACCAACCTAATGAGATTTCAAACTAAAGGAAAACTTAATGAAATAAAATTAATTACAATCAGTGTACATTAAATACTGTAGAAACACTGTCGTTTACTCGGGATTAATATTGATTATAGGGCTAAATTGGGAAGAACACATTCATAAACTAGGCAAACGTTTGAGATCATCATGTTATGCACTTAAAGAACTGTCACACAAGTGAGTTACCCTATCTACAGAACAGCATTTTTGCCCAAAGTACAATCTATTATACTATATGGTATATTAATTTGGGGTGGGTCACATTTGCTCAAGACATATTCAAATGTCAAAAAAAGGCTGTCAGAATTTTAGGTCGGAAAAGTTATAGATCATCTTGCAGAAAACGTTTTGTGCAGCATATATTAACCGTACCTTGCTTATACATTCTCGAAATTCTTACATTTGTCAAAGATAATCCATCTCATTTTACCCGAAACAGTTTTATACATAACCAAAATACAAGATTTAACAGTAATTTACACCAAAACCCCAAAACAGACTCAACCTATCAAACAGAGACCCAGTTAAAGCTGGTGTTATTCTTTTTTAAAAATTTACCAACTAAATTAAAAGACCTCAACATAAATAGAGACAAAGTTAAAATGAAGGTTAAACAAAATCTAATTTTTCATGGGTTTTATAGTATAAAAGAATTTCAAGATGGTAAAGACTGCTCTTGTGAATATTGTATTAAAAATTTGAGGTGAAAAAATAAAAGGGTAAAAAATATAACGCTGAGAAGAAATTTTTGTAATTATTGTATTGTATTTAAATAGGGCCTATGAATAATTAAATGATAAGAAATTATCTTGTGAATATTTTATTACAAATTTAATTTTGACGATAAACAACTAAAAATTGAGGACGATGAGGAAATATTATTGTTATAATTATATATAATGAAATATGTAAATTTTATTTTGAATGTAAAATGAATAACATGTAATATTGTATTTTGCATGAAATTAAATGTGTAAAATTAAGGTATTTTGTAAGTATATTTAGAATTAGTTAAAGCGTATTTCAAGACTTGTACATGAACTATGTATTTTTAAGTGAGCAATGCTTTTGCAATTGCTAATGAAATAAAACGCATTTGAATTGAATTGAATATATGAACACAACAATGTCTCGTTGGTAGAACGTAAACATGGCTGTCCAGTCCACTCAAGCATTATGCAATTCGGTTCATAATACCCACCCATATTTAGTATTGACCTAACTTTCAGTCTGGGTCTGGGACTAACGGAATTTAGTAGGTCTTCACTCTTCATATTACCTGTTTCAAGAAACCATGTCATTAGTTTTATATTAGTCCCCCCCCCCCCTCAAACATAAGAAACAGTTATCTTACAGTTATTCGGGGGGGGGGGGGGTGAGTGGGGTGATCAAATGAGAATAGGGGATATTCCTAAATTCTTCATATTCACACAATAGTATACTTCGCCTACAAAATACCATCTACTTCATTTTGAAAATCCATAGTTCAATTTCTGTAGGACTTCTCATAGGCAAACTTTGATATATTTTCATCCCCGCTCTAAAGCTAAGTTACCAGGCCGAAACGTAAAAAGTATAATGCGATTCTATTTATAAAATGGGATTCAACATCATATAAAACAATAACAAATAAACAAGAATATATATTAATTATCGTCGCCATATATGCTGTAGTAAGCTAGTTACTTGGGTGCCATAATTATACTAGTATGATGTTATCACGTTGAAACTGCCTTTCAATTATTCCAATAACAGCACAGCCGCTCATCTTCATTAGGATTTGGTTTGACAATCAGACGAGGAAGCGAAACATAGAGACGGCCTTGAATCAGAACTGCTCGGGTCCGCGTTTCTGTCTTGGTCTGGTGGAAGGGTGGGGGCGGGAAGGTGTTGCTTCATGCTAACAACCTACCTAACCGGTTTACTAGTTCTTTCTCTTTTCAAATAGTCCCGTCTTCCTCTTTCTATGGCCCAACCCCCTATACCTCGTCTCTTCCTCAGCCCCCTCGTGTAGTTCGGCTGCCTCCCTACTGCAGAATTTCATGAGAAAAGGGAACGCACGGGACTTTTAGGGGTAGGCCCTTACTAGAGGTAGGTTTTCTTTGAGCATACTATTGTTATTCGTTTGAGAAAGTTAATAATCTGGTTGTGTTTACGTGTAGGCCAAGGCTTATCATCCACCATTTTTTTTTTAAATATAACCGAGTCGGACTCGGTTGTCACGGATTATATCGCAAAGATATCGACCTCAACTGGGACGATCACTTACAACCGAGTCGATTACGGTAGAAAACGCCCGGGTCCAACTCCGTCAGAGTTATAGAATCGCAGTCCAGGGCCCTAGCCTTTTAAAACGATTTACTTTTGATTTATTATTGTACTAAAAAGTGTTGCGCAGGCGTCACTGACATTTTTGTGCGAAATTAATCGAGATATGCCTTGTTTAAGCCTAGCGGACGTACCGGTAAGTGTAGCCTAGGCCCAAGGCCACAACATAGTTTTCAGACTTAAGTACGCCCTAGGCACTCAAATCGAAATCTTGAACAATACATATTGTCGGCCTAGGTCCTAAGCTTAGGTCTACTCCATCAGAAATATCCTCATCAATAAAGACAGTTTGCTTTATGCGAAAACATTCGCCAACATTCGATCGTATTTAATATTTTGACGTTTCACGCCATTTGTCGTCATCGAATGTTAACTACTAGTAGAAAAGTGACGTAGTTTTATTGAAGTAGTTCCATCAATCGTCACACAGAGTCGCGCGGAACGTTAGATTCCAAACGCCAAAAAAACGACTTTTTATTTAACCCAGGGCGGTATAGGGAGTTGGAGGACCTCCCCAACGGGGAAACTTCTTTATCGACTCTGGTCAAACTAATCTCCCACCAGAGCGCAGAACGATCGGGAAGTGACCACTGTTGTCTTTACGTTGGCGGCGGTGGTCACTTCGCGATCATGCGATCCTGGCGGAGATTCGAGGCGAACTTGATCACCGCCATGTGTAAGTTCCACAGGAAAGGAACCAAAATGTAAAGAGTCCTGTGGTCACTCCTCGATCATGCGATCCTGGCGGAAAATCGAGGCGAACCAGCTTGGCATTGCCCTATTGGCCTTGATTATTGTACTTTTTACATTTAAAATTTTTTGATACACGGAACAGTTCCTACCAGCGTTGTCTGCTCCATAAGCAACTACATTTTGAAGACTTAACCCCAAAGCTTCTAACACTTCACCAATCATTTTCATAATTGAACTAGAGGTTTCATCAGACTTCATAAAAATCGTGCCCCTACATTAACGTAAAATATTCGAACCGTCAAAGGAAACAATTTTCAGTGTCCTTTGTTGGAAGCATCGGTTGAAAGATAAAATTGTATTGTTCCTTTCTCACCTGTCATTTGGTCTACAGCAATTGGATGGAGTAGGGGCTAATATCATTTTTCACCAATGACTCTATTTTAGTCCTCCCTAGATGGATTTTTGAAGCCACGTTAGAATCGGAATATATTGAAGCGTCTAACTTGTTTCCACAGTCCATAGACAAATAGCTGTAATGATGTTTCACACAATGATACATTTTAGCAATCTCCACTGCACTAACTTTATCGTTTAGAGGGTCATCTTTTGTGTTGCCAAAAAAACGACTCAATATATTACTTTTTGCACTTCGACTGTACGACTAATTTGTGTTATGCTTTGACGCCATCAAGTTTTACTGTATTTACGGCCGAGCACAATACACATCGCGCTTTTGTTTTTTCGTCATGTCGAGCTAGCCATAAACTGTACACACGATCTTGAAGCCAACTGTCTTGGAACTCACAACTGCGAACCCTTTTGATCTTCTTTGGCAGTGTCCGTGGAGAGTCAATTTCATTGTCGGATTCGTGCACGCTTATTACTACAACCTCTCCCAATTTTTTCGTATGAGCGACTGACTTGAGTGTCGGCATTGACAGTGGACTGCAGTGTGAGTGTGGCAGTCTTAGGCCGGCCTGCCGCCTTGCTCGGCTCGATCGCTGTCTGGGGAGGGAGTTGGGGGTTAAGTCAAGGGGAAGTGGAGAAGAACTATGTTTACTTATTAGATGGGATTTGGGAACGAAGCGATGATTAGGATGGTTTTTAAATATTTAGTTTAGTTTTTTTTTGTATATATTAAGTAATATTTTTAGTATAATGGCTTATTTACGTTAAAAAAAACGGCAACACTAAGCCTATTGCCGGTCGAAGGGTCTGACCGGCTACCGGCCAAGTGGGGCAAAAAAATCGGCTGGTTGGCAACCCTAATACGAGTTCATCTCAGATTTTACTTTTTACTTCATTTACTGTTTTTGAGGTGTATGTGTGTGCATCTATGTATTTGTGATATAAATGACTTATGTTGTTATTATTTATTACAATGTTAATTTGTAAGGATGTTATTATGGTTATGTATGCCTTTGAATTGACAAGTAATATACCCCGAACACAGACTGTGCAACGGGTCCACGTTACGAAATAAAACACAATATAAACCATTCAATATTGATAACGAAATGTGGGTGTAAAGCACCTCGCACCTGTCACCTAGTTGATTGAGCTATATTTATTTCCTTAATTCTAGATGCTGGATTACGAGGTGGAATTTGCAATTGTAATTGGAAAGAAGACAAAGGATGTGAAACCGGAAGATGCTTTGGACCACGTGTTTGGATACACAGTAGCTCAAGATATTTCTGCACGGGACTGGCAGAAGAGTAGGAATGGAAAGCAATGGCTCTTGGGGAAATCCATGGACCAATTCTGTCCACTAGGGCCAGCTGTTGTTACCAAGGAATCTATTGCAGATCCGCATGCACTGGGAATACGTTGCAAGGTTAATGGAGTTCTGAAACAAGATTCTAATACCAATGACTTGATACATAGAGTCGATCACATTGTGTCGTTTCTCTCACAGTAAGCAAGATCTTTCATAATTTTAATTTCATAGTTCATATTAAAGGGGTATTTAACCGCTAAACTCAAAAAATATATTTCATTCAGGCTAACTAGTAATGAATTTAGCAATTTTTAGAAAAATTATTGGGGCCACCATGACCTCCCAAAAAATTGTCAAACGTGACATTTTTCGAGCTAGGTCCCATCGGCAAAAATCTCCCATAAGAAATAACATTTGGGACGATCTTTTTGCCCCGTGACCTTGGAGGATTTTGATCCATAAAAATATTGGCAATTATTGACGTACTCTACAGCCTTTTCTGTAAATTCTCTATATTTTGTTTTGTAATTTTGGCAAGTAGTTCGGTCAAAAATATGCTGATTACCCAAGATGGGTGTGATTTTGGGGAAAGCATATTTTTGCGTGTTTGAGGGTATATTTGGGCCCCAGTTTCAAGATACGATGTTTAAAAAAAGGCATTTTAGATGGTGCTATGCTCTAGTATCTATGTAGACCAAAAAAGAAGCAGGTTTAAAACCGATTTTTAAGAAATTTCCCAAAACAAACATTTTTTCAAATTTCTGGATGAAAAAATTGAAAAATTCGTGTTAAATCACAGTTACTAGATACAATTTTTAAAAATGTCATTTTAGTGTGTAGTATTGTGCTATAGATCGTGTGGTAAAAAAAAAAATTGCCCCTTTGATTTTTTTCTTAAACCCCTTCACTATTAATGTAGCTTTGTGCCTCACTGGACTGAAAATGTCCTCATAGCTCATATTCATTTCTTTCATAAACCCTTGCACTACTAATCTAGGGTGTGCCTCACTGGACTGAAAGTGTCATCATAGCTCATATTCATTACTTTCATGAACCCTTGCACTACTAATCTAGGCGTGTGCCTCACTGGACTGAAAGTGTCCTCACAGCTCATATTCATTACTTTCATGAACCCTTGCACTACTAATCTAGGCGTGTGCCTCACTGGACTGAAAGTGTCCTCATAGCTCATATTCATTACTTTCATGAACCCTTGCACTACTAATCTAGCTTTGTGCCTCACTGGACTGAAAGTGTCATCATAGCTCATATTCATTACTTTCATGAACCCTTGCACTACTAATCTAGGCGTGTGCCTCACTGGACTGAAAGTGTCCTCATAGCTCATATCATTACTTTTCATGAACCCTTGCACTACTAATCTAGCTTTGTGCCTCATGGACGGGAAAATGTCATCATAGCCATATTCATTACTTTTATGAACCCTGGCACTACTATCTAGGCGTGTGCCTCACTGGACTGAAAGTGTCTCATAGCTCATATTCATTACTTTTATGAACCCTTGCACTACTAATCTAGCTTTGTGCCTCACTGAACTGAAAGTGTCCTCATAGTTCATATTCATTTCTTTCTTAAACCCTTGCACTACTTATCTAACTTTGTGCCTCACTGGACTGAAAGTGATCTCATAGCTCATATTCATTGCTTTCTTAAAAACCCTTGCACTACTAATCAATTTGGGGCCTCACTGACCTGAAAGTGATCTCATAGCTCATATTCATTTCTTTCTTAAACCTTCGCACTACTGAATCTACCTGTGTGCCTCACGGGACTGAAAGTGACCTCATAGTTCATATGCATTTCTTTCTTAAACCATTGCACTACTAATCTAGGCGTGTGCCTCACTGGACTGAAAGTGTCATCATAGCTCATATTAATTACTTTCATGAACCCTTGCACTACTAATCTATCTTTGTGCGTCACTGGACTGAAAGTGTCATCGTAGCTCATATTCATTGCTTTCTTAAACCCTTGCACTACTGATCTACACTGTTTCAAATTTTGGTGGGAAATTCCCCCTAATGTAGGGGGCAGCCGGGTTCTCAACCACAGTATGTGTAAAATACGCCCTACAAAAGTAGGGGGAAAATATCCCTTACTGGTAGTGTTAAAATACACTTTACACTACAGGATAAAACCACCTACATTGTAGGGGGAAAATATCCCTTACTGGCAGTGTTAAAATACACTTACACTGCAGGATAAAACCACCTACATTGTAGGGGGAAAATATCTCTTACTGGCAGTGTCAAAAGCCCCTTACACTAAAGCATAAAACCACCTACATTGTGGGGGGAAATGTCCTTTACTGGCTGTGTCAAAAGCCCCTAACACTAAAGTATAAAACCACCTACATTGTAGGGGGAAAATATCCCTTTCTTGCGGTGTCAAAAGACACTTGCACTACAGGATAAACCCACCTACATTGTAGGTTGTATTTGTTCTGAAAAACAAACAATAATAGTTAGTTGACTGTCGGGTTACAATGTTCTCTCGTCACGGCTGGTTGCATTAAACCTGAGAAAAAACAAACTAAACAACTGTTAATTGACCGTCGGGTAACAATGCTTACTGGTTGCATTTGTTCTGAAAAACAAACAATAATAGTTAGTTTACAGTCAAGTAATCATGCTCTCTCACGGAGGGGAGGGCAGGAGCTGTAGTTTCGCCACTGAATCGGGTATCAGAGGTTTGCTCTCCTAGAGGCTAGGTTGCATTCAATCTTGTACGACGACAAGACCACACCACCCTGTAACAATATTTTCTGCTTGCTGGCAATAATCCTGAAACAGACAATGAAAGCAATTATTAGCAACAATCATGGAAACTATCTTTACGCTCTTCATTAATTTTCTTTTAAATCGATGAGATTCCAAAATCTAAAACATTGCTTTGAACTCGCTCGGCACAATGCGGCCTGCTCTCGATGAAGCCAAGTTCGTTACTGAACTGATTCGCTACTCGCACGTCGCACCACAGCGTAACGGCGCCAGACAGAATGCAGGTATGACTGCGTCTCCTACCGGCTACCCCCACTATAATCCCTTTTAGAGTAGGAGAACTGGGGAAAAAATAGCCATGACCTTGAACAAATTGCAACAGAAATGGTTCTTTTTGCACTGGGTTCAGAAAAAAATACTGTTTAACATACTCAAAATCGCGGAAAAATCTTAGGTGTCGAAAATGATCAAATTTGCATATTAAGATAAATAATTGATATCAATTAAAAACATTTTTTCACCTATTTCGCTCCAAGTTAGCATGACAGTAGATAGTTGAGGTAAAATATCACTACTTCTGTTTTTTGAATTTATTATTTTTATTAATTACATTGGTTAATTACGATGACAAATGATAAATAACAATGGAGATCAACTGTAATGTAGAATCTCAATCAAGCGACACAAATGATGACCTAATGACTCCATGCTACATATGCGGCAAGAAATACAAACGAGTGAGAACTCACATTACCAGAGCTCACCCTGAAACACACAGGGACCTGATAACTGCTAAGTATCAAACAAGTAGTGAAGATACTAATGATACTTTAAACGATGACACTAATACGCAGGCAGAGACAACATCTGTAAATCAACAAAGTGAAGAAACTGTAAAACTCCATGCTGAGTTAGATAAATGGTTCACAACTTTTGAAGAGAATATCACCCAAGAGAGATTTGAGGTATGTGTCATAGAGTTTTCTGAATTTCTGTCTAGTGCTATTACGTTACTTCCTGGCCCAAAACACCCTGCCACGCGATATTATAACGCTAGGAAAAATGGCAAATATAAATCCGATCAGAGATCTTATAGTGATTCAACTAACCCAGAAAGAAAATCTAGACGAGAAAGAGACAAGCGTAGGGAAAACTATCACTATCAAAAGGCACAGTACTATTATTACAACCAACGGCGTAAAGCATTGAACATGATTATCAAAAGTGATGATCCAAGATGCAAAATTGCTAGTTCAACTTTACACGGTGCTTTTAGGGATAGATATTCGGTACCTAACGATAGAAAACGCGAGAATTACCCGAAAAAGACTACAGATGAAGAGCAGCACTTCAACAATAGCCTTTTCTCTAGTATTATAACACCTAAAGAAGTAAGTGACGCAACAAAATCCATGCGAATTGATACAGCTCCAGGACCCGACAAGGTTATCATGCGGATTGTTAAATCGGAGCGAGTGATAAAAATACTTGCACGCATCGGTTCGATAATGCTAGAGAACGGATGGGTTCCCGCTTGTTTCAAACTTGCTCGAACAATTCTCATATACAAGGGTGGTGATGTTGATAGTCCTTCAAATTGGAGACCAATTACTATTTGCTCCGTTTTACGTAGAGTTATTGAAAGGGTGATTGATAAACGAGTAAAGATCTACATAGAATTTAATCAGCACCAACGTGGTTTTACCCGCTCTCCTGGAACCTACATTAACACGTCAATTGTAAACGGTGTTCTTAGTCGTGCAAAACGTTTAAAAGAAAATGTTACGCTTATATTCCTTGATATAACAAAGGCCTTCGATAATATTGGACACAGTCATTTAGAATCGACTATTCAATCTTCTCCAATACCTGAGAAGTTGAAAGCTCTGCTCATTGAATTTCAAAAAGGCAATTCAAACACAAATAGAAGCCAACAATGAAAAGACTAAGAGTATCTTATTAAATCGAGGAGTAATGCAAGGTGCACCGTTGTCTCCTACTATATACAATCTTGCCACAGATCATATCCTGGATGAACTGTCTGACCCCGATGTAACAAACACGTATGGGTTTCGTCTAGTTGACGAATTAGAATGTATTTCAATTATGGGGTTTGCTGACGACCTAGTGTTAATAGCCAAGGATGAAGATTCAGCTAAAATCCTTTATCAAATGGTATGCACAAGAACTACTGAATTAGGGCTGGAACTCAACCATAGCAAATCTTTTGCGATAACCATAAATAAAGGAAAACTTATAGAAACACCTATTTCAATAGACAACCAGACCATCATTCGTTCAATAAGTGCTGATGAAACTGTCAAGTATCTCGGTGTTAATTTTCGAGATGCTATGATATTTGATAGCAAGAAATTGATACAAGATATGAACGCGAAGTTGAAGAATTTGAGCACATCTCCATTATTAATGCCTGACCAAAATCTTAACTTACTTAATCAGTACATATGGCCAACTTTAGTGTACCCTCTGCAGAATGCACCTTTGACTAACCTACATTTAAAGTTTCTGGATGACTTGGACAAACTTATCAAAAGTACAATCAAAGAAATCATCTCACTACCATTTGATTCCCCAGATGCAATGCTGTATTCATCCTGGAAGTACAAAGGTCTTAACATATTTCGGGCTAAATGGGAAGCATATATACAGAAAATCAATATTTGTAATACCCTTGAAAACAAACAACCCATATGTGTTAAGAACCAGAGACTTATCAATGAAAAGAGAATATGTTGGAAAAACTAGGGATTGATGTCCAGGACTCAGCTGTAAAACGGGATGGTAACTCTGGAAGGAAGAATGCTGGATCAGTAGCCAAGAAAATTCGAGAGTCTCTTAGGTTAAAAGAATATAATAAGTGGTGTGATCTACCTCAAAAAGGTAAAGGAGTGGTGTTATACCAAGAATATACCCCAGTGAACAAATGGGTATCAAAGAAAACTGGACTTTCAAGTTCCGAATGGCGAGACGCACTATGACATGTAATGTGGCTCCAGTTCGAGTTCTCCATGGCAGAAGCATGAACGGTAACCGTTGTCGTCGTTGCGATAGCGAGATAGAAACCCTTCCTCACGTCTTGGCTTCTGAAAAACATGGAGAGTTACTTAGGAACAGTCGTCATAACCATGTCCGGTCTCTAATCCCCAAATAAATTTCGGAAACTAGGCTGGGAAGTAGCTGAAGAAGTGAACGGCTTGTCTGCACTTGGAAGTATTCGGCGGATCGACATCATTGCAGTTAATTCAACTACAAGGGAAGGTTTCATACTTGACCCGACGATACGCTTTGAACGCAGTGGAGATCAAGCTGAACAAGTCAACACTGAAAAATAGGACATATACCGACCAACAATACCATACTTTGCAGACAAATACAATGCAAACCCAATACATGTCATCGGATTGTTTGTTGGTGCAAGGGGGACAATCCCAAAGTTTTTGTTGATTTTTGCAACACTTTTAAGTTAGGCAAAACACTGATACAAGACGTATCGATGGTGGCTGTTATAAAATAACGTTGACATTGAAAGATTAAAGTGGATTTATTGATATTTAAAGATAGATAAACACTAATAGGCTAGGCCTAGCACACAGACATTTGTGACAGGATGACAACACAGGAAGCAATGGTGCACTGTGGGTAATAGAGTTATTTCCTGTTTGTAGTTCATACATCTAGCACCAGGTGGCACTGGCATAAGGCCCTAGATTTAAATTTGAGTGGGCTATGGCACATTTATAACACTCCCACTTGCCATAGGCCTAGTCTTAATTTACAAGAGTCCCAAATTCTTCACACACCATCCGTGCTTTGCAGGGGGCAAACTTTTGGTCATGATGTCTGCAATCATTTCTTCTGTGGGTAGGTATTTCATAGAAATATGTCTCTCTTGCACCTTCTCCCTGACAAAATGATGCTGGATATCGATGTGCTTCGTACGCCCATGTAGTGCTGCATTCGAAGTAAGCTTGATGGCGCTTTGGTTGTCGCAGCACACTACGATGTGTTGATGGTCACCCCCAATGGGTAATTCATTCAGTAGTCGTTTCAGCCATGTTGCTTCTCTGGCAGCTTGGCTGAGTGCCATGTACTCCGCCTCGGTTGTTGAGACGGCGACTGTCGGTTGCTTCTTGCTTCGCCAGCTAACTGCTGCACCTGCGAGCTTGAAAACGTAGCCGGACATTGATTTTCTCGTATCCATGTCTTTGGGCCCAGTCGGAGTCACTGTAAGCTTCCATTTGTTCTCCGGATGCTCTGCGATAGATGAGTTTCTTTTTTGCAGTCCCTTTTAGATAACGCATTATGCGCTTTACTGCCGTCCAGTGCGCTTGTCCCGGGTTAGAGTTGAACTGACTAACGACAGAGACAGCGTGCGCTATGTCTGGTCTGGTGGCCATCGCAGCATACATTAGGCTGCCGACACCACTCAAATATGGTATTTTATCCATAGCTTCTCTTTCTGCGTCTTCCGCAGGTTCCATCACCTTGGTAAGTTTCTGATTATGGTCCAAAGGAGTAGATACTGGCTTTGCTTCAGACATGTTGAATCTCTTCAGTATGTTGTTGATGTAGCTTTCTTGGCTTAGTTCAATTGTTCCAGCGTCTCTGTCCCTTGTTATTTTAATTCCGAGACAGTGGTGAATTGGTCCCATGTCTTTCATCTCGAACTTGGCCGCTAGTCGTTTCTTCAGCTGATTTATTTCATTATGCTTTCCGATGACACAATAAGATCGTCAACGTAAACACAAACAATGATTTTTTGCATTTCTTATTGTACCATGCTATAGGCACGGGTCAGCTGTGCTTTGTTCGAGCCAACTACTCCGTAACTCGGTATCAAGTTTTTCATACCATATACGGCTCGACTGTTTGAGTCCATACAAGCATTTCTTTAGTTTACATACCTTTTGCTTATTTTTAGGTTCAATGTAGCCCTCGGGTTGTTCCATATATATGGCCTCGGGAAGTTCGCCATGTAGAAATGCCGTATTTATGTCAAGTTGATGAACCTCCAGGTCATTCTCAGCTGCCAATGCCAGAACTGTTCTTAGGGTGTCGAACCGTACGACCGGTGAAAAGGTTTCATCGTAATCTATCCCTTTCCTCTGCGTGTATCCTTTAGCTACGAGCCTAGCTTTATATCGGCACACCCCCCTTCAGCATTGACCTTTCGTTTGAAGACCCATTTACATTTAATAGGTTTGGTTCCCTCTGGTAAGTTTACGAGGTCCCAAGTCTCATTATGTACGATTGATTTCATCTCTCATCTGCTGCCTTTTGCCATTGTGTAGCCTCGCTCCCACTGAATGCTTCTTTCAGGTTCTCGGCTCGTCTGTGATGAGATGTACATACTCGTCACCGAGAATTCTTGTCGGACATCTCTTCCGTTGTGACTTCCTTGGCTCGAACACGGTTTCTTGTTCATTCTCAATATCGGCATCCTCTTCATTATCTTCTGCGTTGGCATTAGCATCATCTTCGTCATCGACATAAGAAGGACTAGCTGTGCTCCCACTTGATCCGGCGATGACATCGTCATTCTTCTCACCATCTTCAATGAAGATCACGTCTCTTGATATGATCAGCTTCTTTGATTCATTGTTGATCAATCTGTAGCCCTTGCTTGTGTCAGAGTACCCGACAAAGATGTGCTCGGAAGACTTAGCGTCAAGCTTCCTTCTATTCTCTTTTGGAATGTGAACATATGCCTTGCAGCCAAACGTTCTCAGATGAGCCAGGTCCGGTTTCTTGTCCTGTCCATGCTTCTTGTGGTGTGATACCGTTCACAGCTACTGTCGGTGATCGATTCTTTAGGTAGGTTGCAGTGTTTACTGCCTCCGCCCAGAAGCGTTTAGGTAATTTAGCTTCCTCAAGCATGCAACGTACCTTCTCTACTATCGTTCTGTTTGCTCTCTCCCGCAACGCCATTTTGTCTGGGTTCCGTGGCACAGTAGTCTGAGAGCGTATCCCACATTTTCTAAGATGGTCTATTAGTAATTTATTAATGTACTCACGGCCATTGTCTGAACGCAGGATCTTGATCTTCATACCGCTCTGGTTCTCAACTTCCGCCTGATACTCGATGAAGCGTTCATAAGTTTCACTCTTCTCCTTCAGAATGTAACACTTGGTCCACCTTGTCTTGTCATCAATAAATGTTAAGAAGTATCTTCCTCCTCCATTGGATTCTTCGCTCATTGGTCCGCACAGGTCGGTGTGAACAATGCCTAGTTTTTCTTTGAGCTCGGACTGTCTTAACTTTTGGAAACGGGGTACGATGCTGCTTCTCCAGAGCACACCCTACACAAGGTGAAGTAGGAGGCTGTCCCATTACTAGGCCGGTAGCCATACCATCTGCTAGCCGCTTCATTCCGCCTGGACTGAGGTGGCCTAGGCGTTTGTGCCACATTGTGTACTCACGGTTTGTGACCCCTACAGCAGCGATGTTTGCTAAGGCACTGTTAGTCTCCGGAGTGTCTAGCTTATACAAGCCACCAGTTTTGCTCGCAGTTGCTATGACGTTTCCCTCTTCATTATGGATCTGGCAGTTATGTTTTGTAAACACAACCTTGTAGTCTTTATCTGTGAGTTTAGCCACTGACAAAAGATTAGTTTTGAGCGATGGAGCATACAGCACGTCCTTTATTGATGCTTCTCGTAATGATCCATTAACCGAAATGGTTAGAGCAACATTACCATTTCCCGTAGATGGAGCGGTCGTACCATCGGCCATACATAATGAAGTTGCTTGACCTTCTTGGATTGCGTCAAACCATTCAAGTTTATTTGACATGTGCTTGGTCGCCCCTGAGTCAACGCACCAGTCTTCAGCTTTGTGTACATTTCGATTACCTGTTGTCCAAAGAACTGTAGACTTAGACCTATCCTTTTTGTCTTGCTTGTCACCTTTAGGACCTTGTTTTGATCGTGACTTGCAATCTTTAGCGTAGTGTCCAGCTTTACCACAGTTAAAGCATTTAAACTTCTTGATACTAGGCTTTGTTGCTAGAGCAGATTCATCAGGAATGGACTCACCTCGTTGACGTCTCGTTTCTTCCTGTAGCAATTTAGCTCGGACAACGTCGGCGTTCAGTTCCTGACCACAATTTTCAAGTGCAATTACAAGTGGGTCGAATGAGTCTGGCAAGTTGGATAGTATTATTATTGCCAGCTCATCATCGGTCACTGCTGCATCAATCGAACTGAGCTGTTGAGCAACAGCCAACATCTTGTTCAGATAGTCCTCCATATTTTTGCAGTGTTGGAACTTGATGCCATTAAGTTCACGGCGTAAGTGAATTTTCCTTACTAGGCCTCTGTCTTCAAAGGCTGCTTCTAATTTAAGCCATGCTTCACGGGCAGTTTTACATGTACTTACATGTATGTAGAGATGAGGCTTCAGCCCTAGGCTTAGAGTGGCAAGTGCACGCTGGTCTATATTCAGATTGGTTTCAACCTCTAGATCAAAGTCACCTGGGTCGATTGCTTTCCACAACTTATCACGGACTAATTGCATTCTCATGCCAAATTTCCATGTATTATAGTTGCTAGCGCCCTCCAGTCTCTCTGGTTGAGATGGGCCTAGGTTAGCCGCCATGTGCTCTAATAACGTAACAGTTTTTGTAGGTTATTTTTAGGTTATCTTTTATCTTTTCGCTTAGATTTAAGCAATATCAATTTAGCAATATCTGGGCACATAACCTGTTATAAAATAACGTTGACATTGAAAGATTAAAGTGGATTTATTGATATTTAAAGATAGATAAACACTAATAGGCTAGGCCTAGCACACAGACATTTGTGACAGGATGACAACACAGGAAGCAATGGTGCACTGTGGGTAATAGAGTTATTTCCTGTTTGTAGTTCATACATCTAGCACCAGGTGGCACTGGCATAAGGCCCTAGATTTAAATTTGAGCGGGCTATGGCACATTTATAACAGTGCATTAAAAGGTTCCATTTCCATTCTTAGGAATCACCTTTATGGCCTAAACATGTAATTTTTAATTGTATTATTATGACGAATTTCTTGAATTTGTATTTAAATTTTAAACCTTTTTTAATTGTTATTAATCAATGAATGTTATTTTTATTCTGTGTCCTTGTGGCAATTGTATTTGTACAACAGAGTTTTGTTTTGTTAAAAAAATAAAAGTTATCTCTCTCTCCTATCAACTAACGAACAATATATCGCAAAGAATATATAAACATCCGATACCAAGTTACTTTTCAAGTAAATTGGCATTCATGTAACTTCTTTGTATTGATCAATTTTGAATTAATTAATTAATTAGTTATCAAATTTAAAAAAAAATAGAAAACAAACATAACTTTACTTTCAATTTTTTAGGTAGCAGCAACAACTTGAGATTGAGTTCTGTTTTCATGTACATGTATTCACATTCAGAAGATACAAACTTGTTAATTAAATTCCTAGATAATATAAATCCTTTTGACATCGATGGAAGTTCTGATCTTCACAGTATTTTCAGTGGTATGACAGCTGCAAATAATGTCAATGCTGATTGCTGACACAGCCGAGAATGTTGGCCATAAAATCTTGGACGAAATGACTGATACAGACGTACTAACGTACACCTTTAGAAGGAAAAATCAAGTGACTACTTTATCTTCTAAAACGATTAAAGTAGGAAAGCCCATGTCTATTTTAACTACAATCCATGTATTCACGTAATTCCTAATCCATGGATTGTATGAAGATTTATTCTATTACACTTACAAAATACACACCCATTGGCTTGCTCATAACACTCGTCCTAGATATATAAATATGCGCACATGTTTTTTTTTATTTTACTATCTATGGAAAATGAATTAACCTATGGATTCTGAATTTTAGCTTTTCAAAATAGTATTTAAACCAATCTACTGGGCTACTAAAAACTTTAATTTAGGATATGTATATTTATTGCTCCATGTTCTTTGGATCACCACCCAATAGATAGGCGTATTAAATCAATCAAGGGTTGATAATTTTAACCATCCATTACACATCAAAAGCTATATCCGCTGGACCATTGAAATCATTGACCCTGAGTGCTCATAAACGTGGGTTTGAATTACATTAAATTATCCTTGGCATTCATATATTAATCAATATCTTGTCAATTTGACTATCCAAAATAGTATTTAAAACAATCCACTGGGCTACTTAAATTATTAACTCGAGATATGTATATATTTATAGCTCCATGTACTTTGGATCCCCCCCAATGGATAGGCGTATTAGATCAATCAAGGGTTGATAATTTTAACCATCCATTACACATCAAAAACAAAAGCTATATCCGCTGAAGCGTTGAAATCATTGACACTGAGTGCTCATAAACCCTCGAGGACTGGTTTGCATTAAATCTGTGAAAAATACAAAAATGTTAAGTGACAATCAAGGTGTAACAATGGTCCTCTAAGGCTGGTTTGCATTAGATCTGGATAAATATGGTTAAATATCAAACAAGGTGTCACAAATGGTAACAGCTCTCTCCTATAAGGCTAGGCTGGTTTGCATTAGATCTGGAAAAATATGGTTCAATCAACTCCAAGTCAGTGAAGGTAGAATATACATTTTGTTATGTGCTCTTGATGTTGATAAGTAGATATTTCACTTGTCATTTTATTTGTCATAATATGACAATTTGTCATAAAAGCCATTTAATATTATTAATATCATTAAGTACAAAGCAATGCATCTATTTAAAAATTAAAGATTGTGTTCTTGAAAGTTCTAACTTACATTTTGTGGGTTTCTACAAAAATATCATTATCACATTTTTAATTTCAATTATTAATTCACTTTTTAATTGCACAATGATTATACATGATTATGTATTTAGGCCATATACGTCGTTTAAAGTATTTTGATATTATTCAATATACTATACATTTATTCGCTAAGTCTGGAAAACGGCATAGATAACTTTTTCTTTGAGTATATCTTCAATTCATGGACTTAGTGCTATAAACGCAATGAATTATAATTAATTGCATTTAAAGTTGCAATTTTGTTGTATTTCACATGGATACTGGTGAACACTAAATCGTTTCGTAGCAAGATTGCAAGATTATTGAAAATTTAGTTATGAAATTAATTAATACAATTAACATGTTTTATTAATTTCATTAATTAATGGATTCCATAAATCACAAGTCATAATTTAAAAAAATAGTTACACGTTCATTGATCTTTACTGTGTAGTTTGTTTGTTAAAATTGTCTGGAAACATGCGTCATATTAATATTTGAATTATTGTCTATTGTTTAACTTTATATGCAAATTTGATCAATTTCGACACCTAAGATTTTCGCGATTTTGAGTATGTTAAATGGGGATTTTTTCTGAATCCAATGCAAAAAGAACCATTTCTGTTGCAATTTGTTCAAGGTCAAAATTTATTTTACTACTCTATTTGTGGCAAATCTAGCCGAGATGTTAGGAAACACGACGTTGGAGTTGCACAGATATCTAGAAAATTTTCCCTTCGAAAAATGGAATTTGTGTGATGATATTAGTTTAATTTAATTTTTCCACTAGCTAAGGAAGAGACGAATGTAAAGTTAAGTAATGGACAGTCTTGGTGAGGAAGACGTTATCGGAAACAAGATCTGTTTTGGGAAACTTTTGTGGAAACGCGATCTTTTTCAAACAACAGCATCGAACTAATAAAGGCCTAACGTAAAAAGTTACCAACTCAAATGTGTCAGGAGGATGTCAGAAAAGAGCATAACTCCAAACACACTTGGTGACTGCTAACCATAACAATAAATATATTAAAAAAGAAAAAAGGGACAAAAATATCAACAACATTATATATAACAATCACTAGCAAAATTATCCAACTTTGAAAATAATACTGTTCTGCGAAACTAGTCCTGTGTTTGGTACTTTCTGTTCTTTCGAGATTCCTTATTTGGGGATCCTGCCGAAGACTGGTAATACAGGGGGGGGGGGGGGTGAGAGTTGTTATACAGAAATAAATAAAAGATACCTTGCTTCCTCCTCTTTTGCCCCCCCCCCCCCCTTTCTCTTTTTCCCAATTAAAGTACACGCATTCGTACAAGTGCGTTTTTATTACAAATTATTTCTAATTGCACTCAAAGCATGCTAAATCTTTCATCAAGATTGAACTAGCCTTTTCAGTAATAGAGAGCAAACATACACGCAAATAGAAGTATCACCTGAGATTTTTTCCTCTGCGTAGTAAAATCAAATAGATACAGAGGCGTAGTTACGAATTAAAGGTGCGTGAGCTGATTTTTACGATTTATATTTAAAAAATGCTGTTTGTTAGGACTGGTCTCTACCGGACAAATAACTGCTCCGATATTGATGGAAATTTGAGGGGACTTCGAAATATCTTACTTTAGATTTGCCAAATTGTGGTATACTCACTGTGATGCAGACCACAAGCCTGGTCAATAAATATTAGAGATGACTCCTTACCGATCGGCCGGGCTTATATTATTGTTAGGACAATATATCTGACGAATGCCCAAACAAATATTCATAGCAGATTAATTCAGAAGTAATTAATTAAGCTCAATGAAGACAGCGCAACGGTTTGTGTATTAGGTATTAAATAATAAGAAAGAAAAAACGTTGAATCAAAGCCCGTATACATTTTTTGTTTGTGCTTTTCATTCACGTGAATGAAAAATATTTGATATTATTAGTTTAACTAAATCATAATTTCAAGGAACTATAATAATATAATAGTATTTCTTTGTTAAAAATGCTTGTCAAAGTTTCAAGGATCGAATGCATGCGACCGCAGACCATCTTAGAAAGGGTCAGTGTGTGTTGATCTTTATCAGTCCAGTTTCAAGCCATCCGTCTGACAAAGACAAAGAGACAAAGACAAACAGGCGAGCCACATGCGAGTAAAATTCCGCTGAAAAACAAAATGAGTTGCCATGCCACACCCTGACACATGTGACAATCCTTTGCCCAACCAACTAATGTTATTTATTTATAGTGGGTGCTGAATTAAAAATATATTTACTCCCCGTAGTCACCCTAAACATTAAGTATTTTCCTTTTTTTTATTATTTATGTATTTATTTATTTATTTATTTATTTATTTATTTATTTATTTATTTTTTATGTATGTATGTATGTATGTATGTATGTATGTATGTATGTATGTATGTATGTATGTATGTATGTATGTATGTATTTATTTATTTATTTATTTGTGTATTTATTTGTTTATTTATTTATTAGGGCCACTTAAACAAAAACCGCATGTCAATCGGCGGTCATGTTCGGTTTTTGTCGTGAGACGTTACGAAACACTAACACACGCACAGAAGGATGGACGGATTAAAAATTGTGCTTCGCTCCCTAATATATGAATACACACAAACGTCAAACACACATACACAAAAAGCAGTCATTGTCACGCAGGGAGTCATTTCATATTCAGTATCTGTCGACAAGCAGTCCCTCTATTATTATAAGCTTATTGATTTATGTATTTATTAGACAAAACGAGGGCAAGATAATTAATTGCATTTATATCACAAAATAAGCTTAGCTAAGACAACCACATAATTCAAGAAACATGTTCGTGGTTGCCTTTGTACAGTGTCATAATATAATATTGTTTTGCATATAAACCTAGACGTAAAAAACTATTAACTTTACTGAAAACAAAGATTTAATTATAAAATATGTAACATATTTCTTAACATTGTTGTTGCCATAGTTTTATTACTGAAATAGTTACCTACACCTAGATTACTTACTAAAATATCAATTAATATTAATAATTTATTTCATCATTCATTAAATATAATAATTTCATATAGTTACAGAAGGTATTGCTATCATCACGATATTAGTTTTTTGTAAAGGAAATACTGAACTGTCTTACTTTCTTTAAATTCTTTTATTAATTGGATGGTAATAATAACCAGCAACGGGGTTGTTCCCCACAAGCACGGGCGTAGCGGAGGGCCCGTATCGAATAATGACTAATAAATAACGTATATTATCAGTATATGAAATAAGCAAAAAAGCATACATCAATAATTTAAAGTTACTAATTCGCGAAAACGATTTATTGCCGCTAATTGTTAGATAGCCCTCGTGAGTGAGCGTAGGTCTATACAAGTGACATTTTCATGATACTTAACCACTTGGACGATCCACGTTTAGAAATCTACACGAATCCTTGAAGATAATCTTATGGGATGTGGGGAGGATAATCCCATGTTGGTCAGAACCAGCCACGGGTATAGGGGCAGGAAAAAAAAGGTTATCATGTCTTGGTCGTCATCGACATTGTCTTTGTCATCGTTCATTTTGTCATAGTCATCGTCGTCGGGGAGATCGTCTAGGGAAGGGGGAGTGGTCCCCGACTAGAATTAACTGCCAGAACTCGCCTCTAATTTCATTGAGTAATTTCCAATACTAGCTGATGTTTGTGAGATGGACTTTATCTCTTTCCTCGCCTTTTACGATTCGCAGAGCCATGCCTTGGCCATATTCTACCCCGGGCCCAGACGGGATTGAAATATTTTTGATAGCTCTAAAAGAAGTGGCAGGCGAAGCTTTAAAATATCAAAGGTAAACGAAAACGATATCAAATTTGCGAAAAACGTGTCATAAACACATACAAACAATACGATTAATTAAAGTGCGATTGTTATGAATATTCTGAACATTGTTGTATTACACTGGAAAACGTTAATATTGTGTTTTCGAATGCTCTTGGAAGTTTCATGAACATGGGAGTTGAAGTTTTATAGTGTAAACAAGAGAGCAATAAAACTCAGCAACACAAACGTATCAGCGTATATTTCACGATGCGGGATAGTGTCACTAAAAATATTTAATACAATCCAGAAATTAAAAGAATTCAACCCGACCGTGATTTGAACCCGGGTCTCTCACTTTCCAGGAAGGCGCCTTAGCCAATCTAGGAATCTAGTGACATTAAAAGTTTTCGCCGCTCATTCAATTCAATCGCTCATCCAATCATTCGTTACGAAATAATGTATTTTTCAAACTACGAATTGATTTTATTTGAGGGTAGTGTTGTTTGTGTCATGTTGTGACTTTCTCTCCATTCTTTGTGGTTGGCAAACTTCTTGATTCAGCTATTCATTAAAATCTAAGATGTGTTCTAATGTTGACTGATAGTAAGCTTGAATGATATATTTGTAACTCTATTTTGTAATTTTCTGCCAATTTTTACAGCGCCAACGACCCCCCCCCCCCCTTTACCACTGGTTGGATTGGAAGTACAAAGGACAAACTTAGGGTTGGCTCGCCCAATCAAATAAATAATAATAAATAAATCAAAATAATAATTGATCAATTAAAAACAGTAAAAGTATTGATTGCTTTAAAATTTTAAAAAAGGATTCCATTCGTCTTCTTACATATAGAAAAACGCAGTGTAAACGTTTTAAACGTCGAAAAAGAGGATGACGGAATCAAATTCCAGACAAATTGGCGACCCTTAGTAAGATTTTTATAAAAAACGGTACGTTTAAAAGTTTGACATCAGCGGGTGGGGGAAGGGGGCTTCGAATTCTGCGTTACGCCCACGTGCCTACGAGTGGAATGTGTCTACAACATAGGCCTATAGTAGAAAGTAGAATTAAGAAATAATATCAAATAAGATACCGTTTTAAGATTATTGTTTGCATATGCTATAGTTATTGTGCACGAGTTCAAGAGTGATTGTGAGGCATGTTTGTGCGTGTATCAGTGCGCCGTAACAGAGTGAACGCAGTTTCGGGCCTTCGGCACTATTTTAAAACCAGATCAACGCCCCCCCCCCCCCACATTGTATTACTTTGATTCAGACGTAAGGTTTTTCCCCAGAAACAGAGTTTATTAAGTCAATTCGCTAGAATGAAATCACAATATATTTAAAAATTAATATATGTTGTTGGAAATATTGATGACCACGCGGATGGGGAGTGTATGGCCAAGATATCAATATGACTGAGAAACCTTCGAAATCTCGGGAGCCTTGATACGTAGGCCTATAAAGCCATTACCATGTTCTCATGACATTCGCTTTGCACTCACATAACCTTAATTACTTTTGACGAGGGTTCAATGTAAAACTATTTATGGAATTAAAACAATGTAATTTCAATTGGTGATTGACATGCCAGACGTCTTGTTTCCTGACAATTTTGAGTTGTGTAGGGCGTGAATTCGGCACTTCCAATAACATTAATGTGTTTGTTTTTCATTTTACTATACTAGGGAAACGCCAATATCGTTAGACGAGTGAGCGAACTATGTGTTGAGTATCCGGGAACATTCCCCTTTCTACCCCCACAAAAGGCTAGATCTAGCCAGCATGAGTCTCCTCTCTAGCCTATCATTTATATACTAATACCAATGATCAATGAAGTCAAATGCAACGGTTACAGAGTAACTCAACACATGGCCGCTCACTCGTTCTAAACTACTTTGTGGCGTTTTCCTATTCTTGTCAGCTGAGGCGCCTTTATACTCGCAATTTGGGAGACCAGGGTTCAAACCAGGGTCGGGATAGATTTTGTTATTCCTAGATTATATGCATACAATTATATGGAAAACAAAGGGACTAAGAAATACGAGTAATGATTGCAAGGTTAAGTCAGTCTCACAGCGGATTTCGGGAAACCTTGAGTGTGAAGATTCGTTATACCTTGGTCACCACCTGACATTCAAAATATTATTTGATAAAAATGATTGGTTCATGAACAAAAGCCATGTCCTTCAATTAAATGTGACATTCTCAGCCTATTTTCAATTTCTTGTTTCTTGTCTTGTGAGTTTAAATCGTAACAAATTTTTCTGAAAATGTTAATAGCACCCACAACACTTGTAAAGTCACGCATCCACGTGCCTAATTAATCATCAATTAATTAATCCCTATAAAAATGTTTGTTTAAAATTTCAGTGCAATCATGTCAGCGGTTCGGCCGTGTTTGAACCCACTCACTCATTCAGTCATTCATAATAATATATGAACAGAGAAAGTCTCATTTGAGTTGAATGGTAAACTCAAGAGTCATTCGCTGCGCTCCCTCGTCTAATAATAAGTCTATAATTAACCCATTTCTAAGTTCTTACGATGTAACTTAAATTAGGGTGGGGGGAGGGTTGATCTGTAGATAAAAATGTTTATTTACTTATTATACAAATATCATTCTTGACTTTACCGAACACCGTTTCCAATTTGAAAGTGACGCGTTGACCTAACGCATTTCTCCCAAGGATATGTATTATGTGGGGTAGGCTACGTCAGACCCAGGTGAAGGTAAAAATATTATCAAGGGAAGGCAAAACGAAGCTGTTTTAAACTAATCACAATTTCATTGTCAAGACGCTGTACGCCGGCCGGAAGCTCCGGCCGCATACCGCACCGAGTCTTGATCTCTTATTCTTGTCTACATTCTATAGACGTTGTATTGAGTGGTCAGCCAGAACAGGCATCCTATAATTTGCAGATGCCATGGATACTCCCCGCCCATGCATTGCAGTCTACGGATAAAAGGTCTAATAACGACTCTTGGTCTCTAAAAATAATTTTCAAATATGGTTTCAGTATAGGAAAATAAAGTTATTCTGGTTTCGTCTTGTACTTGAGCATTACATTTTCTACACATAGTTATGATCAGATTATTTTTGCAAGATTACAACGCATAAGCATTTAAAGTTCAATTAGTTCACACTTCAATATTGTTCACACTAGTTCAGTGTATATCTACGATGATAGTACATAGGTGTGAAGATCACCCTATTTTGTAGAGGTAAATAATATACTATAAATAAAATGTGAAATGAACACTCACGTGAGTCACGTTGCAGTATAAATCACACTTCATGGTGAAGTATAAACACTAGTTCAGTGTATATCTACGATGATAGTAGGTGTGGAAACCACCCTACAAGTGGCGGCCTGGACCATACAAATTCGGGGCCATGGCCCCGCGAGAAATAGGTGGGTGGGTGGTCAGGTCAGGGTGGAGGGGGTGGGGTGGTGGACGGTCGTTGTGTGGACGTTAGTAAGTAGGCCTATTAATCATGAGTGTTTGCTGCATAAATATGAGCTATTAAAGAAATAGTATCATGCCTATATGATGAAAACTTCCCGGACAAGCCAATACTCGTGTCAGATGGGAATGTAATTATTGTGATGGTTTTAAAATGCGCGCTCAAAGATCGTGCCAAATAAAACTGAAAAAAGAACAAAGTCACCCAAACGCGCGGTACCACCAAGCATCTAATATTTTTTCTGTAACCACTACTATACCAGTGGTGCCCGGTGGATATGGGTGTCCGCAGGGGGTGGGGGGGAGGGGGGCCAAGATCCCTGGCCAAGCTTTTAACATTTGATAGTCCTATTTTTTCGGTTTCTTGAGCCAAACATTTTTGTTTAAAAACCCCAATCGAGCACAAGGACAAGACCTTCCAGGACAGTAGCGCCCACCCCACGGGAGACGCCCACGATCACAACTGTGATATGAGAATGACAAGGTTCTATCTGCTTTATAGCTATTGTGAAGCTTGGAAGTTGCCCCAAAGTCCAAATGGTAAGATAGGGTTGGAACCTTGTCATTCTAAGGTCACGGACGTCGCCGAAATATCCTGGTAATGTCACTTCGACTGCACAGAAAATACATTATTTTGATGTTGACATTTAGCCCACTACTTTTTTCTAAAAAGCACCAAATGCACTCTAAAAACCTGATAAAAAAATTTCGCCTGCGGCGCGGTTGTGGGGGCAGGCCCCCCAAATCCCCTAATTTTTCCGCGAAGGACAAGTTGGGATTTTGCCCGTTCCCGGACAAGATTTCTGTAGACGCCCTTGCCGGTGGGTATGCTTAGTTTGCCACGGCATATTAAAGGTCTCGCCTGAAAAAGTGTTTAAGGCCACCTAATTTGGGGCACTATAGCAAAAAATATGTCGCCATCACGTGGGTGCATGGGCTCCCGCAGGAGAGGGCAAGGGGGCAGTTGCCCCCCCCCCCCTCCATGGCCACGAGCCAGCAGAAGTGCTAATTTCCCTTATTTGATGTCTGGATTTATGATTAAACATGTACAATCGATTTCTTTACTGATGAACGTTTGTTAATTTAATGGTTGGCAATTTTCTGCGAGATAGACTTATTGTGTCTTTTACCTGCAATAGTTCGTCTTGAGTTTTGAAAAGAATAGGCCTACCACTCCATAGAATAATGCGAATTTTGATCGTCACAATAAAAGGCTTGCGAAAAAGAAGATGTGAGGTGGGGTAAAGTCATATTATCTCAGTAATCAAAAAAAACTAATAACCGCCCAACTCATTGTTGGGAATCTGAAGCTTTTGACTAAAGGACAAAAAAAGGGGGTAAATTATTTTTAAGGTTTCCTTTAAGATTCCTTTTGGTGGTTTTATAGTTTCGAGTATCGACAGCACACAAATTACATAATTTTGGTATTGTATTCAGCCCACTACTTTTTTCTAAAACCCACCAAACGCATTCTAAAAACCTGGTTTTCAAAATTTTCGCCTGCGGCGCTATTGTTGGGGGGCTCTGCCCCCCAAACCCCCTGTGCTTGCCCAACGAAAGTACAGATAGTGATGTATGCCCCCCTGACAAAATTCCTGCGGCGCCCATGCGTGGGTGGGTGGGTGTAATGCTATAAAGTTGGCCCCGGGGGTTTTCAGGGGTTCAAGCCGCCACTGCACCCTACATTGTAGGGGTAAATATACTATAACTAGGATGTGAAATATACACTCACGTTGCAGTATAAATCACACTTCATGGTGAGGTATAAATACTAAATACTTAGTTATTTTACATAACAAGTAATGGGATTTTTCCTATTACAAGAAAAGTGCTAATTTCACTCTACATTGGGTGGAATAAACCCTCCATGTTTGGGTAATATTATCCGCACATTGTAGGGTAAACTGAGATTTACACATACATTTGGTGTTTTTTATTTTTCCCCCTACACGAGGTGGACTTTATTACATACAATGTAGGTGTTTATTCCCCTTTTTTTTTTCAGTGTAGCTTTGTGCCTCACTGGACTGAAAGTGTCCTTATAAATATAAATCATTGGACTTTTTCACTGTTAGTTAACAAAAAATATTTATTCTAATGTGATATTTCGATTTCTTTACAGAAATCTTTATCAAACAAAATTAACAATTAAAAAACCACAACAGACAGGACAAAAAACATTTCACAAAATATTATAAATATGGCTGTGCATTAATACCAAATTATTAACAAAAAAGTTTATTATGAATAAAAATAAAAAACCAAAAAACAGAACATTAAATTGACAAGTTGGACAGTTATTGATGTATGAAATAAAACTATTGATCTAGTGATGAAATTGATGGACAGAAACTTTTCCAAATGGCTGGATAATTAACACTAGGCACACTGATTGTATTGGCCACACATGAAATCAAACCAGCTTCCTTAATTTTCCGTGTTGTGGCATTAGACTCATGTGCAAGGATTGAAGCGTCTTCCAATTAATATGAAGATGATTTTCATAAACATGTTCTGCGAGTTTTGAAGTATCAATCTTATGTTGTTTCACATTGTTCTTGTGTTCATTTGGAAAAGTTTCTGTCCATCAATTTCATCACTAGATCAATAGTTTTATTTTCATACATCAATAACTGTCCAACTTGTCAATTTAATGTTCTGTTTTTTGGTTTTTTATTTTTATTCATAATAAACTTTTTTGTTAATAATTTGGTATTAATGCACAGCCATATTTATAATATTTTGTGAAATGTTTTTTGTCCTGTCTGTTGTGGTTTTTTAATTGTTAATTTTGTTTGATAAAGATTTCTGTAAAGAAATCGAAATATCACATTAAAATAAATATTTTTTGTTAACTAACAGTGAAAAAGTCCAATGATTTATATTTATAACGTTACTACCTGTTATATAGTTTCATTTTTTATGAAAGTGTCATCATAGCTCATATTCATTACTTTCATGAACCCTTGCACTACTAATCTAGGCGTGTGCCTCACTGGACTGAAAGTGTCCTCATAGCTCATATTCTTTTCTTTCTTAAACCCTTGCACTACTAATCTAGCTTTGTGCCTCACTGGACTGAAAGTGTCCTCATACTCATTTCTTTTCTTTTTTAAAAACCCCTTGCCCTCCCAAAATCAAGTTTGTCCCTTTCCCTGGACTGAAAGTGCCTCTTCCTCAATTTTTATTGTTTAAACCCTTGCACACTAATCTAGCTTTGTACCCCCGGGGGGCCCTGAAAGGGGATCTCATACTCTATTTATTTATTTTTTAAACCCCTTGCACTACTAATCTAGCTTTGTCCTCCTGGCCCCTGAAATGATCCCCAAAAGGCGGAAAAGTTTTAATATTCTTTCTTTTTTAACCCTTGAAACTACTAACTAGCTGGGTCCCTAAACTGGACTAAAAGTGACCCCCTAGCTCATTTTCCCATTTCTTTTTTAAACCCTTGCACTACAAATTAGTTTTTGTGCCTCACTGGACTAAAATTGACCTCATAGCTTTTTTTTCATTTTTTTTCCTTAAAACCCCTTGCACTACTCTCTTTTTGTGCCTCCTGCCCTTTAAATTTGCCCCTCTAGGTCATATTCATTTTTTTCTTAAACCCTTGCACAAAACAAATTTACTTTGTGCCTCACGGGACTGAAAGTTTCCTCATATTTCATTTTCTTTTCTTTTAAAACCCTTGCACTAAAATTTCAAGCTTTGTCCCCCCGGGGGACTGAAAGTGTCCTCATAGCTCATATTCATTTCTTTTTTAAACCCTTGCACTTCTAATCTAGTTTTTGTGCCTAAACTGGACTGAAAGTGACTTCATATTTCCCTTATTCATTTCTTTTTTAAAACCCCTTTTGCCCCTACTAATCTAGCTTTGTGCCTCACGGGACTAAAAGTGTCATAAATAGCTCTATTCTTTACTTTCATAAACCCCTTTGCACTACTAATCTAGTTTTTGGTCCCTCACTGGACTGAAAGTGTCCTCATAGCTCTTCCCTTACTTTCATGAACCCTTGCACAAAAACAATCTACTTCGGGCCCACTGACTGAAAGTGTCCTCATAGCTCATTTCTTTCTTTTTTAAAACCCCCTTTTAAAACCTATTTAATTGGGCCGGTGCCTCACGGACTGAAAGTGTTATCATAGCTCATTTTCATTACTTTCATGAACCCTTGCACTACTTATCTAGCTTTGGTGCCTCACGGGCCTAAAAAGGGGTCCCCCATAGATTATTTTCATTATTTTCCTGAACCCTTGCCTACAAATCTAGGCGTGTGCCTCACGGGGACTGAAAGTGTCCTCATAGCTCTATTCTTACTTTCATGAACCCTTCACTACTAATTTTAGGCGTTTTGCCTCACTGGACTAAAAGTGCCCATCATGTTTCAAAATTCTTATTTTTCATGAACCCTTTCACACTAATCAGCTTTGTGCCTCACTGGCCCGGGAAAGGGGTCATCATAGCTCATATTCATTACTTTCATGAACCTTTGCACTACTTATCTAGCTTTGGGGGGGCCTCACTGCCCTAAAAGTGCCCCCCCCCCCCCCCCCCCCCCCCCCCCCCTCATAGTTTCATTTCATTTCTTTTTTTAAAACCCCTTGCCAAACTAATCTAGTTTTTGTGCCTCACTGGACTGAAAGTGTCCTCATGGGCTCATTTTCCCATTTTTTCTTAAACCCTTGCACTACTAATCTAGCTTTGTGCCCCACGGGACTGAAAGGGGTCCTCATAGCTCTTTTCTTTTTAATTTCATGAACCCTTGCACTACTAATCTAGTTTTTGTCCCTCCTGGACTGAAAGTGCCCTTTAAAAGTTTCATATTCATTACTTTCCCATGAAACCTTCCTACTAATCTAGCTTTGTCCCCTCACTGACCTGAAAGTTTTCCCTCATGCTCATATTCTTTTTCTTTTTTAAAACCCCTTTGCACAAACTAATCAGCTTTGTCCCTTTCACTCCCCCTGAAAGTGCCCCTATAGCTCATATTCTTTCTTTTTTAAAACCCTTGCACTACTAATCTAGTTTTTGTGCCTAAACTGGACTAAAAGTGACCTCACGCTAAATAATCATTTCTTTTTTAAAACCCCTTTTGGAAATACTAATCTAGCTTTGTGCCCCTGGACTAAAAATGCCCTCAAACACATATTCTTTTCTTTTTTAAACCCTTGACTACTAATCTACTTTTTTCCCTTACTGGACTGAAAGTGACCTCATACCCTCTTTTCATTTTTTTCTTCCCCCTTTTGCATTTACAAATCTAGCTTTGTCCCCTCACTGGACTGAAAGTGATCTCATGCTCATTTTCATTTCTTTTTTAAAACCCCTTTGCCTATAATCTAGTTTTTTGTGCCTCACTGGACGGGAAATTGATCTCATAGGCGATAGGCTCATTTCATTTCTTTTTTTAAACCCCTTTGGGCACTATTTTATCTAACTGTTTGCCTCACGGACTGAAAGTGACCTCATAGCTCATATTCTTTTTTTTCTTAAACCCTTGAAACTCTAATCTATCTTTTTTGCCTCACTGCCCTTTAAAATTTGCCCTTTCATGGGTTATTTCATTTTTTTTCCCTTAAAACCCCTTGCACTACTAATTTTAGTTTTGGGGTGCCTCATTTGGACTGAAAGTGTCCTCATAGTTCATATTCATTTCTTTTTTTAACCCCCTTGCACTACTAATCTAGCTTTGGGGCCTCCCTGGACTAAAAATTTCCCCCTATATCATTTTTTCATTTTTTTCCCTTAAAACCCCTTTGGGCCTGCAATCTAGCTGTGTCCTCACGGACTAAAAGGTGCCTGATAGCCATTTTTTCCTTTTCTTTTTTAAACCCTTGCACTTCTAATCTACTTTGTCCCCTCACTGGACTGAAAGTACCTCATATTTTCTTTATTCATTGTTTTCAAAAAACCCTTGAAACTACAACTACTTTGTGCCTCACTGGACTAAAAATGCCTTTCATAGCTCATTTTTCATTTCTTTTTTTAAAACCCTTGCACTACTAATTTTCTTTTTTGCCTCCTGGACTAAAAAGTGACCTCTAGCTCATTTTCTTTTCTTTTTTAAAGGCTGGGGGGGCACCTTCGCGCGGGAATTTCACTTTTCGAAGTAAATGTTTTTTTTAAACTCACACCCTTTCCCCCCTCACCGTTTAAAAAATTTTTCCCTTTCCGAGGGAAATTTTAATAAGTTTTAAAGGGCCCTGAAAAAGGAAAATTACAATTTTTTTGATATTTAAAGGAAAAATTAAGTGGGGAATGTAAAATTTTTTGTAGTAAAATTTCCTGTTTTTTCCTTTTTTTCCGGAATATTTTTTTTTTCAACATGGGTGTTTTTTTTAAAACATTTTGCATAATAACATTCACTGGAGTGTAAAAGGGTTTTAAAATTTTTCCTTTTTCCCTAAATGTCTTTAAAAAATAAAAAAAAAAACTAAATATTCATTCGAATCAAGGGGCGCTAGCCGGGCTCACTTGGACGGTAGCGTTTATCGGGCCCAAAAGCCGTCGGTTTTAATCCTGGAACTATTTGTCGGGGGCCCGGGAGGTGGAAAAAAAAGGACTACGGGTACAAAAAGCCTAGCCCGGGGGCGAGGGTAGCCTACCGACCGCCCTTTTCGGATAAATATCTTTTTTTGGGAAAACTCATGATGCAGACCGTAAAAACTTTTTCCTTTTCCCCGTAACACGAACTGAAAACCAAAAATTTCAAAATAACGAAAATATATTATTGAATTTTGATTTTTTTTAATTTTTTTATTCCCCGATGCAAAAATTGTTTAGTTTATTAAAAAATTTCCCCAAATGTTTTAATTATTGCTCTTCCATTTGGATAATCATCCGGGGGGGTTTAAGGGGGCAGTAATCGAAACCCCCCCGGCACCCCCACCACACGAATCAGAATCGTGTACCTTCGAACTAAAAACCTACATCGCATCCAAAAATAATTATGCTTGCATGGGTTTTAATGTAAAATTCTAGGGTCTATCAATCAAAATTATTTTAAATTTGTAAATTTAGCTCAAGTAAATAAAAAAATCGGGAATCAAACCCATGACTTTTTTAAATTTTTAAAAAACCCAATAAAACTATGACCAGGAGAATGTTTTTGGGTTTAAAAAATTTTATTTTGTTTTTTAAAGTCCCCTATTATTTTTTATCGTGCTATTCAGACGCCCGTGGGGGGATAAAAGACGAGAAAAAAAATTACAAAATTTTTTAAAACCCCCTTATGCGGAATTTGAAACCCCCTCCCCTTTTGGGGTCACTCGATTTTGACCTGAGGGCCCCAAAACCCCATGACCATTTCGGACGACTTTAAATTTATGCACATACCAACCGTTTTGTAAAAATTTGGCCCTTTTTCTAAGAGGGTCCCCCTTTTTTATTATATCATGCTTATTAAATCCCTGTGTCCAATTTGAATCGCGGGGAAAATCTCATACAAGTTGATTGATATTAAAAGTTAAAATGTTAGGGTTTTTAGTTTTGTTTTGGGATAAGGGGGGCCCTCAACTTTAGGGGCCCCCTAATAAGCCATTTTAGCCTTGATAGGTAGGGAGGCCCTTTTGGGGGGGGAAGAAAGGGAATGTTATCGGATACTCTGTACATGGCTCACTCACTCGTCTAACAAAGCTTAGGCTTTTCCTTTTAAAAAATAAATAAAATATGGGTAATAATATGAAAACGGGTAAGGGTTTTTAATAAACTTTTTGTAAAACATCCCCAAAACCGCCGTCGCTGTATACATCAAATCACAAAAGGCGGTTATGATGTTCAATTGCGCTTGAATTTGAAACCAAAAAATCGTGGTTTTTTTTTTTTTCTTTAGTTTCGTTTTTTGACTAGAAAAAAACCAATCCGTTCTTGTGTGCTGGGGGCTTCTAGAATCTAGAGGGTTTTTTGGGCACCTATGGAGGGCAGACACTTTACCTTCCCAGGCCCCACCCAAAAGGGTTTTCCGGATAAATTTTTTTATTTCCCTACAAACGGCCTCAGATGGCGTATTTTCCCACTGGAGAGATGGGGGTTTTCGGTTGTACCCTTTCAACATGAGTAACGCCCCTTTCAAATCATCCCCAACGGTAAAACATAATTTTTCTTTCAAGTTTTGAATTTATAAAATCACAACTAACAAATCGATTTTGTGGGTTGGTCAGGGGGGGTAGGCCATACAAAATGGAAACGTCGCCCGGTTTCAAAAACATCCCTAAAAATAAAAAATAATTATTATTCTTTCAAACTAAAAATTTTTAATTACACAACTAAAAATTTTTGAGTAATTTTTTTTTGTGCATCACACCTGAAACTTTTACACATTTTTGCTTCTTGAGGACATCGGGTAATTATTGTCAACCCATTTTAGCAAATTGGGTTTCTTTTAAACCATCTTTTTTTAAAAACATTATTGAACTTGTAATTTTATTTTTTTTTGCTCTGTACAGGGGATGAATAAAATTTCTAACTACAACTTTGGTAAACGGGCGTCGGTAAACCCCGAAAAATATCTATTTCCGATCCCGTCTTTTCACTTGTTTTTTTTTAAATTCCCGTTCATTGTCATCACATCAAACCCCCCCCCCGCATTTTTAATTTAGCGATTGAGATTACAAAAAATTTTATATTACCTGCGTGTAGTCCCCATTCCAAATTTTTTACGAAAGACAATAGACGTCCGATATTTTGTAAAAAGGCAATGGATAAAAACCCCCAATATTTTTTAAATAAAATTTCTAACCAAAAATTCAAAAAAGCAGAAAACAAACGTTTACCCTTTCTCCCATCGGTGATATTAGGGCACCCCCCGTTGGGTGGGCAGCCCGTCTTCGGGAACATGGTTTTTATTACCTTTAGATCTTTCATTGCCGTATTTTTTTTAGCTATTGAAGCCTTCCCTCGCTTTCGCTTCCTTTGTTTACTGTCCGGGGGGGGCATATTTATCACAATAGTGTAAAGCAAACCCGGGCATTCCGATTGAAATTGTGCACATATTTCCAAATTCACTATTTGGTAATTTTTAATAGTCCCCCTTGAGTTACATTTTAAAGCAATGAAACGGGACACACATTATTATGTTTCATGATAATTCAAACTAGCAATAAAAAAAAAAATTAGGCTTTTTATACAAAAAAATGTATTCCTACGCCCTGAAAAAATTTCACACTTTGGAAGTATAAAAAAATTCCCTAAAATTTGATGATCACAAAGAGTTTGAACACAAATTTGACTTACAAAACTTGTTTAAAAAAACAAACCGTTCTGCATGCAAACCTCATTTTTTCAACTAAATGCGTCCCCCCCCACCCGGAAGGGAGCTTTTTTTTTGGGGGTAAAAAAACCCTTTTTTTTAAGAATTACATGTGGGCTAACTTGCGAAGTTTACCCCCCACAGAAGCCCTAATCTAGTGATTTCGTATAGCAATAAATAAAGATAAATTTATTTTATCCATGCGTGAGTAAACGTTTTTCTTGATTCTACTCCCGGAAATAGGACATTTGGCTTTAAAATCACCTTTACTAATACACTCGGGATGTATTTTCCTCTGTAAACAGTTTTTACACCCCGGGGCAGGGTGGGGTTTCTTCCGGAAATTTTGTAACTCAAAAGGTTTTTTGGGGTTTTGGAAAACCAGCAATCGGCAACCTGACTTTCATATTTCCAAAAGTTTTTCCCCTATCAAAGGGCGAATGCATCCTAAATTTGGAAAAACCCTTTAAAAAATTCTCTTTTCTCTCCTCTCTCTTTTCTCTCTCTTTCTCTCTCTCTCCCCTCTTTTTTTTCATTTGTCTTTCATCCTCCATTTCTCTCTCGCTGCCTCGAATACTATTATAGCAATAAAAAAAATGTGAAACAAAAAACCCTCAAACCAAAAACCCCCCAATTATTATTTAAAAAATTAAGAAGAATGATAATGAAAAATGGGTAATGAAGTGAATTTATTATGTAATGCCTGCACATGAGGCCCTGATTCAGGAGGTTTGCACATCGGGGGGCCGGTTCGTACCAGCAACCGGGAATCCTATTTTTTTTTTGAGGGTTTTCCCCCAAATCAAGGGGAAATGATGGGAGTGACTCCTACTAACAACCCTCGGCCCTTCCTCCCCACCTTTTTCAAATACTATAATACCTATTTTTGTAACCTAAAACAAATTTTTTCCCCGGGCGGGTTTTTCCCTTTAAAAACTATTATTTTTAAAAAATGGGTTTAGGCAGGAATCGAACCCCCGTCCCCAATGTTTATGTCCCCTACACAAGGTGAATGCCCCCGCCGCATGAGCCATCGTGATAGAAACGGAAAAAGGGGTAAGCCTTACATCCGAGTGAAATGAAATTAACCCAGAAAAAGAGGAGAAGGAAAACAAAAGTTTTGTGGTTTTTGGGGTTTTTTTCCCTGGAAATCACGTAAAATTGTAAATTTAAAAATTTTAAAAGGGGGACACACATTGTTTACCTGGGGTTTGTTTTTATGACAAAATATTTTAATTTTGCCTGAAAATTTTCATTGGGAAAAACCAAATTTTAATCGTATTTACTATATTGTCTTTCCGGGGTTTTTTTCGGAAAATGTAAATTTCCCTCATATAAAAATTTTTTCGGGACACGCGATAGTAAACAATGACAGGTGAATTATGTATTCAAAATACCCTTTCATTCTATTCAAATCCATTGCATGTCCCCCCCTTTTGACCGCAGGGGCCCAGGTCCAATTAAATTTTTTTGCCGTATAGAGTCCCTCCCCACCATTTTTAGGGCAGTGCTAATCCCTCAAAAAAAAATAAATTTTTAAAAAAGGCCGGGCTCATGTACCAATTATACCTTCGTCACAACTTTGGACCCCCACCAAGATAAATGGGATCTCGCGTTTCCAAAAAGAAAACCAAAAATAACAATATGGTCTGGCGACACATTTAAATTATTTTCTATTATATTGAACGGAGTGGAGCCATTGTATCGGCATCGCTGTCCGAAGTCTGAGGCGCACGCCTAGCGAAATTAGGGGATGACAGGTTGACAAGACCACTTATTCCGCTCGAATGAAGAGCGGCGAAATAGGCACTGCACTCAAAATGGTGAGGACGACTGTACCTGGGTGCAGACTCTAAAATGGAGTAGAGAAGCATAGAAAAGTAATTCAAAGTCAGATTGGTGGTCGGAGCGGAGACCGGCCGTGGACCTGCTCCGACGAGTGTCTGACTCGCACTGAAAGAAAATCTACCTGCGTTCGGGCGAGGGTGGCTGCCCGCACCACCTTAAACCCTTGCACTACTAATCTAGCTTTGTGCCTCACTGGACTGAAAGTGACCTCAAAGCTCATATTCATTACTTTCTTAAACCCTTGCACTACTAATTTAGCTTTGTGCCTCACTGGACTGAAAGTGTCCTCATAAATATTAATCATTGGACTTTTTCACTGTTAGTTAACAAAAAATATTTATTTTAATGTGATATTTCGATTTCTTTACAGAAATCTTTATCAAACAAAATTAACAATTAAAAAAACACAACAGACAGGACAAAAAACATTTCACAAAAATATTATAAATATGGCTGTGCATTAATACCAAATTATTAACAAAAAAGTTTATTATGAATAAAAATAAAAAACCAAAAAACAGAACATTAAATTGACAAGTTGGACAGTTATTGATGTATGAAATAAAACTATTGATCTAGTGATTAAATTGATGGACAGAAACTTTTCCAAATGGCTGGATAATTAACACTAGGCACACTGATTGTATTGGCCACACATGAAATCAAACCAGCTTCCTTAATTTTCCGTGTTGTGGCATTAGACTCATGTGCAAGGATTGAAGCGTCTTCCCAATTAATATGATGATGATTTTCATAAACATGTTCTGCGAGTTTTGAAGTATCAATCTTATGTTGTTTCACATTGTTCTTGTGTTTTGGAAAAGTTTCTGTCCATCAATTTCATCACTAGATCAATAGTTTTATTTCATACATCAATAACTGTCCAACTTGTCAATTTAATGTTCTGTTTTTTGGTTTTTTATTTTTATTCATAATAAACTTTTTTGTTAATAATTTGGTATTAATGCACAGCCATATTTATAATATTTTGTGAAATGTTTTTTGTCCTGTCTGTTGTGGTTTTTTAATTGTTAATTTTGTTTGATAAAGATTTCTGTAAAGAAATCGAAATATCACATTAAAATAAATATTTTTTGTTAACTAACAGTGAAAAAGTCCAATGATTTATATTTATAACGTTACTACCTGTTATATAGTTTCATTTTTTATGAAAGTGTCCTCATAGCTCATATTCATTTCTTTCTTAAACCCTTGCACAACTAATCTAGCTTTGTGTCTCACTGGACTGAAAGTGACCTCATAGCTCATATTCATTTCTTTCTTAAACCCTTGCACTACTAATCTAGCTTTGTGCCTCACTGGACTGAAAGTGACCTCATAGGCGGAAAGCTCATATTCATTTCTTTCTTAAACCCTTGCACTACTTATCTAACTGTGTGCCTCACTGGACTGAAAGTGACCTCATAGCTCATATTCATTGCTTTCTTAAACCCTTGCACTACTGATCTAGCTTTGTGCCTCACTGGACTGAAAGTGTCCTCATAGCTCATATTCATTTCTTTCTTAAACCCTTGCACTACTAATCTAGGCGTGTGCCTCACTGGACTGAAAGTGTTATCATAGCTCATATTCATTACTTTCATGAACCCTTGCACTACTAATCTAGGCGTGTGCCTCACTGGACTGAAAGTGTCCTCATAGCTCATATTCATTACTTTCATGAACCCTTGCACTACTAATCTAGCTTTGTGCCTCACTGGACTGGAAGTGTCCTCATAGTTATGTTAGAGATCTTTTATCTATGTTGCACTACTGCCCATACAGCAAGCTGTGGGTTAGACGCCCTCTAGTGGTTTTGTTATGAACTAGGAGTAGAACATTGTTGTGAAGAGAAGAAGGAAGTATTATGTTATTATTTGATTGCAAGTTTATGAGAATACAGATTGTTTTTATTTAAACCGTGTTATTAATTGTGTTAGCTCGTTCCAGACCCTCCAGAACAGATTCAAGCTATTCCAGCTAACATTTTAGAAGTGGGATAGATTTCAGCTAACACTTATATTCATTTCTTTCTTAAACCCTTGCACTGCTAATCTAGCTTTGTGCCTCACTGGACTGAAAGTGTCCTTATAGCTCATATTCATTTCTTTCTTAAAACCTTGCACTACTAATCTAGCTTTGTGCCTCACTGGACTGAAAGTGACCTCATAGCTCATATTCATTTCTTTCTTAAACCCTTGCACTAGTAATCTAGCTTTGTGCCTCACTGGACTGAAAGTGTCCTCATAGCTCATATTCATTACTTTCATGAACCCTTGCACTACTAATTTAGGCGTGTGCCTCACTGGACTGAAAGTGTCATCATAGCTCATATTCATTACTTTCATGAACCCTTGCACTACTAATCTAGCTTTGTGCCTCACTGGACTGAAAGTGTCATCATAGCTCATATTCATTACTTTCATGAACCCTTGCACTACTAATCTAGCTTTGTGCCTCACTGGACTGAAAGTGACCTCATAGCTCATATTCATTACTTTCATAAACCCTTGCACTACTAATCTAGCTTTGTGCCTCACTGGACTGAAAGTGTCTCATAGCTCATATTCATTTCTTTCTTAAACCCTTGCACTACTTTATAACTAGGTACTGAGATTCTTAGAACAGTTAGGTTTAATTACTATATACAATAATTGGACTCATCATGTTCTTTTATTAAATTAATATATTAAATTAAAGGTAAAGCAATATTTCGGGTACCTACTTTCAGTACCCTTCAAAAGGCAACAAACCAAACAAAACATAAAACTCCGTCAGCCAAGGTCGACACATCTAACAAACACGGCCATCTTGATCTCAATAAAAAATACATATTCAAATAAAAAATAAAAATTATACCACAATCATGCCCACAATAGTTCTATGGCTTGGGGACAAACTCTTTCCAAATCGCCGGGAAATCAATGCTGGGAGCACTGATAACATCAGCAGCCACAGACATCAAGGCAGCCTCCTTCAGCCTCCGTCTATGCGAATTTGCTTCGTGTAGAATGATTGAAGCGTCATGCCAGTTCACATAATGGTGATATTCATAGACGTGCTCCGCTAGTTTTGAGGAGTATACCTTGTGTTGTGCAACGTTGTTTTTATGTTCCTTTAACCTGACTTCCAGAGGCCTCTTGGTTTCTCCAATGTAGATAGCACCACACTGACATGGAATTGAGTAAACTGCATTTTTCGACGATTGTGATACGTTCAAGGGCTTGGTTTTTGTTAATATACTTCTTAAAGTTCTGGAAGATTGAAAAACTGTTCGTATTCCAAATGGAGAAAGTAAACGTCTGATTTTTTCTGACAAGTTAGGGTAGTAATCCAGCACAACTGTTTTTTTTAATCTTTGGAGGATCTAGAACTTGACTAATGTCTGTCAAAACTTCCGTAGTCCTATCTGTAGTTGGAGTAATCATTTTTCGAACCAGATGACTTGGATATCCATTATCACAGAAAGCATCATTCAAGTAGGCCAGTTCTTGGTTCAACAAAACAGGTGAAGAACAGTTAGACGTTGCTCTTACAGAAAGACATTTCATCACACCCTTCTTTACATGGAACGGATGGTTTGAGTCAGCTCTCACGTACTGATCAGTATGTGTAGGTTTTCTGTACACACACGTGGTCAAACTAGTACCGGAACTATCCTTTGAAATTAGTAAGTCTAGGAAAGGAAGCTTACCGTCCTTCTCTTCTTCAACTGTGAATGTTATGTTGTTGTGGAATGCATTCAAATCTGCATGCAAAGCAATTAAATCTGCTGTGTCCCATGATGAATGCAGAGAATGTCGTCTACATATCTAATCCAAAGATCTATGTTGGTGGAGTTTACCTTAAGCACCTCAGTTTCAAGATGGTCCATGAAGAGATCCGCTAACAATGGTGACAAGCAGCTTCCCATTGCCAAGCGTCCAGTTGGGCAAGAACTTGTCTTCAAATTGGAAGTAGCATAACGTCACACATGCAGTCAATAGTTCAAGGATGCTTTCAACAGGTAATTTTGTTCTGTCAGAAAGAGAAGCGTCCGAAGAAAGTTTCTGTTTAATCAGATCTAGAGTCTCCTTCACAGGCACCGAAGGGAACAAATTTACCACATCGAAAACTGACCATTTTAGTATGAGTGTTAATGGGTACATCTTTAAGCACAACTGCTAATTCTTTGAATTGCCAATTGAGGATTTAATTCTGTTCCCAAGAGGTTTTAGTATGTCTAGCAAAAATGATGATAGGTTACTACATGGTGATTCTCTTGAACTGACAATTGGTCTTAGGGGTAAATTTAACTTGTGTATCTTAGGAAGTCCATAAATGTGAGGTGGTTTTGAGTGGTGTGGAGTCAGATAGGTTCTCAGCTTCAGGTCGATGTACTTTTCTTGTTGTTTTATTTTCCGATATACCAAGGATTCGTAGGACGTAGTAGGGTCTTTCTTCAATAATTTATATTGTTCTGAAGTCAACATTTCTTCAATTTTTTCTGTGTAGACATCTTTGTCTAAAAGCACAGTGGCCTTTCCTTTGTCAGCAGGCAGAATTATAATTGAAGAATCAGTCTTCAAATCTTTTAGTACTGCCAATTCCTTGACATTTAGGTTAGGTTTACCTATCGGTTTCCTCCTCAAAGCTTTCTTTATATTCACCCTAAGTTCATCCTTTGAATCCTCGTCAACTAAATGCATGCACGACTCAACAACTGTTACCACATCTAACTTGTCGACACGCTTTGGAGTAACCGCAAACCCTAGGCCTCGTGACAAAACAAGTTCTTCAATTGGATCTAACTTTCGGGAAGAATGGTTAATGACAACTTTATCAATAAATTCAGGTGTTGGAGTAAACCTTTGTTGAACTTGTTCTGCAGTTTTCTTCTCGTGTAGTAGTCTACTAAACTTGTCAAGTTGAATGTTCTTGGTTCGCATAAACTCAGTATCGTAGATCCGCTGGATAGACATGCAGACGTCCCATAATCTAACATCACCTTGTGGTATTGTATATGAAAAGGTGCTATGAAGGGTATGCTGTATTTAAACTCGTATGCTCGTATTTAAAACTGTATTTTATTCCATGCTCTCAGTCGCCATAACCTATCAACTCTGACTTCCGTCTTCTTACACTCACCGCCTCCCTAGCCCTAGCATCCGCTTGTCAGGCCTAACAGTGGCCAGGGTCCACTAGATACTTATGCTAAGCTGCTGTAAGCTGGGTCTTCTCACCTGATGTAAACAAACCGCCATTTTATATCTTAGCGTGTGTTTTAAAAATAATCTGGAGCGCTCCGAACACGCTCTGTAATATTATCCGTAGCAGAATGTGCTATGTTTTTGTTTTGTTTTGACAGATCATGGACAGCAAGGATTTGGCATTGTGGATTGTTACCATTATTACTTTTGTATTTAGCTAGATTGTAGTTATAACTCCACGATAACAGATTGTGTGTGCATAAGTCTAGGCAAGCTAGACTTTGTGTGAGATTTTTCATAGACCAAGGCCTAGGCATAAGTCGACGTAGAGCTTAGGTCTGGAGGTTAACCGCGTTCTTAGGCCTAGGCCCTAGGCTTAGAGCAGATTCAAGTTCAAGTTTTATTAAAATGAATCATTAGGTTTTGGTTTATACATGGTGCAAGTATGGTTTGGGCTCATCTTTATCTCACCAACTACATCAACCTATGCTGTTTGCCTCGGGCCCTAATATCCATTATGCAAATGAAAATTGAGAAATGAAGTTGAAAGATATTAAAATTATTTACATCATAATGTTACCTGCAAATATAATAATCAAAGAATATAAGTGGTAGCCTATTTATGTATTTATTGCATTCAAATGTGCAACCGACTTCTCAAATTGATGTCCAGCTGCAGTTTTCTGTTTGTTTACAAAAATCTCTTTGAGGTCCGTTGGATAATGTGTTCGCGCACTCAGTAGACACATTATCAAGGGGGCCTTGACTTCAAGATATAAAATGGCGCTTATACATTGTGGAAGTACAAGCGAAGACCCACCTTACAGCAGCTGTTAGGTATCTAGTGGACCCTGACAGTGGCCATGAAAACATAGCTGGCGGTGGCTCAGCAGCTGAGACACTGGCGGTCGTTTCAAACACTACATCTCTCTTTTTCTTTATTAGATAATTGTTCTAATTATTTAGAAATTTTTAAATGTTCACATTCTTTATATCTTAATGATTAATCTAACATTATCTTTACTGATTTGTATCTAACATTACCTTTGTCTGATTTATTTTCACTTTGTTTCACTTTATTGATTTTATATACTCTGCTTTAGTGATGACATGAATCACTTTCACACTTCACTGATTTTATTTGCTCTGCTTTAAATGAATTACTCACTTTCACATTTCACTGTTTTTAATTTGCTCTATTTTAAAATGAATTTGTAAATTGTTCCTGGGTTGTTGTCATTGTCTCTTAGTGTAGCTGGTAGTCGTGTAGTCTTCTTGGTAGCAGTCTTACTCTTGCGGAGGGTCTTCTTGTGTGTATGGGAATTTCTTCCGGTCTGTGATGGTGTAGGCCTTCATTGATGTTTTTCATCAGGTGTAGGTCCTGGTGTTGGCGCTTCTTGTTCCATCTCGATATTGATACGGGTATTTCTCGTTGTAGGTGCCGTGACAGGCTGGTTCTGAACTGTGACAGGCTGGTTCTAAAACCGTGACAGACTGGTTCTGTGTTGGTCTTTGCTTGAATGATTTTACTTGAGAAACGTTTCTGCAGATTGTTTTTCCACTTTGATCTTTGATGATGACTTGATTTCCTTCACTTCCTGTATTTTGTACATGTCTTTTGCAAATTTTGTGGCAAGTTTGTTTGCTTTGTGCTGTGTGATAATTACGGTGTCCCCCCGGGTTTCAAGTGTCTTTCTGTAGCGTTTCTGTTTCTGTTCTGCATTTTGTTTTCCTTTTGCTTTTGTTGCGCATCTTTCGTTCTGATTTCTCTGTCCATCTGCGTTCTTCTGGTCTTGGTTTCTGTTGCTGATGGTATTGTTCCACGGATTTCTCGCCCAAACATGACTTCGGCTGGCGAGAGTCCTGTTGTGCCATGTTTTGTTAAATCGATCTTTGATATCATTTTGGCCTCAGTAAGTTCCGCTAACACATCGTCAATTGTAGGGGTAACATACCTCTGCCTAAGTACAGCTTTATTAGCTTGCCGCATATCTAGACTATTCTCACTCCCTTGTCCTTTTTGGTATGACTACCAGTGGTGAGACCCAGTTTGTAGGTCCCGTGACAGGCTCTATTATGTCTAACAGCTGGAGTTGAAGTAATTCATCTTCAACATGTTTGCACAGGTGAAATGGAATTATCCTGGTTGGTTGTGCAACTGGTGCTATGTTTTCATCGACATGTAGGTTAAGTTGGAAGTTTTTAAGCTTTCCAAATCCCTGGAAACACTTTTCATGCTTAGCCAATATGTTTTCTATGTTGCTGCTGACATGATTTATTGTAGGATTACCTGTGATTTCCAGTCCTGTCCGTAGTACTCCGAGGATCTTGGCAGTTACTTTGCCTAGGGGTGGCACATTGTTGCCTGAATTACGGCGATAGTTGCAATGACTCGTTGTTTCCCCTGATGATTTCTGCATTGAATTGGCCCTGGACTTTGAGCGGTTCATGTTGACCATAGGCATAAATGTTGGTGTCATCGGTTTGGAGTTCTGCTGAGTGTTTTAGTTGGTTCCATTCATTGGTGCTAATTGTGTTCACTGTTGCTCCTGAATCGATTACAAATGCTATCGGTATTTTATTGATTTCACACGTTACTTTGTCATGTGAGTTGTCATGTGAATCTGACGGATAGAGCGCAAATACATGACTGTCGGAGTCTGAGTCTCTGTGTTGTTGTTTTCAACGTTTTCCGGGTTTGATGTGTTGACGAATCGCACTTGGTTTTTAGTTTTACACACTCGTGCCAAAATGGTTTCTTCCGCCGCATTTTGAGCATGTCACTCCACGAGTACATTTGCATTCTCTTCCATAATGTCCTTTATTGCCACACCTGTAGCATTCTGCATCCCTGTGTCCTTGCTGTGATGTGGTTGTTCTAGGCCCACGGTTTTCTGTTGATTGGTTAGGTTCTGAAGGTTTGGTTCTAGGCCTATCTCCTTGCCTAGGCTGAGAATGGGGCTGATTATTTCTAGGCCTAGACGAGTTTCCGCGCCCATTATATTGATCTTGTTTCACATAGTTCACTTCTAGGGCTAGGCCTAGAGGTTCAGTTTGTTTTTCGATTGTTTTGCCTGCTTCTCACTTTCCTCTTCAAGTCGTGCCATTGTGAGAGCTTTGTCTAGGGTTAATTCTTCTCCATTTTGACTTACTTTGAGAAGTTGTCTTCTTAGTTTCGTGCTCTTACATGTGTCGATGATTAGTCCACAGATGTGTTCATTCTGCTGTTCAGCTGTCCACTCACACGTTTTTGCTAGATTTCGTAGTCTTGCCGCGAATTTGTCGATTGGTTCGTTTTCTTCAGGCTTGGTGTGTCGGAACACGTGTCTCTCAAAAGTTGTATTCTTTTTTGGGTTGAAATGTTCGTCTAGTTTTGTAATCGCGTCTTCAAAGGTCGTTCCTGTATTTGTAAAGTCCATAAATATATCCTGTACTGCAGGTCCCGCCATGTGGAGAAGCAAATTACGTTTCCGCACATCGTCTTCCTGTTGCCCCGATATAGAAATTAAAACGTGACTTCCACCTAGTCCACATCGCCGACTGATTCTCACCTCCCGGCGTAAACCTATCCACTGATGGCACTTCTAAACTCATGTTTGTTTCGCGTGAACGTTCGTTTTTATATCTTCGTCGCCAATGTATTGTATTATGAAAAGGTGCTATGAAGGGTATGCTGTATTTAAACTCGTATGCTCGTATTTAAACCTGTATTTTATTCCATGCTCTCAGTCGCCATAACCTATCAAACTCTGACTTCCGTCTTCTTACACTCACCGCCTCCCTAGCCCTAGCATCCGCTTGTCAGGCCTAACAGTGGCCATGTAACATAGCTGGCGGTGGCTCAGCAGCTGAGACACTGGCGGTCGTTTCAAACACTACACGTGTGCTAATAGAAATTGTATCTCTGAATCCATCATACGATGAAGATGAAATATTTTTTGTCTCAAAAAGGCTATCTGATCTTGCATCAACAAAGAAGAAGCTTTCCTAAGAGTGGCGTGCCCTCTACCTGTGTGGACATAATGATTCTTGATTCTAAATCCAAACGGAACGATAGAGAATTGTTTACACTTACACATGAATGTCAGATGATTTAGAGCTCTTGCCAAAGTCACAGATGAACCTTCCAAACGTCTACAATGTTGCTTGAAGATATCTGGCCTGTCACACTGCCTCGGTCTAGGGCTTTTTCCAGGCTGGAAACTCGGTCTCAACCAATCTGGTACAAACCGTTCTACGTTTTGATTTGATGTCTCAGTCAACAGGTCCATGCTGTGAGGATTTTATAACTACTGAGATTCTTAGAACAGTTAGGTTTAATTAGTATAAACAATAATTGGACTCATCATGTTCTTTTATTAAATTAATATATTAAATTAAAGGTAAAGCAATATTTCGGGTACTTTCAGTACCCTTCAAAAGGCAACAAACCAAACAAAACATAAAACTCCGTCTCCCAGCCAAGGTCGACACATCTAACAAACACGGCCATCTTGATCTCAATAAAAAATACATATTCAAATAAAAAATAAAAATTATACCACAATCATGCCCACAATAGTTCTATGGCTTGGGGACAAACTCTTTCCAAATCGCCGGGAAATCAATGCTGGGAGCACTGATAACATCAGCAGCCACAGACATCAAGGCAGCCTCCTTCAGCCTCCGTCTATGCGAATTTGCTTCGTGTAGAATCTAGCTTTGTGTCTCACTGGACTGAAAGTGACCTCACAGCTCATAATCATTTCTTTCTTAAACCAATTGCACTACTAATCTAGCTTTGTGCCTCACTGGACTGAAAGTGACCTCATAGCTCATATTCATTTCTTTCTTAAACCCTTGCACTACTAATCTATCTTTGTGCCTCACTGGACTGAAAGTGTCCTCATAGCTCATATTCATTTCTTTCTTAAACCCTTGCACTACTAATCTAGCTTTGTGCCTCACTGGACTGAAAGTGTCCTCATAGCTCATATTCATTTCTTTCTTAAACCCTTGCACTACTAATCTAGCTTTGTGCCTCACTGGACTGAAAGTGATCTCATAGCTCATATTCATTTCTTTCTTAAACCCTTGCACTACTAATCTAGCTTTGTGCCTCACTGGACTGAAAGTGTCCTCATAGCTCATATTCATTTCTTTCTTAAACCCTTGCACTACTAATCTAGCTTTGTGCCTCACTGGACTGAAAGTGACCTCATAGCTCATATTCATTTCTTTCTTAAACCCTTGCACTACTGTTGTGTCCACTTTACCCATTCAAATCTCCCACCATTATCCACCGCCATGCTAATCTCATGCCTGGCGACTTCCCAACTGGACTGCGATTCTATAACTCTGACGGAGTTGGACCCAGGCGTTTCCTATACAGTAATCGACTCGGTTGTAAGTGATCGACCCAGTTGAGGTCGATATCGTTGCGATATAATCCGTGACAACCGAGTCCGACTCGGTATATTTGTATAAAATGGTGGATGATAAGCCTTGGCCTACACGTAAACACAACCAGATTTTTAACTTTCTCAAACGAATAACAATAGTATGCTCAAAGAAAACCAACCTCTAGTAAGGGCCTACCCCTAAAAGTCCCCTGCGTTCCCTTTTTTCATGAAATTATACCATTTAAATCCAATTTCTCCCCGATTGGAAATAATACACACATCTATGTCATTTCGAATATTTGACAACTGACTGCGAATCATTTGTTCACATTTGACCGTCCACGGCCATGTAAATCATACCTTTCGACCTCGACCAACAACAACCGGAACGATTACTGTTACTACCGAGTCGGTCCCGTGACAGAGTTGAACCCGTCAAGTTACTGAATCGGGGCCCAGGACTGCGATTCTATAACTCTGACGGAGTTGGACCCGGGCGTTTCCAACGGTAATCGTCTCTGTTGTAAGTGATCGACCCAGTTGAGGTCGATATCGTTGCGATATAATCCGTGACAACCGAGTCCGACTCGGTTATATTTGTATAAAATGGTGGATGATAAGCCTTGGCCTACACGTAAACACAACCAGATTATTAACTTTCTCAAACGAATAACAATAGTATGCTCAAAGAAAACCTACCTCTAGTAAGGGCCTACCCCTGAGAGTCCCGTGCGTTCCCTTTTTTCATAAAATTATACCATTTAAATCCAATTTCTCCCCGATTGGAAATAATACACACATCTATGTCATTTCGAATATTTTGACAACTGACTGTGAATCATTTGTTCACATTTGACCGTCCACTGCCATGTAAATCATACCTTTCGACCTCGACGGAGTCGGTCCCGTGACAGAGTTGAACCCGTGAAGTTACTGAATAGGGGCCCTGGATGGACAGGAAGGAGTATTGTAGGATGATGGCTACGAGCAAGGAATAAAATGACGGAATATCCAAACATATAATGCAGTGTTTATTACGAACCCGAAGCAAATCCACAACATTGGCGACGTAAATGGGATTCTAAAATATGTCTAGAGTATCCTCAAACAAATAGATCCGTCGAAATATCCTGAGCTTCTCAATAAAACGGGGGTAAGTAAGACCACGTTTTTGGCTAGGTTATGGTTGGTCTTAAGTCATCACTGCAGACGCAACTATTAACAAATTTACTCGACCTAGGCCTAGGCCTTGCTACATCTAGCATTGGTAAGCCTAAAGTCGATAAATAAAAAGTGAAATACAAACATTTCAACATGGCAATGCCAGGCCTAACTTGCACGCCGTTTCAAGGATGCAGCCAACCCAACGTTGGTGTACTCTGGAACAAGTGGGTCTCGCGTTTTGACACGTACCTTGAAGCTTTAGACATTACAGCACCTACTAGAAAGAAAGCCCTCCTACTAACATGCGCAGGAGAAGAGGTACATGATATTTTCAACACATTGCCAGAGCCTACAATCGTAGTGGATGTTGGAGCAGAACCGCCAGACGTCTATGAGGTAGCTAAACGCAAACTTAGCATAAAATTCTCTCCACAAACTAACGTAGAGATAGAGCTTTATCAATTCAGACAAGCCCGTCCATCAGAAGGAGAATCCATTGACCAATTTCACTCAACCCTTCTGAAACTAGCGGCAACCTGCAACTTCCAAGACGTAGGCCGAGAAATCAAAGTCAAATAATTCTACACTGGACTCCACGTCTACGCAGGTATGCATTACGTCACGCCGACGCAAGCCTAGAAAATCTCCTGGCTGAAGGACGTCTACAGGAAATGACTGAGCAGAGGGCTACGTTCCTCGAGGAGCAGGTCACTCAAGCAGCAGCCCAACAGGTGAGAGCCATTTCAAAGCCACAAGGCAACAATAATCATACAGACAGTAGGCCTAAAAACAGCTATCATAACAAGGCAGGCTCACAAAATAAATTTTCACAAAAATCTTTTGATAGGCCTAAACCTAAGCCTAAGCAGACAAGCCAGGCAAGTAACCTGCCTCAAGACAGCCCGGAGAGAACATGTTTCAACTGTGGTTTACCGTGGCCACACACAAAAGGACAATCTTCATGTCCAGCTCGCGGTAAGTCATGCAACAAATGCAAGAAAGCCAATCACTTTGCATCTGTTTGCCAGTCTGTTGCTGAACAAACCAGGACTACCACTTGTAACAATGAAAACTCAGGTTCAGATGAACCCACCTTCCATCTCTCAGCAAATAAAAAAAACAACAAATGTATCAAAATCAATGTTACGGTAAATAACACACCAGTCATGTTCATGGTTGACACTGGTACCACGGTAACTATAATTTCTGAATCGATTCTTTGCCAACTTCAATCACCCGTGACTCTCCAAAAGACCAACACGAGAATCTTTCCTTATGGCAGCAATACCAGTCTGGAAGTAATAGGTCAATTCAATGCCGCACTCGTTCATCAGTCAACGGAGGTACAAACTAGCGTATACGTGGTGCGTGGCAAGACTGAAGCCCTTCTAAGCTGCCAAGACTCTATAGCCCTAGGCTTAATAACTTTCACTTGTGCAATAGGAAAAGATAAGCCTAATCTTGTTGAAACCTATGCAAAGCAGTTCCCTGAGTTGTTCACTGGAATAGGTAAACTGAAAAATTCTCAAATTCAGCTACACATTGACCCTGCAGTCCCTCCAGTAGCACAGAAACATCGTCGAGTTCCATTCCATGTTCGGAAACTGGTTGAAGCGGAAATCAAGAGACTCGAAGAGGCAGATATCATCGAGACAGTTGACGGTCCTACACCTTGGGGTTTTCACCGGTGGTAATTGTACCCAAACCACACAACCCGGGAGCCGTCCGACTGTGCGTAGACATGCGTCTACCGAACCAAGCCATCAAGAGGGTAAGACATGTGACGCCCACTATTGAAGACCTGATTTCTTCATTAAATGGAGCCGCTTACTTCTCAAAACTTGACCTAAATGATGGATATCATCAGTTAGAGCTAAATCCTGAATCTCGATCAATAACTACATTCTCAACCCATGTCGGACTCAGACGTTACAAGCGTCTAAACTTCGGGATCAATTCGGCAGCCGAAACGTTCCAGGATGAAATCAGACAGACATTCGCAAACATTGACAACGTCATGAACGTCAGCGATGACATCTTGGTCTATGGAAAAACTAAAGACGAACATGACGTAGCTCTGACACAAGTGTTACGCCGCTGTCAAACAGTCGGTTTAACTCTGAACAAAAAAAAGTGCCAGTTTGCACAGACAGAACTGATCTTCTTTGGCCATATCTTCTCAGCCAAAGGACTACAAGTTGACCCATCAAAGATATTAGCTTTTCTCACTCTTGAGAACCCAACGAACCCAACAGAGGTTCGAAGTCTGCTAGGCATGATCAACTACTGTGGCAGATTCGTGCCCGATCTAGCAGAGAAAACGAAACCGTTACGCGAGCTAACTGAACATGGACGTGAATGGTTATGGGAAAACAAACACCAAGTCGCGTTTGACAACCTTAAACAAATGCTTGCATCCACCAAAGCATTAGCGTACTATGACATAAACAAGGAAGTTCATATCCATGTTGACGCAGGACCAAACGGACTGGGAGCTATCCTTTCACAATGCGAAGAACAAGGTGAACCAGACGTCGTAGCATATGCTAGCCGTGCACTTACAAAAGTTGAAGAACGTTATTCCCACATTGAAAAAGAAACATTAGCCGCTGTATGGGCAGTAGAACACTTTCGTCTCTACGTATCAGGAACCAAGTTTACTCTGCACACCGACTCGCAACCGCTAGTATCTCTCTTGAATAATCCTTAGTCAAACCCATCCGCACGCATAGAACGGTTTACTCCTCCGTGTGCAGGCATACAACTTTCAAACAGTTCATCAAGTTGGAAAACTCAACCCCTCCGATTACATGTCAATGCACCCCTTGCCATTCCAGAAAACGGGATCCAGAACAGAAAGCGTTCCAGATGAGTATGTAAACTTCTCGACACAAACATCTTGCCCAAAAGCTATGTCAGTTGGAGAAGTTGCTACTGAAACTGAGAAGGATGTAATACTGCAGCTCCTCGCCACTGCACTTCAAACCCAACCAGAAAAGTCTCGTCTCTGGGAGGCCAAGGAAATGGAGCCATATCGCCATCTAAAAAACGAGCTTACTGTCGGAAACAAAATCATTCTTCGAGGAACCAAAATTGTATTACCTACTTCCCTACAAGACCAAGCAATCGAACTTGCCCACCAAGGTCACCGCGGGATCGTGAAAACCAAACAGCTGCTCAGAGAAAAGGTTTGGTTCCCAAAAATAGACGCAAAAGTCGACCAAGCTGTTAAACACTGCGTACCTTGTCAATTGATCACCAAAAAAAGTTTTCTAGAGGTCCAATACAACCAACAAAGTTACCAGACAACCCGTGGGAAAATCTTGCAATTGACTTCGATGGACCATACCCGAACGGTATGTACCTGGCTGTTATCACAGACGAATACTCGAGATACCCTTTTGTCGAGCGTGTCTCTTCAACCAGCTCGAAACAGCTGATTCCTATTCTGGACAAACTCTTCTGTCAGTTCGGTCTGCCACTTCAGATTAAAACTGATAATGGCCCTCCGTTCAACGGCTATGAATTTCACCAATTTCTTGCCGACCTCAAGATAAAGCATCATCGAGTAACACCGCTATGGCCTGAAGCCAACGGAATGGCAGAACGTGCAGTAGGGTCTCTTAGAAAAACAGTACAAGCAGCTTACCTAGAGAAAAAGGATGTCCAATCAGAAATCAACAAATATCTGATGAACTATCGTGCTACTCCTCACTCTACTACCAACAAGACCCCGTTCGAACTTCTTATTGGAAGAAACATGAACACAACGTTACCAAGTTTCAAGACGAGCGGTACAAAAACTTGCGAAGTGAGACAAAGAGATGAAGCAGAAAAAGCTAAATCCAAATTGTATGCCGACAAGAAACGACACGTCAAAGAACATCATTTCGAGAGAGGAGATACAGTTATCTGCAAACAACAGAAGCAAAACAAACTGACGCCATCTTACAACCCCGAACCCCTGACAATAACTGAAGTCCAAGGGTCCCGGATAGTCGCACAAAGAGGAAAACAACAAGTCAGAAGAGACGCCTCCTTCTTCAAGCGATTCAACGCGCCAAGCGACTACAGTCCGACGCCAAACAAAATCAATGCTGAAGTAGACTCCGACGAAGATGATGTCGTCACCGCTGCTTCTCCCAATCCTGTGTGGTATGTTCCACAAAACCTACCGTCTGATGTCATCAACGTTATTCCACCTGCTGAGCCTCCAGGCAGGGTAGCTGACAATGCAGAAGTGCACGACATAGACGTACGGTAGCAGAAGAAGATCTCGCTGAGCAACCAATGGTAGAAGACGGTCCAAACAGACGACGCAACCCCAGGAGGAAAAAGAAGAAACCTTTCCACCTCCTTGATTTTGTCACTGAATAATTATATTACAAAAGTCATTATCTCATTATCATCTCATTATCGTCATCATTATCTTTAATACTTCAAGCTTTTCTTTCACTTAAGACCTTACTTACATATTATTAATCCATCTTAATATCTTTTTAATCAAACTTGCACCTTATTAATCAAAGAAGGGAGGAATGTTGTGTCCACTTTACCCATTCAAATCTCCCACCATTATCCACCGCCATGCTAATCTCATGCCTGGCGACTTCCCAACTGGATGGACAGGAAGTAGTATTGTAGGATGATGGCTACGAGCAAGGAATAAAATGACGGAATATCCAAACATATAATGCAGTGTTTATTACGAACCCGAAACAAATCCACAACAACTACTAATCTAGCTTTGTGCCTCACTGGACTGAAAGTGACCTCATAGCTCATATTCATTTCTTTCTTAAACCCTTGCACTACTAATCTAGCTGTGTGCCTCACTGGACTGAAAGTTTTTTTTAAATAATCCAAGGGCCACTTATTTTCAGTTTTCTAAAGGAACTGTAAGAGTTTGGTTGGAGATCGAAACTTTTTCGGTACAAAAATTCGAGTTTGTTCGAAACTCGGAAATCCAGGTTCCTCCATCCCTATTATTGCCCAGCCCTTAATTCTTTTATATACTTGTGGCTGTGAAGTTATTCTTCTTTCAGTGTCATCACATTGTTGCCCGGCGATGTTATTTTGACTGGCACCCCATCTGGCGTTGGAATGTTCCAAAAACCAGAGCCAGTTTATCTGAAGGTTAGTTGCACCTTGTTTATTTGAGTAATATGTATGGGACCAGGGAAGATACTTATGAATTGTTAAATTTTCTCTATGAATTTAATAATGTTTTATTTTGATTTAAACCTACACCCCCCCCCCCCCCCCTTTTTTGTGCATACAAATTTCTAGAATAATTAACAAACCCACAATACAAAAAACTTGTAAAATAACGGTCAATTTCTTTACACACTTAAAGGCATTGAGATCTAGAATAGGTATGAAGGACTTAAACCATTCTACATTCGCTTACTCTTTTTTAATTCCCTACCGTCCGTGGCTGCATCCTTGCAAAGCTTGGCAAAATTGTATTGTCATTTGTCAACTATTGTTTATATTATTTATAAATAAAACAGTTTATTTATTGTTTTATTATTATATTATTTATTGTGTGCCTCGTTGGTCTTGTGGTCAGCGTATCTGCTTCCAATGCAGAAAGTCCAGGGTTCGATTTCCGTCAAAAGTCAGAAGTTTTTTAACTTCTGATATGGACTTAAGTCCATCAGTTCTTGTCTTAGGAGTTTGTAAACGGTAACTTTGGAGCAGTCCTAGCAACGAGGCACATAATAAAGTTAAAGTTGTTCTGAATCGGCCTTGTTGATTCTGGTGTTGATACACGGGTGTTCGCACTGTCCATACCACTGATTGCTATATTTCCTATTAAAAATATTGATCTTTGGTTGGTTATCGCTCACTCGTCAATTGCGTCGGGGCCTACAGGGTTGGCTTGGCCGCTTTGATTTACTGTCCCCCACTGAAAATCAGTTATATAACTGAGTGGGTAGACTCTAAATACAATTTATTTATTTATACGTGGTACAGTACTTGTTAATCTAATGTGTGCTTGTACTTCAGGTCGGAGATGTCATTGAAAGTGAAATCGAACGCATTGGAAAGATGAAAAATACCATTGTTTAATCAACTGATGAACGATGAAGAACAAGGATGTTATTTGACACAGTTCATGATAATAAACCTTAAATGCAATTGTTTTATTATTGAAAGGTTAAACCTTAGGCACCACCAGACCAGAATGTTACCAGAATTTGTATTAATTATGTACAGTTCATATAGTGTATCATCATTCTTTCTTGCTTTTAAAATGTGTTTGCTAAACATAAGGCTCAATTTATGTATTTTTAAGATTTACTCACATTACAAAATCAACTATTATTTTATACTACTGTATGGTCAATAGGCCTACTTGTATTGACTTATTTCTTAAGTTACAATGGCCTGTAAAACTTCTGGTGACTGCCATAAATTATAATGCTCCAAGTGCTAGTGTTTTAGTTTATTCAATAATTATTTTAAATTAGCTTAAATATCGATGAAAAATAAATATCATGACACAACTCTCTGCGTTACTCTAAACCTTTTTAGTTAATTTTTTAATTCTTAGGTTGTTCATAAAAATAATAAATTCATATGAATTGCTTGTCTATTGGCTAGCATGAATAATAATGAATGTTATAGTCAATATCCAAGATCTAAAGGGGTAGAAAATAACAAAACAGAAAATATAAGGTACAGTACCTTTAAGTAACAAATCCCAGTAATTTAAAAAAGGCTAACATGCTCAATTTTAAAACCACACAAATGTAACTTGTAACAAAAGAATTAAGTTTCAAAAAAAGAAAATTGAATTTTTGAAATTTAAATAACTTTATTCTTTAGGTCAACAAAATTATATTTAGGGATGCACATCGTTACTTTTTTCATCATCGATTATCAAAATGGTAATGCCATTATCGATATCACCAATAAAGCCTGTTCCGACCTATAAGTGGAACCTCAGGTGAGGAAAGTGTAAGTCAAAACAATACAATCGCGTTCTGTTTGCTGCCTCGCTGTCTTTGATGTCATGTGTTTGACTTCCGTTAGCAACTGATGGCTCATTTCCAAACAAGAATCTCAAGTGTGACACAATTAGCCCAGCCAGTGCATGGCACAACGCGAGATAATCACCCTCTATTGTTTTGGCTCGTGCCACTATTGACCAATTACATATTTGAAATTTTGATAATCGATTATCGAAATTATATCAATTATTGATTACCAATGGCGATCAATAATAATAATATAGTAAATATAATAAATATAATAATAATAGTTATCGTGTGCATCCCTAATTATATTAAAAGTTAAAACCATGTTATTTATTTTATTGTGAGAAACATATAGAGATAGGATAGGAGACCAACAGCTTACCTGAAGTGGAGTATTGTTGATCCTTGTCATTACATTCAACAACAACAACTACAACAACAAGAAGAAAAAATTGCGTCGACGCTAGCAAATATTTTGCTAAAACACTTAAAATCCATAAAGAAATCTCGTGCTGCAAAGAGCCTTGCTGAAGCCCAAAACTAACACGGCACATGTAATAGGTTCTTCCATAAGTGCTCCTTGCACCTTGCTCCTTGCAGATTATTAAGAGAGAGAGAGATATGCCAAATGAAGGGTTCTCGATACCTGTCATATAAATACAACACACTATACGCACATTTCTGTTCATTTGGCTGATTGGCATCAGAGTTGTTTGGAACTTTGCACACATGTCAAGAAAGTGGAACTGTATGGCTCTACTGTGGCACATTTTGAAAAAAATAGTTGTAGGTGAACATTACAAATATAAATTGATTTTTACAATTTTGGATTTTCTTAAAAGTCCAAAATTGACCTTTTTCGTGAATTGTTTCTGGCTGACAAACAAACAATATTGATAATCTACGACTGTAGGACTGTCTGATATAGTGGTAGCTGTACGCAAAATAATACTGCACTTTTTGAATACGGTTTGCCGCTTTGAACAGTTGTAAGTAAGACCAAAAGTAATATTTAAGGATGTGGAGTCCAGTGAAGGCTCTCGTAATTGGTAACTCATACTTTTAGAAATTGTTTTATCTTGGAGGTGTGAATAATCTTAGCTGTTAAAGCGCCCTAAAACAAAACTACTAATACTGGTAATACTTCATAAAAATTCAAAATGGCAGCCATTTTTCAAAACTATGTCTTATGATACAAATATTCTTTTGATGTGTCTAATAATTCATGTATGGTATCGTTTTCGTATATTTCCGACTCGAATGACACGAAAATAAGGTCAAAATAAACATCTGGGTGAAATTATAGAAGTTTCACATGTATTTAGTAGTAGCCTATATTTTCAAGAAAATCTTCTTAGATTGGGTCCGACTTGAAAATCCCTACTCTACCCCTCTAAATGCTTCTAGCATTAAATTATTTTATTATAATGTTTAATTTAAAACCCAAATTAATTTTTTACACTTATTGGTCAGTCATTGCTGCGGCAACCTGAGGTGTGCAACAGGTGGTTAATGATTATTATGCTGCACTTTTTTAACACGGTTTAGCACATGGCTCAGATGTAGCTGGTACCCAATAGATATTTTTAAGATGTGGAGGCAATGAAAATTCCCTTGGAATCCAAAATAGCGTCAATTTTTGGAAATTACCTTTTGACACAAAATTATGCTCAAAATGACTAATAATATCATGTTTGGTGTCAAGTCCATTTTGTATTTGAGCCACAAAACATGAATTTGAGCTACACATATTCATTATACGTACAATTTACAAATGCACTACAGCTGTTTATCACAAATCGACTAATTGATATAGAAATAATATTTAAGCCTAGTAAAGAATAGGTATTTAAAATTTTCTGTTTAATTTATACTAACTTCACACATTACTCTCTTACCTGGAATTCTGACATTCGCTTTTGCAGTTGGTACACATCAGCGTGCACAGGACACCTGTGGAGGCACATACGCACCTAGTTGTGCAGCCTGGTTTACAACAGCATTTCAGTAACTCTGCCACACTGCTGGTAGTGTAATTCACTGGGGAGTTATATTCCTGTCTGACCCCATATAATGTGTCCTCCCTGATATGTGGCACGAGATTACGCAATGGCTTACTCTAGGCAGCAGACAAATACTTTTGTGCTTTGTTTACAGTACTCATTCAACTCTCTGCCCCATCCATAGAGAATAGCGACAAAATGTTCAAGGAGTTGTATGATGTCAGACTAGGCTAGATGTCAGTAAACGCTCTAGTAACTTCCGTCATAAGCTTTCCACTTCTTCCACACAGAATGCTTGTCTTTGAAATTAAAGGCCCAGTCCACTCTTCAAACTTCATTTGAATTTTAAAAAGCGTGTGTGTTATCATAGAGATCAGAAAAAATGCAACAAAATCGCCCAACAAGTTTTGAAGCTATTTGCTGCACCCTTCCTAGCGATACGTCACTTTTGGCGTGAGTCCGCCCGCAAACCGATAGCCAGGTAGAGTAGAAGGTTGACGGAGCCCACCAGTGTTAGGCAATCACTCTGGTAATGAAAACTTATAGAAAACTGCTTGTACCTTGTGCTCTAGTGTGTTCATATTTAGTGTTACATAATATTTATGTTATTTTTTAAATCTTGTGACAATGGTGAACACGTGTTGTGTTGAAGGATGTACAAATGAGCATAATAATGATCGTGGCATTTCGTTATTTTTCCCAATAAGACACGATTTCCTTCATACAATAAGCAGTGGCAAAATACATTGAATGAAAGAATGACCGGTAGGTACCATATGTTTTTTCCTAAGTTTGTGTGATACATGGTGTGATCCATAGGCGCAGAGTACGGGAACCGACGGGGCTCAAGCCCCCCAGCTGTGACGCAAGGGGGCTCAGCCCCATCTGCGTGAGCTCTAAATTGTATAAGTGAAAAATTCCAAGGGTTCAATTGCTAACAGGAGTTGCTTCTTCAAACAGTCGTCAAAAAATTTAGGGCCCTTCGAGTTCGAATCAATGCACATGGACTAATTATGTCTTTTTCCCACTTCAGGTAAATGAGAGTATTCTTTCTTTATGTAATCCAGGTAGGGTTGCTGACTGACGTGTGACCATCACCAACAGCGGCACCTACAGGGTTGGCTTGGTGTGCTTTAAATTTAATGTCCCTTGACGAAAATCAGTTCTGTGACCGAGTGGGTAGACTCTAAATACGAATTTATTTATTTATAAAAATACATAAAAAACAATTTGTTTGCGTTCTTCAGGAAATTAGTGGTTGTGAGTCGGTGCGTCCCTTGCGATGGTCTGGCGTTGTAGACAGAATATACCACACATAACAAAAACTTGTAAAAATACAGCCAAACCTTTTACACACTCAAAAGAAATGAGATCTAAAAAAAGGGCCAAGCTCTTCTACCCTTTTACATTTGCGCATTATTAATTCATAAACGTGCCGTGTCCCATAACAACATCCTTGAAAAGCTTGGAAAAATAGAATTTGAAACTATTAATTTAAGGTAATAGTTCATCCAAATTCTTTTAATGGTCATGCAAATTCTATTTTGCCAAGCTTTTCAGGGATGTTGTTACGGGACACTGTACGTTTATGACTAAGGGCCGGTTTTTCAATCGGTCGTTAAAGAGTTCGTAAAGCTTAATCAGCTGATTAGCAGAAGTCGGTGTTTTTCAATGGCTGCTTAACGCTAATCAATTGATTAAAACATCTTAACGGATCGTTAAAGTTACGGGCCGAAAATGAATCCGTTAAGGCTGTAACAGACTGATTAAAGACTTTGTTATAAATTGACATTTCCAAAAGTATTACGTAAATACTCCCATGCAAATATGCACACAATATTTATTTATATGAATATGTTTATTTAATTTAATGAATTCAGTTTTTAAGTGATAATATTGTAAATGGACTTTTATTCATTATGTGACACATGTCACAAGTGATTTATTACAAAGTATTTTATGTTTTAATGGCTTTTTATTGCGACCTAGACACTATGCCACTAGAGAGCATATTATTATAGGATGCTTTCTGCAAGTACGTCAATATGCTATGACTCATACCGACAATGTTGGCTCGGGCGCTAAGCGCTCGACTCTGATTCGGGAGGTACCGGGTTCAAATCCCGTCGAGACCGGCAATCCTGACTGAAGGTTTTTTCCAAGGTTTTCCTCAGTCAAGGCGAATGCAAGGGATTGAGTCCTCTAAAACAGCCCTCGGACATCCCTTCACAATTTCTTATCCGCACATACCTAGTTCACCTGAAGAGGGGCTAATTGCACCCTATAACAGGTTTCCCACGATAAAAATTTAAATTTGTTGACTCATGCTTCGTACAAGGGCTTATGGAAACTTGATGGAAAAATTAAAACATTTGAGGTGCATTCACATGGTTCAAATTGAATTGATTTATGTTTTCAACTGAAGACTAGAATAAAGTTAATGTACCGGTATTTTGTATAAAAAAAACTTCATTTGAACTGGAACTCACTCTGCAACAATAATTATTTAAATTGAACATTCAAAATGCGAATCGTGTGCCCAAGTTACCGCCGCAATGTTCAAAACGTATGAGCGTGAAACATTAACAAATTTCCAAGATGAAACAAAATCACCTCATTTTTTTCCCATTTAACACCCTTAAAAATAATATGTAGGTGTGAAAATTTAAAAAAGTTTCAACTAGCGGGGATCGAACCCCAACCCTCCATGCGGAAGGCCAGAAGCTTACCACGGCGCCATGCCGGCCATGTAGATTTTGTTCCGCTACCCGCCTACTTATACGCAATGAGCTGAGGTAGAAAAACACATTGTATAATATGTTTTGATCGTCAATATGAATGCGTGCTACAATAAAATAATTATTAAAATCGTCTTGGACCGCGCATTTGTGTAAGAATTGTTATTTTGCGGACATTTACTTCTTGTAACGGGCTCGCCACGGCCGAGTGTGTGGTGCACTGCTTTGGAAGAGTTCGTTAGTTAACGGAGACTTAAAATCACATTGAAAAACGCAAACTGCACAACCATTGATTAAAACTGTTCGTAAAGCTTAACAGTCTGTTAGCTGACGAACTCTTTAACGACTGATTGAAAAACCGGCCCAAAGAATACACAAACTTGTTGTAACACTTGCACGTCTTACCAGCTGTCTACAGTATTTTTTTTTTACTATAATTATGTTCCGAATATGCAAAGATATGTAATTAATGTAATAACTTAAAGGATATTAATAATGATCTAATGTGATCTACTTTCATTTTGAATCGACGTAAATGTAAATTGATTTTGATTAATAGTCATTATCGTCAGATTAATTAATCAAGGTAATTAAGGTATTTCTAGAAGGTTTTGAAGCTGGAAAAGTAGACCTATGTATTGGATTATTAATAACTAATGATTTTGCTTTTTATTATAAGGAACTATTAACAATTTTAGTAGAATGTTATAAGCAGAAAATAGCCCGTGTATAAAATAACATCTGAGTTAGTTCAGGTGAATGGTTTCTCGAGATAATTGGCCTAGGCTTCGAAAGATTCTAGATGTTTGCTTGCGCTGCGTGGCCAGTGTTCGCTGCTTTTCTAGAAATGTATAACGTGACCAATCTGTAGGTGACTGTGCAGACCGGTTTAAATCTAGGTAAGGGGTAAGAAGCGCGGGGGTGTGTGTGAAGCTTGAATCTTTTTACTGGAGATACAGCAGAATAGAGCACAACGGAATAGCCACACCGGAACAGAGCACAAACCGAACATTTCCGAATCGAGCAGTGTTGCCAAATAATGTTGTGTGTTCGGTTCCGTTTCAGAACTGATTACCGCACACCAGTAATTTGTGTGATCTATTCCGGTTGAGAAAGGATAACAGCACAATATGTACCCCACTTGGGATCGCAGAATAGAGCACAAACGGAACAGAGCACAAAGTTTTTTTGCATCCCGAACGTTTCCGAAGCATGCAGGGTTCACAAAATGTGGTACGGCACACGCAAGCCTGTGTGCGTTATTCCGGTTCTGAACGGATTATAGCACACACCTTGACGTGTGTGCGCTGTTCTGGTTCCAAACGGATTACAGCACACATTTGTGCGCTGTTCCGTGTGGCAGTTTGTGCTCTGTTCCTGTTAAGAACGGAATACCGCACACACATTGGCGTGTGTGCGCTGTTCCGGTTCCAAAGGATTACAGCACACATTTGTGCTCTGTTCCTGTTAAGAATGGATTACCGCACACACATTGGCGTTTGTCCGGTTTAAAGCGATTGGTTGTTGCGTTCAGTAGATCAATTGTCTTTATTCTTATCAGCAAGTGAGTGACTGCCGTGTTTGTGCATTGCTATACTAGACTTTCTGTGCGTAGACACTGCCCTTATCGAGTTGGATAATATGAATATAATGCACAAAGCTGCAGTGCCATTCATATTAGCTTGGATATTCCGACACAGTTAAACACAGTCCATTGTCTTAAATCTTGATATCTATTAGCTTTGTACTTTTGTAGGCTCAATCAGCCGCCAAGCTTCGTGAAGACTAAACAAAATCGTAATTTTTCCTTGATGACAACAATGACATCTCAGAAATGAAAACAGAATTAATTATTATATTTCTAATACTGTTACACCCCCAACTTCGGGACTTTATAAAAAAGGTTTTGGACCAACATGAAAATTTGTTTAATTATATTTATCACACCAACATGCAGCATCAACTAAAAGCATCACTTATTGGCCTGCTTTTCAAATTTAGAAATACAAAATTTGCAAAATGTGTGTGTAGAACGGATTAAAAGTGTTTTTGTTCAATGAATCAGATATTGTATGTAAGTGGGATGCTTAGTTTTTTTGGTTTAATTATTATTGTATTATTTGTTAAATATTTTCTGTATGTTTTATTGTCTTAAAAGGGAGGGGGGGAGGGGATTTTGTTTTTAAACTCCTTGAAACCAATAGTCCGGGGTCTATCCGCAAATTTGAGGCTGAACCTAGGACAAATTGCTATAGAAGCGAATTTAGTATCATTGGATTCAGAAAATAAAACTAATTATAACCCATAAAGAATCCCCTAAAATCCCCTTAGGGTGGATGGGTCTAATCAACCCCTAAATGAAAATGTAATAAAATGGAATTTAGAAAAAACTTATTTTTGAAATCTAGTAGGCCTAACCATGGTATGTTTCAAAGCTTATTTAAGGGTCTTTCGAATAAAATATATATTTTAATTGATTAATATCAGTTTTGTGGCCAGCAGAGGTCAATAAAGGTCAAATTTTGTATTTTTGAAATATAATTTGGTAAACGTTATTCTATTGGCACAATAATGTTTGATGATTGACTCATTGTTGTAAATAATTATAAAGAGGCCACACATGGGCCACACTTGATACAGCATAAGTCAATTATGGCAGAAAAAGGTTATTATTACAATCTATAGGGCAATGTACCTACGAGTATGTAGTCAAAAATCTGTTTACTTACGTTTAGGCGCACTAAAATCATGTTACGAAATAATATAATTCTCCGATGGAGATTTCTCACGTATGCATCAAGACTATATTTTGGGACGTACTTGGATCAAAACCGACACTTTAAAATCCTTACTGAAGATTTTATTCAAGGATTTCCTTAAATATATTCGGTAAAATCTCAGATTAGGCCCCTTAATATAGCCCTTGGATATGTTATTTCCACTAAATTTACACCCCATAAGTAGTAGGCATTGGGGCTGTCTGTACACTCTGGTACCTCGTTAAAAAACACGTTTTTTTCGTTTTAGGGTGTTTCCCAGCCGCCATGAAACGTGAAATGATCTTTAAATACGTTATAATCAGAGCTATTTAGGTACCTGACAACCCATGCTTATTTTAGTTGGGGTGCGATCTTTCCTTCCGAGTTAAAAATTTTAACTCCTCTGGATTCACCATGGCAGAGGAGTTAAAAAAGTGATTTTGATAATTTTTCATCCCATTTTTAACTAGGAAGGAAAGATAGCACCCCAACTAAAATTAGCATGGGTTGTCAGGTACCTAAATAGCTCTGATTATAACGTATTTAAAGTTCATTTCACGTTTCATGGCGGCTGGGAAACACCCTGAAAACGCAAAAAACGTTTTTTTAACGAGGTACCCGAGTATACAGTACCCTATAGCGGGCAAATAGGTTTTAAGAAATAAAATCTTCCCGTAGACAACCCTAATGCCTACTACTTATGGGGTGTAAATTTGGTGGTTATAACATATCTTAGGGCTATATTAAGGGGTTTAATCTGAGATTTTAGCAAATTCATATATTTAAGGATATCCTTGAATAAAATCTTCAGTAAGGATTTTAAAGTGTGGGTTTTGATCCAGGTACGTCCCAAAATAAAGTCTCGATGCGTAGTTCGTGGGAAATCTCCATCGGTGAATTATATTATTACGTAACATGATTTTAGTGCGCCTAAACGTAAGTAAACAGATTTTTGACTACATACTCGTAGGTACATTGCCCTATAGATTGTAATAATAACCTTTTTTTCTGCCATAATTGACTTATGCTGTATCAAGTGTGGCCTATTTACTAATTATTTACAACAATGGGTCAATCATCAAACATTATTGTGCCAATAGAATAACATTTACCAAATTATATTGCAAAAATACAACATTTGACCTTCATTGATCTCTGCTGGCCACAAAATCAATTTTAATCAATTAAAATATGTTTTATTCAAAAGACCCTTGAATAAGGTTTAAAAATGGTTACTAGATTCCAAAAATAATTTTTTTTTAAATTACATTTTATTATATTTTCATTTAGGGGATGATTAGACCCATCCACCCTAAGGGATTTTAGGGGATTCTTTATGGGTTATTTAGCTTTATTTTCTGAATCCAATGATACCAAATTCGCTTCTGTTGCAATTTGTCCTAGGTCAACTTGGATAGACCCAAACTACAATTAATCTATTTTTTCTCCAATTGAAAAACAACATCCTCCAACAACAAGCAATCAGCACTGCCTCCTATACCACCTATCAAAGACCTCAGCCATGTTACACAATTTGCAATGGATAACAAGGACTCAATGGTCAAACAAATTTTCCACCAGAGCGCAGAACGATCGAGGTTTGGTCACTGTTGAGGGGACGACGTTGATAAAATTCATATCTAACACCATCCATATTGGGTGCGTACTGCGTATTGTTGTTGACGATGTAGTCTCGCTGGAACCACACGGTGACTAAACCTCAATCTTGCGAACCTGTCGGAGAATCGGGATGGACGCAGCTTGGCATTGCCCTATTACTCTCATCCTTTAATTAAATCAGGCTATAATTTGCTACAATTAATTTAACCCCCCCTCCCCCCATTATTTTGGGTTTAAACTTAAAATTCAAAAAGGAGGAAGGGGAGGAAAAATTTAAAACGTGAGTTCAAAATGGTGCTCTCAGTACCGTAACTGATTTTCAGTGGGGGACATTACTTTTAAAGCAGGCCAAGCCAACCCTATAAGGGCGACAACATCAACGAGCGAACAATGACCAACTAGAGACCAGATGAACACGATTCCACACGCGGACAGCGCCAGAATCAACAACGCTTATACAGAACACCTGAGAATTTATTATGTGCCACGTTGTTTCACTTCAGTCAGGGTTGCCGGTCTCGTAGGGATTTGAACCTGTGACCTCCCGAATCAAAGTCGCGCGTTAAACGCTCAATCCAACACTGTCCGGTGGTATAGTGTATTTTCATTTAACTAGGGAAACGCCAAAGTCGTTGTTAGACGAGTGAGTGAGCCATGTGTTGAGTACCCGGTAACATTCCCCTTCCTCCCCCTATCTAAGGCTAACCGTTAGGTCCTAATGCGCCACTCTAGCCTAGGGGATGTGGGAGGAAAGTCCAATGCTGGTCAGAACCAGCCACAGGTAGGGGGAGGAAAGGGGGGTTATCATGTCATGGTCGTCATCGTTTGTTATCATCATCGTGTTGTCTTGGCTGTCGTCGTTGGGGTGGTGGTCAAGGTATGGAGGAAAGGTCCCCAAAACGACTGCCAGAGCTCGCCTTCAGTTACGGGGAGTTAAAATCTTCCATGCTTACGAGCTGATGTTTGCACCTTGATTACTGCATACTGCATTACAAATATTTTTTCCACTGCCTCCATTGTAACAGAGTAGCATCTAGGAGGCAGTGATTTTTTCCAAAGCAAAACCATTGTCGTTAAAATAATTCCTACACATGTTAAGCCTATTTTTCAGTTTATTGGATGAGCGTAGCAAAGATTCCATTTCACTACACTGGAGAAAAAATTCAAAATGTTTTTTTTTCTTTCTTTTTTTTTGTATTTTTGTGTGTTTGTTAACACAATTCCGGCTAAACCAATACTCCAATTGCCATGAAATTTTATGGAGGCCATCGAAATCTCTGAACTTAGAACTGCCACGTTTTTGAGTGCAATCGAAAAATTATTTCTCGTGAAAATCGCAATTTTACGTTTTTTTTTTTTTATTTTTAAAAAATTTCTTCGATTTATAACACCTACATGCTTTATTCGATTTCAATTATTTTTTCACAGAACCTTTATTTTATGAATAAAGATATTCGTGTGAAATTTGAGCGCAGTCAAAAAAATATTTTTCATGAAAATCTAAATTTTGCGGGTTTTTTCTTTTTTAAAACAATGTTTTGACTTATAACACCTACATGCTTTATCCTATTGTAATGATTTTTTCATAGAAACTTAATTTTATGAATTTATATATTCGTGTGAAATTTGAGTGCAATCGAATAATTATTTCTTATAAAAATCTCAAATTTCCAATTTTTACATTCTTAAAACAATAAGATGTTACTCTGTCTTCACGTTTGGAGCCTACAATTTAGACTGACATCAATAAACAAAATTGTTCATATTGTAAATAATAAATATAGTCAAAGAGTAAAATAGTGAAATTTTAAAAATAAGACGAAGTACTCGAACTCAAAAATCAGGACTCGCACACCACTAATTTTCTCAGCCAGCCACCCACCCACCCAGCTGAAGAGAAAGTATTTTTGAACGGTCTTGATGTCTCAATAACTTCTAGATGCATCAGCAGATCGGGATGAAACTTGAAATGGGTCATCTCACAGTAAAAGCCCACCGATTGAAGCAAGTTGCAGGTTTCTTCTATCTCTTATGGTTTCGCACCGGCAACACCGTGGTAAGTGTCAATGGAGGCGTGCGGTAATAGGCGCGTAGTGGAAGCGGAGCCACACAAGGCTTGGCCCGGTGCGCTTTTTTTTTTTTTGAGGTTTAGAAATAAAAGTTTAATGGTCAAAGATTTTGCAGGTTCCCTGGAAATTTCATGAAGTATTTCGACTGGTAGAGATTGAAATCATTTATATCGGGGGGAAATCATAGAAATGTGGTTTTCATGAGAAATAAAAATAATAATCCTCCCTACACCATTTTAAACCTTGCAGCTCCAAGTACACACATTTTGAAGGTTTGACGGAAGGTGGGAATTGTGCGAATACACAAAAAAAGACAACAAAAAACCATCAAAGCTGTTTTTTTTTTCAAGGTATAGGTAGTCACATTTACATTTATGTGTTTAGTTTACTTGATACACTCAACCAATAATTTCTAACTAATAATTTAATCAATAAGAAAACTGACTCAATTTGGAGATAAAATTAATATTTTATTATATACCGTATTTACTCGATTGTAGGTTGCACGTGATTTTAGGTCGCACCCCTGTAATATGTGGGATTGTGAGTATAGATAGAGAAATAACCTGATATTTTGCTTTACAAGTTCAAATAAATATCACGCTAAAAAATAACAAAGTAAGTAACCTAGGTCCTTAAAATATTTTGCACACTGATGTAGGTCGCACCTCGCACCCCAGTTTTATGCCGTTCAATTTTCAATTTTATGTATGACCTACAATCGAGAAAATATGTACTGCCACAGCATTTAATTAAATATTGTCAGCTCCATTGGTATACCGAAGGTACGGTACCTATTCCCAATCCAAAATAAACTCAAGAACACCGGAGTGTTATTGCTATCAGCATGCAGCAGTATTTCATTGGCAGGTCCTAATGTCAGTTGACCAGCAAACTTGGGTAAGTATTCAGTACAACTTAATGATTAGGAATAGGCCTACTCTCTATTTTATAAGGGCTTCTTTCTGGTTATCAGGAACTCTTCTCTAGTACGATATGGTTCATAAGGGTCGTCGACATAATACTTGGGCTTGCGCCAGTAATTGGTGACCATCTTGTCGAGCATCCAGCTCTGCGTTGAGTTACAGAAGACGTGCTGCCTTAATCGGCGTTTGAGGGCTGCGCTTTTCCGCCACAGGTGTTTGTATCGTCCAGAACGGGTCCGGATCCAGCCACCCCTAGAGGAAAAAATAATGTCTTGATTGGTCGCAATCTAGGTCCCTACAACATATTAGGACCAACAAACTTCGTTACGTTCAATCAGTATCCTACCCTCCACCTGGAATGCCAGTGTACCAACTAGAAACCTCGCGCGGCCATCTTGAATGGGTCAGATTTTGATCGACAACCCCCCGTAAATATTGGAGATATGTGATAAAGGGTCAATTAAATTTTTACTAGTATGCACGCCCTACTGAATTAACAATAAATATAATATATTATGAGTTTTAAATTTTTTGCACAAAATTTACAAAGATACCGTTTTTTACAATGTCAATTTTTCACATTTTCCACATTCTTTCAGATGAGGACCACCACTGCCTCCCTAGAGGCTATAAAATTGTGGATTGTGATGCCACCCATGGCAACAGGTCACAAATTAGAACTAAAAACTGTTGATGAATCAAACAATAGGCCAAGATCGTTAAATTACATAAAAATCAATATTTTGTTTGAATTTGCATTAAGCCAATCAAAAAATTCATCAACATTTTGAATAATTTGACTTCCCTAAAAATATTCAAATAACTATGAAATTCCAATATTACTAAAATGGAGTTGTGTCAAATCAGGACCATCTTCTCTACCAAGCAATCACATGATCTTGTATCAGAGCACATTAGGAGTAGCTGTTGGTATGTAATCTTGTTCAGGTTAGTTTTAAGTTCTTGGGTTGGCAGCATCACTGCCTTCTATGTCTACAACTATATTCTTTGTACTGCTGCCATTCTGTGTGAATAAATACTTCCGGTAATGGATTCTCTAAACCTAGGCTGGTTGTCAGTTTTATCCCAATTTATAATCCTCAAGTCCTTTGAGTAACAACAGTAGCAAGATTAAGTCTGGACCGGCACCTCCACCATCCAATTTTGGTTGTATTTATACTTGAAAATATGGTAGGCCTACCTTTTTTACTATCAGGTTGGGCCTCAAATACACGTCCCTACATAACATTTCACACCACTATTAAATACACCTTCAATTTTCAAGGTAGAGAAAGAACCACATTATTAATTTTGTTCCAGATAGGTGGAACCAGATGTCGTAGCTAGGGATGGTCAAATACGTGTGTACGTGCCTACTTTCCTAAACGTGTACACTCTAGGCTATCAGTGTGTGCACACAGTGGTGTAACTAAGGGACCACAGTCGCGGGGCTCTAGGGGGTTCAAAATTAATCAGCAACAAAATAAAAATATTAATAATCAGCCAAAATAGCCTAGGCTAATTACTAAGAGGATGGGATAGTTGCGAAATTAAAACCACGCAAAATTACAGTTTTTTCGTGATATCTCGAGAACGATGCAAAATATCTAAAAACTGATTCTAGACCGAACTGTGGTTTTGTTAGAACAATATAATGCAAGAAAAACTATTGTCATGTGATGGTAATTAAGTTTTTTATTAGAATTTCAATTAATTAAATGCATATCTTAATTACAAACCGGAATATTTTTTCTTGCATTATATTGTTCTAACAAAACCACAATTCGGTCTAGAATCAGTTTTTAGATGTTTTGCATCGTTCTCGAGATATCACGAAAAAACTGTAATTTTGCGACTATCCCATCCTCTTAGTATTCAAACATACTAGGAAGCTTCGCAAACGCTTTTTTTAGTCGCGTTGATGGATGAGCTTTTTTAAGTTTTTAGTATGAGTGGGATCTCTTAACTTTTAAGTTCCATTGCAAAATCATTTAAAGTACAGTAAGACCTCAATTATCCGAGGTGGATGAGACCGAGCAACGAAAAACTCGGATGATAAGGACTTTCTTGTTTAACTCCTCCCAGCAGGGCCCTAGTATAAGAAAGTGATATCTCAAGTGTTAAACTTGTTAAACTACTCCCTATCTGAAAAAATACAAGGACTTGGCATGTCTCCTTTCAAGAGAGCTATTAAGTCTTCTACATTATGATTGCTTTTTTGATATTATGAATTCATTGAATTGTTATTGTTTTTGTCTCTTCTATGTTTCTTTATGTTTTTGTTTATGTTGTTTATGTTTCTATATTCTATGTTTTATAAGCTTGTTTATTATCACAATTTGTTGTGTAGAGGCTGGCAGACACCTTGTGCTTGGGGCATACTGCCCTTTTCTGCCAACCTTCCTACTAAGCTTTAGTGGAAAATAAATAATAATAATAATAATAATACTAGGAAGCTTCGCAAACGCTTTTTCAGGCGCGTTGTTGGATGAGCGTAATTTTTTAAAACAAAAAAAGCATAAAATTGTGATTTTTATGAGAAATAATTTTTCGATTACGCTCAAATTTCACACGAATAATATAAATTTATAAAATTAAGGTTCTGTGAAAAAATCATTACAATCCAATAAAGCATGTCGGTGTTACAAGTCAAAGAAATTTACAAAATCGAAAAAATCGTAAAATTGCGATTATCACGAGAAATAATTTTTCGATTCCGCTCAAATTCCACACGAATACATAGATTCACAAAATTAAGGTTCTGTAAAAAAATCATTACAATCGGATAAAGCATGTAGGTGTTATAAGTAAAAGATTTTTAAAAATCGAAAAAAATCGTAAAATAAAATTGCGAATTTCATGAGAAATAATTTTTTTGATTACGCTCAAATTTCACACGAATATATGAATTCATAAAATAAAGGTTCTGTGAAAAAATCATTACAATCGAATAAATAATGTAGATGTTATAAGTCGAAGAAATTTTTTAAAAATAAAAAAAAATCGTAAAATTGTGATTTTTATGAGAAATAATTTTTCGATTAAATAAATAAATAAATAAATTTTATTTAGAGTCTGCCCACTCAGTTATATAACTGATTTTCAGTGGGGGACTTTAAATCAAAGCGACCAAGCCAACCCTGCAGGCCCCGACGCAATCGACGAGTGAGCGATAACCAACCAAAGATCGATATTTTTAATAGGAAATATAGCAATCAGTGGTATGGACAGTGCGAACACCCGCGAATCAACGCCAGAATCAACAAGGCCGATTCAGAACAACTCTGAAATTTATTATGTGCTTCGTTGCTAGGACGGCTCCAAAGTCACCGTTTACAAACTCCTAAGACAAGAACTGATGGACTTAAGTCCAAATCTGAAGTTAAAAAACTTCTGACTTTAGCGGAATCGAACCCTGGACCTTCTGCATTGGAAGCAGATACGCTAACAACAAGACCAACGAGCCACACAAAATTGCGCTCAAAAAGGTGGCAGTTCAAAGTTCAGAGATTTTGAAGGCCTCCATAAAATTTCATTGCAATTGGAGTAACGGTTTAGCCGGAATCGTTTTAACAGACACACAAAAATACAGAAAAAAAAGAAAGAAAAATAACATTGTGAAATGTGTAGTGAAATGGAATCTTCGCTTCGCTCGCTACGCTCATCCAAAAAAGAACATAAATAAACAGCCTCTTAGTGATGACATCGGCTGCTAGTCCGGGGTCTATCCGCAAATTTGAGGCTGAACCTAGGACAAATTGCCACAGAAGCGAATTTGGTATCATTGGATTCAGAAAATAAAATTAAATAACCCATAAAGAATCCCCTAAAATCCCAATAGGATGGATGGGTCTAATCATCCCCTAAATGAAAATGTAATAAAATGTAATTTAAAAAAAACTTATTTTTGGAACCTAGTAACCATGGTATGTAATCAAAGCTTTTTTCAAATAAAAAATATTTTAATTGATTAAAATTTATTTTGTGGCCAGCAGAGGTCAATGAAGGTCAAATTTTGTATTTTTTCAATATAATTTGGTAAACGTTATTCTGTTGGCACAATAATGTTTGATGATTGTCTCATTGTTGTAAATAATAATTATTAATTATTATTGGTTATTAAAAATTATTAGTAAATAGGCCACACTTGATACAGCATAAGTCAATCTTGGCAGAAAAAGGTTATTATTACAAACTATAAGGCAATGTACCTACGAGTATGTAGTCAAAAATCTGTTTACTTACGTTTAGGTGCACTTAAATCATGTTACGTAATAATATAATTCACCGATGGAGATTTCTCACGTACTACGCATTGAGACTATATTTTGGGACGTACCTACCTGGATCAAAACCCACACTTTAAAATCCTTACTGAAGATTTTGTTCATGGATTTCCTTAAATATATTTGCTAAAATCTCAGATTAAGCCCCTTAATATAGCCCTACAATAGGTTATATCCACCAAATTTACATATCATAAGTAGTAGGCATTGGGGTTGTCTACGGGAAGATTTTATTTCTTAAAACCTATTACCTAGGTGCCCGCATAGAGGGTAGGCCTACTGTACACTCGGGTACCTCGTTAAAAAACACGTTTTTTGCGTTTTCAGGGTGTTTCCCAGACACCATAAATACGTTATAATCAGAGCTATTAAGGTACCAGACAACCCATGCTAATTTTGGTTGGGGTGCGATCATTCCTTCAGAGTTAAAAATGGAATGAAAAATTATTGAAATCGCTTTTTCAACTCCTCTGCCAGGTGAATCAAAAGGAGTTAAAAAAAGCGATTTTGATCATTTTTCATCCCATTTTTAACTCGGAGTTTCGGAGGGTTGGTTTCCCTCCCTCTCGCTCGCCCGCGTAAAAGGTTAAACACGTGCTATTCTATTCATGCCATGTGCTCTCAATTTTTAAGTGAAGTGATCGATAAATCATCAAGTTGACCGGTCGTTTGAGATGGGAAATTATGATATGTTATGTCCATGGCATAAATAATTTGATACTTTTATTTACTGTGAGTGTTAAATGAAATGTGTTACCAAAATGTACAGTATTGATATTTTACTAAGAAATCCCGCTGCGGAAATAGCGACTTCAAAACCACATTACAAAAGTTTAACTTTACGCCCGTCTTTCCACTCAGACTGAATCAGCTAGGCATAGACATATCATGCATTGTCCCTCTACTGCCGCCCCCCCCCCCCCTCGAACGTTTTTGATTATTATATTACGAAATATTAAAAACAATATTATCAAAGATTAAACTGAATATCATGTTTGCTCTAGTATTATTTTTGTCTACCATAACTTCAAGACCACGCTTTGCCACTGGTCTTACTAGTACTAAATGCTATGGTAATTAGAATGTCAAATATCTGGAGGCCCAAAGACTTGCTTTTTGTATGCATTGTAGGTGATTGTTGTCATGTTTCTACAGTTACTTGTTAATTTTTATTATTTACCTAAAAAAAACTTATATTAAAACTTTTATTTCTATGGATTCTGGTTTACTTTTTTCGACTTTTTCTTTCAAAAGGTACTACATCCCCATCACCTTAATGTCCATATAAAATATGAACGTTGTAGCCCCACCCGTTTGGCCATAATTGGCCCAAACATCACAAAAAAATAAAAATAAAATCGTAAAAGTACGATTTCTATGAGAAATATTTCTTCAAATGTCTCTAAAATCATAACATATTTAATTTTAATGATTTCAAACGTTCCCATAAAGTTTCATCAAGATCGGAGTAGCCGTTTGCCCGGTCGCGAGCCAAATATCACGACAATATCGCACTAAAAATAAAAATAAAATCATAAAAGTACGATCTTCATGAGAAATATTTCTTCGATTGTACCCAAAAACAATAGCACCTCTAAGTTCAGAAATTTTGAAGGTCCCCTCCAATTTTCATCAAGATCGGATATGCCGTTTGCCTGGTAGAGAGTTAACAAACAGACAAAAATACAAACAAACAAACAAAAAAAAACACCCGAGTTAAATTTTTTGGTGGTCAGTGAAATTGAAGTCTCTGCTTTGCTCATCCTAAAATGTGAAAATTGCAATTACAACATTTTATAATTTGATGACTTGTTATAAACCAGACAAACATATTTATTGATTGTGGAAATAGAAAGTAGTGGATTGTTGGAAAACAATGTTAAGAACTTTCGGTCTAGCACAACACCTCAAAGTCGAAAACTGTTGAATAAGCTTGTTATTGTCTGTGATAATTCATGTCAAGAGTCTATGCCTATAAGCTGAAGGGGAAACTTGCTTGCCCCCCTCCCCCCTGAATTTTCAATAATATTCAGTGTTTGAATTGTTTTTTTATACCTACCCACTTCACAAAAACTACAATGCCATTATTTTGGCATGTTTCAGTTCAGCCCACTACTTTTTTAAATGCACTCTAAAAACCTCATTTTCTAAAATTTTGTCTGCCGCTTTTGTTTGGGGGCACTGCCCCCTACTAGGCCTACCATCCTGCCACTTTTGAAAGTTCCACTTTGAGCATTTAAGGCAAAATCCTGCCGACACCGACTGTTCATCACCAAAGTGGCTTCTGATATCGATGCGAGTTTAGTGATGAGTATGTAAAAAAGCGGGGACAGTGGGGAGGTTAGGGGGGCCCGTAAATAAATCTTGTGGGGGGGGGGGGGCTGGAGCTGTAGTTACGCCACTGCGTGCACACTATACACATGTATGTTTTTGGTTAGGCCTATAGCTCTAACAATATTTGTATATTATGTTTAGTAGAGTCCACTGTCCAAACTAGGAAGATTGTCTAATGTCTTGTGAGCAACAGTAAAAACAAGGGGTAGATAGACATCAACCCCATACTTTTGGATAGCCAGTCGTCGGTCGCACACAACATAAAACTACATGTGTTTATTGTTTTTAGAGAAACAGTAAGCAAGAACACCCATAAAAAAGTGTACCCTAACCGTACTAGGGATTGGAAAAAGCGTTTAATTTCCGAAACGTTTAACCCCTTGAAATTTTTGCGTTTAAACGTTTCAAGCATTATTTTCTAAAAAAAAAAAAAAAATACAACACGACAAAAATCGTAATTTTGTACTTATGACCGGCCGACGAATAACTAACAACAGTTTTGTTCTCACTCTTGCATTTAATGACCCGGCACTTCCACCATGTGTAACAGACAAGATGTCTTAATACAGCCTGGGACCTGGCACCTCCACCAAAATTAAGCACTTTTAGAAAATTATCAGCCTAATTTGTTAGCCCGTGTTTGTGTAGGCTCTTAAAGTGATAACAAAATAACATTTCTATGAATATTTTTTATTTTTTTTAGGTACTAGGCCCTAAATGTTTTGTGAATTACATAACCTCTAACCGTCCACAAAACGTTTAAACGTCCCATCCCTAAACCCTACTATCCCATCCATATGTCTAACAAAACAACAACTGAGCTTTTAAAGCTAGAGTAAGTGTAGGCCTACATGTATATTAAATATTAATAGAACATACCAGTCTAAGCGGTAGAATCGTTTGAGGACCGCTTTCACCGTTTTTCTCTTTCCCTTCTGTCGTGAGAATTTTGTGACCGTACGAACTTGCGTATGGGTTGCTGAAGTCAACTGTGGTATGGTCTGGATTGTGCTGGACGGGTATGCAAAGGGTGTGCACAGATAGTGGAAATGAACACATCGTTGTGCCAACAAGGGGGGTGTTTCACAAAGAATGGGAATTGCATTTGATTGTAAAATGGAAAGCCTGTTGACTACAGGAATAGGATTTAATCTGCTACAACCATCCACTCCAGTTTTTAAGGCTGTAAAACAACGTAAATTTATATAAATTATTTATAATCAATTGCAGATTAATTCAAGTTTGACAGAAGCTTGAAGGCTTTTGTTAAGATGATAATATTTAATTAGGCCCTACGTCCAGAAATTAACAATCCAACTCAACCGGGGTTGAACCCGGGTCTCCTGCTTGCCAGACGGACGTCCCAGTGTTCCATTTATTCAGATCTATAATACACCAATAATTTGGGTGACCAGATTTTTTAGTTTTACCAAGATCATCCTGTTGTTGGTTTGTGACATCTTGAAAATAATTGTGGGGAGCCCCAGGACCAGCAGGGTACCTAGACTCATGAGCACATCACTAATTTGAGTTTGAACTTTGAAGGCTCGGTATATTGTTATATTAGTTTGTAATTAAACGAGGGAGCGGAGCGACTGAGTGTCTCTATTCAACTCAAACGGCTCTCATTCTGTGATTCTGTCTGTCTGTCTGTCAAAAATCAGTCGAACCGCTGAACAGATTGCGCTGAAATTTTAAACAGACATCCGGTACGAGTTTACTGAGAACTGTTAACAAAATCAGCTAGATCCATTGCGATTTAATCCTACAATAAAAAATATGCGATTTTTTAAAATATCGATAGCATTTGTTTAGTAGCAGCTAGCGGGACGAGATTTACCTGGCTGGCATGGCCTATAGTGGTAAGCATTTAGCCTACCGCACGGAGGGTTGGAGTTTGATGCCCGTTAATTTGAACTTTTTTATATTTTTACATCCACATTATTTTTAAGGGGTGTTAAATGGGAAATAAAAATTAGGTGATTTTGTTTCATCTTGGAAATTTGTTAATGTTTCACGCTAATACGTTTTGAACACGATTCGCACTTTGAATGTTCAATTAAAATAATTATTGTTGCAGAGTTAGTTCCAGTTTAAATAAGGTGACCAGACGGACCGGTTTTAGAAGTCAGAACACTTGTACCGGTGTCCCGAGTGACTCATTAAAATAGTGTTTTTGTACCGGTTTGCAATTTGAGGGGGAAAGTTAGTTATTTATTAGAGTTTAAGGGCACACAACACTAAGGTTATTAGTGCCCATAAGAGGGGGAAAGTGTGCCGGTATTCTCTCAACTGTATACTGTGAATGGCATTGGAAGGTAACGTTTTATTTGAAAAAAAAATCCTAGGCTACAAATAGTAATAACATTGAAAAAGTTCTTCCATTTCCAAGAAGATAATTTAACTCAAGTCATTATTTGAACTGATTTTGTTTGAAGTTAATGAAAATTAAAAATGTACCAATCATGCAACTGAACTATACAAACGTTTTTAATTACTAGGGAAACGCCAAAGTCGTTGTTAAACGAGTGAGTGAGCCAAGTGTTGAGTACCCGGGAACATACCCTTTCCTCCCCTATACCTAAGGCTGGATCTAGCTCAGTATGGGGAATGATACCGGGTACTCAACACATGGCTCACTCACTCGTTTAACAACGACTTTGGCGTTTCTCTAGCACTTATAAAGATGCAGCAGAAGAACTCGTGATTCGAGATTGGTCGCCTACTACCCTACACCATAGATAACTTAACACCTATAGTAGTCTCCAATACCTCCGCACAGGCGCGAGCGTAGCAAATTGAAGCGTCGAAAATCCAATTCAAAATGGCGATTTGGCGTTTTAATTTATGCTTTTTTAATGCAATAAAGTATTTTACTGGATTGTTTGATATGGTTTTAGCTTGTGCAGCATGGGAATGAACAAACAGAACAATAAGAAGTTAGAAGTTCTTTCATATGCATTTTTCATTTCTTTTCTTTCAAGAATATCTGTTATTTATTTTTCAATGTTAATAATTTTGATAGTTTTACATTTAAATTGAGTATTTCAAATATGTTTACAGAGTTACATGTATTATTTTGTGTATATTTTATATTTTAATGTCTTTAAGTTTATGTTTTCTATCGATAGGCTATGCTATGATTTACACTTACGGAGTATTTGTACTCTGTTGTAATATGCATGATAATAAATAAATAAATAAATAAATAAATAAATAAATAAATATTGCATAAGTGAATTTAGTAATCATTTAGTGTTAATGTCTAATATGCTCAGCTGTCAAACTGAAAGCCATCTTTAAAAATATTTGAGCTACAAATTGCTCCCATAATTAATCATGCAAACAGAATTTCAAAATGGCTTCTAATTGTCACGGAAGTGGACCAATGACTTCTAATCTAGCCTACTATAGGTGTTTAATATCTATGCCCTACACATAAGGTTTGTTCTTTTGTCCACCTCAAATTGTGGTAATTACACCTAGGTGTAAAATACAGAATTAGAAATGGGGTTAAAAGGTGTAATATTTCACGGGTGGACAAAAGAACGATTTTGTTGTAATTTGACAGCAAATTTCGAGGTTATGTTGCCAACTGTCATTCAATTCAAACACTTTCAGAAGATATCTCACTCAATAACACAGTTTTGCGCATTTTCTACAATTCTATTCTAAAAATTTTATTATTAGGCCTACCAGTTTTATCTTCAATTATAAAACAATCTCATATTATAACGGGGTTACTTTTCAAATTGGCGCGAATTTCCATAGCTACACCTTTTACACCTCCTCAAGAGGCAGGTGCAAAAAGTGTAAAAGTTGTAAATTTAGTGATGGAACGTTGAAAATTTTCAATTCACTGAAAATTTTCAGAAAATTTTCAACAAGGCTTGAAAATTTTCATGAAAATTTTCGATATGCTTTTATTTGTTTGTTTGTTTTATTGTTTTTTTATTGTGTTTGCTGAGTAGGCCTACATATTATATATTGTTATGTACAATGATATTTAATAAAACAATTATCATTATTATCATATGTTTGAGCTTTTTTGTATCAAAATTTACATATTTATTTAATGTAGCATTCCCTTGGAGGACAAACAAAGCAAACAAAACCCTAAAGTCGAGCCCATGGATAACAGCTATACACCGATCAGACGCGTGTCAGCTCCGCAACTTACATTATCGGTGCAAACAAGCACCAACAGATACTTTACAAAAACAAATTTATTTACAACTAAAAAAGCTCATGTGCACAGCATTAAAGAAGCCAAACGTTTTTATTACAAACAGGAAATATTAAGGTCTGACAATAAGAGTAAGGCTATTTGGCAAGTAGTCAAATCACAATCAATAGCACCCCAGCAGAAAAGTAACCTAACCTTGAATATAAACGGCAATGTTATATCGGATCCTAAAATCGTTGCGGAACAATTTAATGAGTTTTTCATAGAGCTAGGAGTTAATTCACGACCAACACAAAAAGCGGGGTTATCAACACCAGCTCTCGATGAATATCACCAACCCCATTCAATCTTCCTCTACCCCACTTCCCCTAAGGAAGTTTCTAATATTATTAAGAGCTTTGGTAAGAAAACATTCTTCGGGACTAGATGGCATACCCGGCTCAATTCTAGCAAAATGTCACAACCTTATTGCAGAACCACTATCATTTCTCATAAATGAATCGTTTGTATCGGGCATATTCCCATCCAAACTAAAATTGTCGAAAGTTATACCACTATACAAACTTAAAGGGAATAAACAGGACCCTAGCAATTACCGGCCAATATCATTAATCTCATCATTTTCAAAGATTTTTGAAAAAGCCATGTATAATCGTATATCAGAATTTTTAAGCAAATATGAGATAATAACACCTAACCAACACGGTTTCCAAAAAACAAATCGACCATCACTGCAATTTTCATGTTCTTAAAACTCTCTGTATGTAGCCCTAGATCACAGTGAGGTAGCTTTAGGGATATTTTTATGATTTAAGTAAAGCGTTTGACACTATTGACCACGCTCGTCTTCTTAATAAACTTGATATTCTGGGAATTAGAGGGAAAGCTAAGGATTGGATATCATCTTTTTTATCAGAACGTTCACAGATTGCAGTAATTAACAATACCATCAACGGCACTACAAGCCATCACTTCTCTTCTCCCTCATGGTAAAAAGCGGTGTTCCACAAGGAACAATCCTTGGACCTCTTGCATTCCTATTATATGTGAATGATGCATCGAATTACTTAAAAGAGGGGAAAGTAACGCAATATGTAGATGACTTCAGTCATCTCTTAACAGCAGACAAGAAATTCACGGAATCGCTTATAGCGGTGGCAAATTCACAAGCCAATGCAATGGAATCTTATTGCCAGACAAACCTCCTTGCCCTACAACCAGCAAAAAGTGTATACCTTTCCTTTCATTCTTCATACACATCCCAAATCTCGAGTCCACTCATTCGAAGCAATGGGAAGTCTATTAGCCGAAACACAATGGCGAAGTTCCTTGGGTTAGTCCTAACAGACACTCTTAATTGGTCGCCACATGTGGATCACTATGCGCCAAAATCAGAAGTAGCTGTTATCTGCTTCGTAGGCTGAAACCACTCGTTGACCTGTCTGTATTAAAACTAGTATACCATGCTCATTTACATTCACATATAGCATATGCAATCTTATTTTGGGGGGGGTCCTCTAGTGCACATCGTGTTTTTCATTCTACAAAAACGAGCCATTCGTATACTATCGGGAGCATCAATTTGGCAATCATGCCGCAAACTGTTTCCCAAGCTCAACATTTTAACAGTCACATGCTCACTCATACTAACTGCAGCACTCTTTGTGCATACCAATCAGAAACTTTTTTTAACAAACTCTTCTGTACATAGCTATCCTACTCGCTCCCAGAATAGTCTCCATGTACCCCATCATAAGACAACAATGTATGCCAAAGGGCCACACTATCTGTGTATCGCAATATACAATAAACTTCCTACACAAATTAAGAGCATCAAACAAGCCACAATATTCAAACAAGAACTAAAATCACATTTGTGTAGCAAAGGTTACTATTCTCTTCAAGAATTTTTTCAATCTTAAGGCCAAAGGAGGATGTGTCGTTGACCTGGTGACTCATTATTATGATACCAAGCGGAGGAAGTACAGGGAAATGGTTGGATGTGGGATAAGTGTGAATGGAGGCTGAACCTAGCCTCACACCTGGTATTAGAAGTATTTTATTGTTTTAAATATTACTGTTTTAAATACTAAGCTTTATATTGTACCTACATTGTTTAAATATATTGTTGTGTAATTTTGTATTAATGTAACATACACACATTGACGATGCCCATACAGTGTGCCATGTACCTGTCTAGTTGGTGAATAAAATCTGAATCTGAATCTGAATTATCACCAGTAGTCAGGCGGCATACCTGGAGAATACTTCAATTTTAGTATAAAAGCATGAAACTTGGCATGATGATCGGACATACCCTACTGATGATTTAAGGAATTGGAGCCAATTGAAAATTTACCCAGGGACCCCTCAAATCAAAGATGGCGTCCAAACATGGCATAATTTTTTAAAAATTATGGTCCTATGTTACTCATTTTCACTTTGCGCACGTACTTTCAAGTACTGAATATAAATTTGAGGTTTGAGGTTTGAGGTATTTAGCGTATTTAGTGTTTGCTAAATACGTACTAGTGTGTTTTTATCAGGTTTGGCTACCAGTGATAAGAAAATAATCACATTAAAAAATCTTGTTTCGTCCTTTTTCAAACTTTTTCTAGGTTATGTGACCAATAAATGTCACAAAACATATTTTTTACCTCAAAATGATACTCAACAGCTCAATATACGTGTAGAAACCGAAATTCAATCAAATCCGTTAATAAATGACAAACTGATTTTTTGGCCGCCATCTTTAATTTTAAGAAGTTTCTGATAAAAAAAAGTATATTTGAACCTCAAATTTATATTCAGTACTTGAAAGTATGTGCGCAAAGTGAAAATGAATAACATAGGACCATAATTTAAAAAAAATTAGGCCCTGTTTGGACGCCATCTTTGTTTTGAGGGGTCCCTGGGTAAATTTTCGATTGGCTCCAATTCCTTAAATCATCAGTAGGGTATGTCCGATCATCATGCCAAATTTCATACTTTTATACTAAAATTGAAGTAGCCTATTCCGTGGATATCTTCAGGTATCAGTGTTCTCCCCAGAAAAAAATGATAGCTGGGTATTCCATAAACATTGCCGGGTAGGGTCAAAAATAGTGGGGGTCCGGGGGCTTGCCCCCGGAAAAAATTTGAAATCCTAGATTCGATTTGGTGAGTTTTAGAGGTTTTTGAAGCCCTTTTAAAGCAGCTTACTATAGTTGGTTTAGTGGTATGAACATTTCAAATTTGATTGAAATCATAGTCTAAGCCTATTTTTTCCTTTGTAATGTAGGCTATGTGAATTATTGTAGTCCTATTGCTACAATGAGTACAATAAGCCCTTATAAAGGTGATAATGTTATTCTTTCTAAGTGTTTATAATCTAAGATTTGTAGGTTTACAATTACTACAACTTGAAACATATTGTTGTATTTGATGACTTCATTTCTATTACTTTAAAATTCGTCCTAGCAATCAATTAAATTGGAAAATTGCTAACATTGTTCACTTGTGTGTGCTCCTTGTGGGTAACCGCCCATAAGAGCGCCGCAATAAGGTCGAAACTAAGAAGAGCGCGGTAATAAGAGCGACGCCCATAAGAGCGAAAGGGACATAAGAGCGACAGACCAAAAAGAGTGACAGGTCAATAAGAGCGACAGGCCAATAAGAGCGACAGGCCAATTAGAGCGACAGACCAAAAATAGCGACAGGTCAATAAGAGCGACATATCAAAAAGAGCGACAGGCCAACAAGAGCGACTGGTAAAAAAGAGCGAAATTCCAAAAAGAACGATAAACTATTAAGAGCGAATTTCGCTTATTATGCAACCATTTATAGAGATATCTATTTTTATGTAGAGCAACTTTGTCGATACTAACGCATAGGCTTGTGAACTGTGGCCAATTTGAGGGCCAACACTGTAATCTGGCCGCTGGTCACAAGTCAACCGTCGATGCCAACAGCATCTGCAATGATACTTTTTATTAACTGTCTTATTATTCCATTGATAGCATTGCTGCCACTGCACCACAGTGCGTGGCCTATAAGGGTGTTAGAAACGTATTAGCGACCGCGGCATGGTTTCTTGATTCAGAAAACACAATTGAAAACAACGTTGTTGTTAGTTCTGGATGATCCTTGGGCTGTTGTGTAGTGTCGATGATGAGGCACTGCTCGACGTTTCGCCACCCATGTTCGTGGCTTCTTCAAACTGATCCACCAATATGGGTGGTGAAACGTCGAGCACTGCCTCATCATCGACACTACGCAACAGCCCAAGGATCATCCTTTAATAAAATATTCTGCAAATCATTTAGGTTTACGCAAATAAATAAATTTATCTATTAATTTCTCTTTTTTATCGTTCAGCAAAGCCCCTTGACATCTTCTAAAACACTTCAAAATACGTATTTTAAAAAATGCCTGCGGTACTATTGTGGAGGGGGATCCCACCCATTTAGTCGTCGGTTCATTGGTCCAAGCCCCCCCCAGAAATATATTCCTACGTACGCCACTGCATACAATATCTCAACGTTCATTGTTACTGAGTGAATAAATTCCAAAAACAAGATCATCTATAGTATTAATTTTATGAATCTTTTAGAGCATGTGAGGTTTAGTTGTAATTACTTACTCTATTGGACTATACACTGCACTTTAATAAATAAATAACCAAAACATCCAAAAAGTCGATCTTGATTTCCTTTTGGTCATTTTTTATCATTTTGGCCTGTTGCTAGTTTTAACCTGGTGCTCTTATTGGCCTGTCGCTCTTATTGACCTGTCGCTCTTATTGGCCTGTCGCTCTTATTGACCTGTCGCTCTTATTGGCCTGTCGCTCTTATTGACCTTTCGCTCTTATTGACCTGTCGCTCTTATTGGCCATTCGCTCTTTTTGGAGTCGCTCTTATTGGCCAGTCGCTCTTATTTCCCTGTCGACCTTATTGGTCTGTCGCTCTTATGGTCGGCGCCCTTATTGTCGCGCTCTATTGGGCGGCGCGCTTGTTGCCGCGCTCTTTTGACCGTGAGCCCTCCTTGTGTGCAGTGAATGTTCACAATCATAGCGATGATTGTCATTTTGCCAACTTATGGTTCTCAGCGAGATTTGTCTCCACAATTTCGTTTACAATCTGCGCTGCAGTTTAGAGATGGGACGTTTAACGTTTGGTGGACGGTTAGAATTTATTAAATTTGCAAATCGTTTAGTTAAAAAAAAAAAAAAAATTAAAAAAAAACAATTTTTTTTTGATTTTTTTTTTTTTGCCGGGCGGTAGGGAATTATTGCCGGGCGGCCCGCCCGGCGGTCCGGGCTTGGGGAGAACACTGTGCCGCCTGACTACAGTAGCCCATGTTTTATACCTATCCCTGGCAACTTTGTATCCCTGAGTAGGCCTAAAATGTACTAGGAGGAACTAGGAGGAAAAGAACTATTTTATTAGGTCTGTAAAATGTGTTTGTAATTTTGTATATGTAATTTTGTGATATAGGCCCTAAAATCAACTTGTATCTAATAAAACAGGAAATTGTAAAAAAAAAAATGAAAATTCCCATCACTAGTTGTAATTACCCCCTGGACAAAAGAACATGTCTAAGGAAGAAATACTGTAATCACAGCTGGACAAAAGAACGCTTATTTCTTCAAAGGTGCAAAAGGTGTAAAAATTGATGGACAAAAGAACAGACCTACTGTGATGTGAATTTTCATGAAAAAATATAATCTTCAAAATTTCATGAAAATCAAAAAAAATGTAAGGTTTGTTAATCTGTTATTTGAGCTGTATTTTACCATATTATAAATAAAAATAATTTATTTCTATCAAGGTTGCAGCTTGCAGGCCCACAGTGGGACTCAGGCCCCTTGCTCATGCACTTATAGGCCTAGAAACATTAGAAAAGACCGCTTTTATCAGTTTTAACGAAATGGCGCAGTGGCTGCAACCAAATAACCTAATAATGAATAATAAGAAAACTAAATGTAGCCTATGATATTCCCAAGGAAAAATATGGAAGATCAAAATATTTGTATCAGGTTATGTGATGAAGACCTTCCTATTGAACAAATAGACACAGCAAAGTTAGGACTGTATATTGACAAGTGCTTATCGTGGGACATCCACACTGATTATGTAGCAAATAAACTGAGCTCTAATATATATGTCTTACGTAAAATGAAAATATATGCAGATAGAAGTTTGCTGTTAGTAGTGTACTATGCCCTGATTGAGTCACATTTGAGCTATGGGTTAATAGCGTGGGGTAATACATCAAAAACAATTTTCATAAGATCTTTGTCATGCAAAAAAAAGCTTTAAGAATAATAGATAAAATTAAGAAAGGGGATACCGGTACATGTAGGGGACATTTTCAAAACACTGAATATTCTTACTTTTGCATGCCTCTATATTTACAAAGTAATATTATTTTTAATTAATCACAGGGAAGATATTAAAAAAACATTAATATTCATAATTACAATACTAGGAGGAAAAATGATATATTTGTGACATCCCATAGGCTGGCTGTATATGAGAAAAGCCCCACATATGCAGGAATAATCCTTTTTAAAAAGCTACCTGCCATTATCAAAAACAAACCAACTGATACATTTAAAAAGGATCTTAGGACATTTCTTGTTGAAAAAGAATACTACGATATTGAGGATTTCTTGGCGGACAATGATAATATGTCTTGAAAATACAATTTATTTTACATATTATAGATGCCTAGACTTATATTATCTAGTAGCCTATCTTATATTAGTGTAAAAGTATACATTTTTATTGTGTATTATTGTATTGTTGTAAAAGTGTAGGCCTATTTTGTAATTAATATAAATTAGTTTTAGTATTTTCTATACATCCTAATTCAAGTCTTAGTCTTTTGAAAAGACGTGTTTAATAACTAGCTAGCTTATAATGTATTGTTTAACTTGTTTATCTTGTCATAACATTGTAACATTATATGCTAGTATTAGGTATACAAAACAAGACAATAAAATGAAAAAAAAATGAAATAAGTCTAATATGCAATAGGCCTAGGCCTAGGCCTACATCTTGCTTATTAAGTTTATTCTTTCAATTTGCAAATAGGCCTACATTACAAAAACAATTGTTGAGACAAATTTGTTGAGTACTATTGAATTGGGATAGTATCCAACATGAATGATGGAAACAAAAGCAACATAAAACATAGGCCTATTAGGCCTACCTATATCAAAATGTAAAAAATACACCCGACGTTTCCTAGATTATAGGGCCTAGTCACTACAAACAATACGGTACCGGCACCTACAGACTAGGCCTAGGCAGGCCTTTGTGTGCACAATTGCTAGGCCTCCTAGCCCAACCGTGGAACCAACGTACGAATATAGGCCTACGTACTTTTTAACGTGTTATGTGATAGGCCCTAGTAGGCCTATACGAGGCTTTAGTTTTATTTTAGGGAATCGCGCGTTAACCTAACGTGTCGTAAATTTTAATGTGGTGGCGTTAAATTTAAATGCGGATCATAGAGAATCTCCGAGCGGGCATTTACGAGGCCCGACCGGTATTTAAGGGTAATTTGACGGAAATGTTATTTTGTACGGTACCTATTAAATTTATGATTTTCCTTTTTCTAACTGAATATCATTGTGTAGGGTAGGCCTATTTACTTGGATTTTGGCCGCGGAAAGTAGTTTCTAGACTTAGGTATTTAATCAAGCTTTTAGTTTGCTTGAATCGGTCATTTTGGTACTAGTTCAGTTGGTGCGGTCCAACTTTTCAACACTGTTTATTTCAAAGAAAACAATAAAAAACAACTTCAAATGAGAAACAAAATGAAGAACTCATTATTAACGATTTATTTTTACTAATCACTCTGAAAATATAGGTACCAATAATTATATAGAACTAGGAAAACGCTTAAGTCCCGCCGCGTTGTTGGATGAGCGTAATTGGTGCATTGAGCTGCATTGTGTTACGCGGATTTTCTGTTGTTCTGTGAAAAAATCATTACTTAGTCGACGATTTTTTTAAATTAAATTAAATTAAATTACGATTACTTAATTTTTTTAATAAATCGTAATTTTTACGTAATTTTAAAAAAAGAAAAAAATCGTAAAATTGCAATTTTTATAAGAAATAATTATTCGATTGCGCTCAAATTTTACACGAGCATATTAATTCATAAAATTAAGGTTCCATAAAAAAATCATTACAATAGGATAAGGCATGTAGGTGTTATATTGTCAAAGAATTGTTTTAAAAAAGAAAAAACCCGTAAAATTTCGATTTTCATGAGAAATAATTTTTCGATTACGCTCAAATTTCACACGAATATCTTAATTCATAAAATTAAGGTTCTGTTAAAAAAATCATTACAATCGGATAAAGCATGTAGCCTAAGTGTTATAAGTCGAAGAATTATTTTTTATCAAAAAAAATCGTAAAATTGCGTTTTTTATAAGAAAAAATTTTTCCCGATTGCGCTCAAAAACGTGGCAGTTCTAAGTTCAGAGATTTCGAAGGCCTCCATAAAATTTCATCGCAATCGGAGTATCGGTTTAGCCGGAATCGTGTTAACAAACACACAAAAATACAAAAAAAAATAAAAAATAATAATAAAAAAAAAAACATTCCGGATTTTTTTCTCCAGTGTAGTGAAATGGAATCTTCGCTTTGCTTGCTACGCTCATCCAATAATCAATAATGAACACAGATAAGAGGTCTGTTCGTTGGACCTGCTCGACTTTGCTCTAAGATCACTTTAGAGTAGGGCTACGGTAGGTTGAATTTAGGCCACACCCACGCTCGAGGAAGTTAGATCACTAACTCTTGCGTTTTGAGACGAACGCATTTTGGGGCGAAAATCGACTCTAATCTGCTCTAAAAAAAAATATCAATCCAAAAAGAAAAAATTGGTTCGCATTTATTGGCAAAATATTATTCACACTTCCAGCAAACAAGGAAGCCATTTTTATTTAAATAATAATAATAATCAAACACCCGGTTCCAACATAAGTCAGGTCGGGGGGTGACGTATCACCAATTTCTCGGGCTGTGGACTTTCAGTGTTTGCTAGCCAGGCTCAACACCTCCTCATCTACTTCGATGTCTTCTATGACAGGCATTTCTACCAGTTCTCGCCATTTCTTTCTATCCTCCCAGAGTCTTTCTTCATTAATTCTTTCCCATGATTTCCCTCTTTCTTCAATGTTCCATTTTATTTGGTCCCTCCATCTATCTCTTGGGCGTCCAACTCTTCTTACTCCCCCCCATGTGCGTTCAAATTCTCATCTTGGTTTGGTATTCTATCTTGTTTCATTCTTCGTACGTGTCCATACCATCGAAGTCTTTCTCTTCCTATTTTATTTCGTAAACTTTCCACTCCTAGTTTGTTTCTTATTGTTTTGCTCCGTACCTTGTCTATTTTTGTTAAGGCTACAGAACTTCTTAAAAATTTCATCTCTGTTGCTTGTAATCTGCTGTCTTCCTTTCCTCCTATTGTCCATGTCACAGATGCATATGATATTATTGGGAGGAAATACATTTTGTACAATAACATCTTGCACCTGGATGATATTTCTTCTTCCCATAATAGTTTACGTACACTTTGGTAAAAATTGTCGGCTAATATAATTCTCCTTGATATTTCAGCATCTAGTTTTGCGTCTTTTGTTAGTATACTTCCAAGGTATTTAAATGCTTCTACAATGGCCAGCTCTTCTCCCCGTAGTATTATCTTCTTTTGATTTTGTTTACTTTTCTTCGTTACTATTAATGTTTGACTCTTTTCAATGCTTATTTTCATGTTAAACTTCAGTGTTTCCTCATTCCATCTATCTACGCTCTTCTGGACTTCTTCAATGGAATCTCCCCATCTCACTATATCATCTGCAAATATCATCGTTTTAGACTTTTCACTTTCTGTGGGTTCAACTTTACGCAGTAGGCCTATGTTATCCATAACAATGGTAAATAATGTAGGTGACATCACACTACCTTGCCGTAGCCCAAGGCCGTACGCAGGGGGGTTTTGGGGTTCAAACCCCCCCCGAAATTACTCTTCTGCCAAAAAGACGGGAATAACACATTTCAATATATGCCTAGGTCCTGTCGTATTTCGTTTCATAGTAACACTACTCTAACAAAATCTCAGTCTTTTAGAAATACTTCAATTTAGAACTACCACCGGATACGACCGGTCGCTGACCTAATTTGTTATATTGTGCCGTTCTACCACCCGCAGGAAAGGTCGACCCCCCACCCCTACCCTTTCCAAGAAGGGACTTCAACACTTTGGAAATATTTTACGACATCGGTCGGTGTACAAGTTGTATTCACTCTTGTGTTCTCAGTTGTGTGAAGCTATGGCTACTAAACGCAAGCCTCAGTCGCAGCCAAGCATGCTAGATTTCGTTTCGGTCTCAAAATCGAGTAAAGTTAGTGCTATCGTGGACAGTGATGTCAGTGTTAATATAGTTATAAACTCAAACCTTATACAAAACCCAGTGCCGGTAAGTGAAAAAGTGGAAGAACCTAAAACTTATAATGCGTGTGATGTGGGGTTATTTGTTAAAGTGGATGGTATTGAAGATGCGATGAAGGCGCAACTTATCGAGAAACCCTGGATACCACCAAAAGATTTCTCATTTCCAATTTCTAGTGGCAGAAATTTAAGATTTAAGCCACATTGGATGGACAGTTTTAAATGGCTGGTCTATTCTGACGCATTAAAGGGAGCTTTGTGCAAATTTTGTGTTTTGTTTTCAAAACAATGTGCGGGCAAGGGAGGTCATCAGACATTAGGAGGTCTCGTAACAAAAGGCTTTGATGCGTGGAAAGGTGCTTTAGACAAATTTAAATCACACGAGAGTAAGGATTATCATAAGGCAAACGTTTTATTGCAGAAAACTTTATGAGCGTTTACAATCGAGTACAAGATAATATTATCACCCAAGCTAACGTAGGTATGAAGAAACAAGCCGAAGAAAATAGACGCAAACTGTTTCCTATAGTTGATACAATAATCGTGTGTGGCCGTCAAGAACTTGCGTTGCGTGGCACAGATGACTGTGGTCCATTGTTGCATAATCAACCCGAACCTAACGTGAATGACGGTAATTTTCGTGCGTTGCTACGAATGCGATGCCGCAGTGGAGACAAGGACTTACGAGGCCATCTTGAAAATTCCCCACTAAATGCGATGTACATTAGTCCTCGAATACAAAATGACATAATTTACACGTGTAAAGAAGTTATACAAGAAAATATAATAACGAGAGCTAATAGAGCGAAATGTTTTTCGGTCCTCGCCGATGAAACCACAGACATTTCAAAGGTAGAACAAATGTCGCTGTGCATTAGGTATGTGGATACAAGTGTGGAAAATAAACTCATTTTAAGAGAAGATTTTCTGAATTCGTTCCTGTGTTCGATCTGACTGGCCGCGGTCTTGCCGAAGTTATTTTAACCACTTTATTAAAGAAAGGTGTTGACTTACAATACTTGTATGGGCAGGGGTATGATGGAGCCGCTGCTATGAGTGGACGATACAATGGTGTGCAGTCTGTTATTAGGGAAAAGCATCCTCGAGCAATCTATGTCCATTGTAGTGCCCACTCCTTGAATTTAGCTCTGGCACATTCGTGTAAAATACAACAAGTGCGTAAATGTATCAGCACAATTGGAACAATATGCTCATTCATGAAATCAGCCCAGAGAACAAAGTTGCTGCAGGACCACATATTATCTCATGCACCTGAAGGGAAGAGGAAAGTTTTAGTTAGTACGTGCGCAACAAGATGGGTTGAAAATCATGATGCAATCATTCGTTTTTTTGACATGTACAAACCTATTGTTAGCACTTTGGAAGAACTAGAACAGTCAGCAAACTCTGACACGTCAGCCAAAGCAGAACAACTTCTTGCTGCTATTCTTAAATGTGAATTTGTGACGTCATTATGCGTAACCAAGACCCTCTTCAAATACACAATAAATCTATGTAAAGCACTTCAGCAAGTTGACTGTGATATTTCAGAAGCATGCTTATTTGTAGATAACATCATTCAAGTTGTTACTGCTTTCCGAAAGGATCCTGAAGAATCATTTTCAAATATATTTGTAGAAGTTGAGAGAACCTTGCAGTCAGTCAACAGTACGGTCACCATGCCACGTGTAGCATCGCTTCAAGGTAACCGATCTAATGCGCCATCAATTGGATGTGAGGAATATTATAAGAGGAATCTCTATATACCATTTCTGGACGATTTTATTTCACAATTAAATGACAGATTTAAAGAACACAAATCGATAATATGTACGTTATCAAAATTCCTGCCTTGTAATTGTGTAGTTGCTGATTACAACAATGAAGCCATTCAAGAGTGCTTTGATTTTTATGGGGTAGGAACTGATGCAATGAGTGACGAGGCTGAGTTTATCATGTGGAGGACCAAATGGCAACAGGTTCCTCGAGACAAAATGCCAAAAAATGCATTAGATACGTTGGCACAATGTAACAAAACTTTCTTTCCGAGTATTTACGTGCTTTTACAAGTGTTAGCAACTCTACCCGTGTCAACTTCAACCCAGAGAGAACGTTTTCTTCATTGAAAAGACTTAAAACCTACCTTAGAAATAGCACTGGGACGGAGAGGTTATCTGGACTTGCTCTATCTAGGTGCCCGTTAGGGCGCCGCAGCCAAGCCGCGGTGCGCTACACACTCAAGCACCTTATACACCAAGCAGAGTTGGGGTGATTTCGAGGTGTTACCCAGCCGTCATGTAACGTGATGTGAACTTGAAAACTATCACAATCGAGGGGATTTAGGTACCTGACAACACATGCCAAATTTTATTGGGGTACGATTATTCCTTCTTGGTGAAAAAATGGCTTGAAACATGCTCAAAATCACTTTAAGGATGTTAGCTACTGCCTACTACTGCTACTGCCTACTACTGCTAACATCTAATACGTCGGCCCGCGATTCTGACCAGACGGGTGGGACTACAATGTTCATATTTTACATGGACATTAAGGTTATAGAAATATAGTCTCTTTTGAAAAAAAAAGTTGAAAAAGTTTGTTGGAAGGCTTCCAAATAAAGGTTTTAAAATAAGCCTTAAACACTTGGCATACAATCAACAAGTAACCATAGTTACTTGACACTTGTTGACGGTATAAGCAGAGTTAGGCGGGAAAGTGCGATACGTAAACAAATAGCGGACATTTAAAATTTTTCTTCTTTGTGTGGAACGAGAAAAGGTGTCATTATACTCTCATAAAACAAATCAGAAACCGTCCCTGGCCTAGGCCCAGATGTGGAAAATTATTTATAATGCAAAAGTGTAGGTCTAAAGTTCCATTTGGCTATAGGACTAGTAAAATTCATACTTACATTACATGTTTGACAAGCCTAGCCAACCCTATGCCAGCACAACATTGGACTGATATGAACTTGCTCAACTGTTTGTTTACATAATTGCAACAATCAAATCATTTCATACAACTTGTCTTTCGATTGGCTTGCGTTTATGAAGGCACTGCCATCTAGAATAAATATAGAACTTTTTCGAGCTCTTTGCTATACGCAAATCTTTTTAAAGTGTTTGGATTTCGTGATACTCTTTCAACCATATACATCCTATATAATTGGCTAGACCAGCAGTCGGTGGTCCACTTCCGGTACAATTAGAAGCCATCTTAAAATGACAGTTTACATGTTAATCAAATGGGAGCGATTTGTGGCCAAATAGTTCTCAAGATTGCCGCCAGGTTGACAGGTAAGCATACTAGCCTTTAACACCAAATGATTACTAAATTCCCTTATACAATCACTTCGTATTGTTTCTTTTGTTTAATACCATGCTGCACAAGCTAAAACCATATCAAACAATCCAGTAAAATACTTTATTGCATTAAAAAAGCATAAATTAAAACACCAAATCGCCATCTTGAAATGGGCCGGTTGAGTCTTCAATTTGCTACGCTCGCGCCTGTGCGGAGGTATAGGAGACTGCTAATCTAGCCTACTATAGGGGTTTAATATCAATGCTTTCAACTCACAACCCATGACGTTTTCCACGATACCGTTCAAGAATACCAATTCCTTCGAAAACGAAAACGACTTCGTTTTCAAATTGCGTTTTCAACTCATCCCCCACGAACTCAAGAATTGGGGTCCAGTCCTTATACCGTCGTTATACCATGGTTATACCACCTATACCCAGGATGTACATGAATCCGGGTCTAGATATTTAACATCCTATATTGTTACTGCTAATACCATAGAATTTAAATCAACTTTGATAAAAATATTATATTTTAGCAAATAATTTTGTAATGGAACTTGAAAAAGTAATGAGATCACACACATAACAAAAACTTGTAGAAATACAGCCAAACCTTACACACTCAAAAGGAATGAGATCCAAAAAAAGGGCCAAGCTCATCTACCCTTCCACATAAACGTACAGTGTCCCATAACAGCATCCTCGAAAAGCTTGGCAAAATAGAATTTGCATGTTATTACGTTTAAATTAATTAGAAAAAAAGAACTTGGATAAACTATTACGTTAAATTAAAAATCGCAAATTCTATTTTGCCAAGCTTTTCGAGGATGCTGTTATGGGACACTGTACGTTTATGTGGAAGGGTAGATGAGCTTGGCCCTTTTTTTAGATCTCATTCCTTTTGAGTGTGTAAGGTTTGGCTGTATTTCTACAAGTTTTTGTTATGTGTGTTTAAGTATACACAGAGACATTAACGTGGATCCAAACGACGTCATAACACGTTTTGCAAGAGCTTCACGTCGATTGGATTTTGTCATCTAACGCTATACGCGACACCATACTTCTGCAATGCTACTTTCTACACCATGCATACTTAGGTGAGTGAAAAAATTAACTAGTATAACTAAAATAGAAAACGGAGTATTGAAGTCCCCCCACCCCCACGAGTAGGGTACTGTACAGTAAGTACAGGGTACCGCAACAAATTCTATATGAAATTCTCCAATTTTAAGATTTTAAAATTGTAAACCCCCCCAAAAATTATTTTCTGCGTACGGCCTTGCTAGCCCACTGTTTATTTCAAACCAAGTAATTCTACCAAATGGTGTTTGAACACAGCTCTTTGTTGTGACATATATGTGCTTTGAATTCTTGTTATTAGACACTGTTCTACTTCTGCATCTTTTAAGCATTCCCAAGCTTTAGCTCTTGGGACACTGTCATATGCTTTTTCTACATCCAAGAAGACCATGAACATTTCTTCTCCCTTTTCCCACTTTTTTTCCATTATTTGTCTGAGCGCAAATATGAGATCAATGGTTGAGCGGCCAGCTCTAAACCCATATTGTTCCTCTCTCAAACTTGGCTCTACTTGTTGTCGTAGTCTTTGATCTAGTATTTTCTCGTATATCTTTGCACACTGGCTCATCAGCGTTATCCCTCTATAATTTTTACACTTCTTCCTGTCCCCTTTCTTAAATGTTGGTACTATAATTCCTTTCCCCCAGTCATCTGGTACCTTCTTTTCTTTCCATGCTGCACTGGTCACTCTCCACATCCAATCTATGCCTGCATCCCCTGCAGCCTTGATCATCTCTACAACTATTTCATCCTCTCCCGAAGCTTTACCATTTTTCATGGCTTTTACTGCTTCAACTATTTCCTGTCTTGATATTTCATTTCCTATTATTTCTTCTATTTCTTCCTCATTGGAGTTCTGAAAGACTTCTATTGTTTGGTCCCCTTCCTGAGTTTGGTTATGGTTAGTATCAGGTAACCTAGGCATATTAAGTAGGTTTTTGAAATATTTCTTCCACATGTTTTTCACTTCTTTTGGGTCAGTAATAAGAGATTCATTGTTGTCGGTCAGGTATCTTGTGATTTCTTCTGTTTTTCTTTTGCTTCTCATTAGTCCATAGGCTACAACAATTTCTTATTTGTATCAAAGTCCTTCTCTAATTTGTCTGCAAATATCTCCATTGTATTTTTCTTCTCTGCCATTACTATTTTTTTAGCTTCATATTTAGGCCCTATACTTTTTGTACTTTTCTTCATTTTCTTTAGTCCTGTTTTTATCCTTTTCCTTTCGGGCTACATTTTTGCGTTTAACAGCTGTCTTCACTCTTCCATTCCACCACACAGTTTCCTTTTCCTTTCTTATGCCACCTGCCCTTCCACATATTTCTTTGCAGCACTAGGCCTACTAATAAATACTGACTTAAGTAATTTCCACTCCTCATCTACTGATAACAAATCATGTGTTGGATACTTTTCCTCTATCTGTCTTCTAAAGGTCAGCATGTCAGTCTCCTCCTGTAGTTTCCACGTCTTGATTTTTGGAATCTAAATAACGCGCGTAATTCGCTATTAAATCGACTTGCTCTAAGTTGCTCTAACTTGCTCCTCCTAAAATGTCAGAGCACGAAAATCATGATCTTTCTGCTCTAGATCAAGTTGCTCGAGTCCAAAGAACGCAATTCGAGAAAGTGATCTCGTGAAACGAACGGCTATTTCGTTATCCGAGCGGATCTGAGCAGTTAGAGCAGGTCCAGCGAACAGACCTAAACACTCGCTCATTTCACTGTCATTTGTTCGCCATGTTTTCTATTTAGGCCTACATCTTGATTTTACTTACTAGGCCTAGGCCCTAGGCCTACCAACCTTTTTCACACAAATACTCCACCTACAAAGCCTTTAACGTCGCTATTTTAAATATAAAGGACTTTCACCACAAAAGGACTTTCATTTAAAATAGCGACGTTAAAGGTTTTGAAGTTTTTTTTTGTTACTATAACTGCAAAAACGTGATGATTCTATTTTGGATTTCTTTATTCGAAGTGGCTATTTAACCGTAGGCTACGGACAAATTAACAATAACAAATCGTCCGTAGCAAAAACGAAGATCTGCGGAAATAATCGAAGGTATCCGAATCTTTCGCGGGATCGGCGGATTCGGTGCGGCGGCCCCCATTCCTGTTCTGACAACCTGACTGCAATGACGTGTTTGTTGATGCAAAATTATAATTTGATGCAACACAAGGTTTTTTGAAAGTCATTTATATTTAAAATAGAAACGTTTAAGGTTTATTGTGTTTTATTTGCTTCAATTTCCTTCGTGACTGCGTAGAAAGACGGCAACATCAATCCCGTAAGCCCCTCCCCTTCTTCTTCAGGCCAAGGGTTACTAGACTTTTTGGTGCAGTAACGCGATTTCCACTATTCTAGGCCATGTTTAGGCCCACATGCGATCGCTTTGATGCAGATTCTTTCGGTCAAGTCAATTCTAAAACACATTCTGGCTAGAGCAACTTTAGGCCTATTAGGCCTAGGCCTATATATACGATCGAGAATTGATATCATAAATTATGCCTGAAAACACATGCCACAGTTTCGAAAGTAGGTCTAATGAATCCTACAAATAGATTCGCGCTACTGTATTTACGGGAGCAATAATACCCTAATAGTTTACGTCTAGGCTGGCGTGTAGCAATTTCATCTGTAATTGTAGACATAAAATTAAAGGTAGGGCTAGGCCTAGGCCTACGAAACTTGTCCGTAGCTTCGGTTTAGAGGTCGTAAATCTTGCGTAGGCCTAGGCCTAAAGTCTACGGCTAAACTCTACCGCCGTTCCCGTAGCTACGGTTAAAATAGCATGCTTAAATTTACCGTAGTACAGTCTACGGTTTAATTGTATAACATAATTTTTCCACAGCTACAGTTAAATAGCCACAGCGTTTTTTATTATGTTCTTGTAAGGTGATTTGCAGTGAGCGTGGGGTAGGTGTCCGCGTGTTTATTTTTAATTTACTAGTGATTTTGCATGGTTTTGAACAACAACAAAAAAAATTGGTGCAAAATTAGCCATTCCGTCTTACTAGGGGCTAGCCTGGCCTAGGCCTAGGCCCCTACCCTTGTTCCGGCCCGACCTAACCATAACCTATAAAGATGGCCTAGCCCCTAGGCCTAGGGCTCATGCAAAACCTAAAGGCCAATTATTACTAAAGTAATTTATTTGATTGAACAAATGTTGAAATTTGAAAAGGCCTGGGGGCTGGGTATAGTAAGCAAAGCTTATTTATATTGATTTAAAATAGGCCCCACTTACCTCTGAGAATAATTCGTAACATTTTGCAGATTGTCTAGTTGGGAAGCCACAAGGTGTGCTTTAGTATTCTGGGCCTCAATTCTGACCAAAGTCATATAGTTTCAATTATAGTCAATCTGTGCGAACTGGGTCTCAATTTTGTGCATGAATATTAAACGACAATTTAAGGAATCTGGGTCCTAATTAATCTCGAAAGAAGCAGGGTAAAATATTTTTAAAGTCGTATACATTTGAAAATGACCAAGTACGTATTGTGGGTCTCATTTTGGTACCAGCGATTGCCGCTAGGTGTCTCGTCGGTCACGACTATTTTATCAGCTGTGAGCATGCGGCAGAGCCCGCACTATTCAAACTGCACATTTTGTGACTTGACTGATTTATATAACTAGGAAAACGCTAAAGTCCCGCCGCGTTGATGGATGAGCTTTTTAAAGTTTTTAGTTTGCGTGGGATATCCTTACTTTTGCAAGTGCTTTGTTTTGTTGCCTACGCATTGTAGGTGATTGTTGTCAAGTTTCTATTGTTTCTTGTCAATTGGTATTATTTACCGTAAAAAACTTATATTAAAAGCTTTATTTCTATGGATTCTGGCTAACTTTTTCAACTTTTTCTTTCAAAAGGTACTACATCACCATAACTTTAATGTCCATGTATAATATGAACATTGTAGCCCCACCCGTTTGGTCAGAATTGGCCCAAATGACACGAAAATATCGTACAAAAAATCAAAAAACTTATATTAAAAGTTTTATTTCTATAGATTTCTGGCTCACTTTTTCAACTTTTTCTTTAAAAAGGTACTACATCACCATAGCCTTAATGTCCATGTATAATATGAACGTTGTAGCCCCACCCGTTTGGTCAGAATTGGCCCAAATAGCATGAAAATATCGCACAAAAAATCAAAAAAAAATCGTAAAAGTACGATATTCATGAGAAATATTTCTTCGATTGTACCCAAAAACGTGGCAAGTCTAAGTTCAGAGATTTCGAAGGTCCTGTCAAATTTTCATCAAGATCGCATATGCCGTTTGCCCGGTAAGAGAGCGAACAAACAGACAAAAATACAAACAAAAAAAACACAAAAAAACAAAAAAAAAACCCGAGCTAAATTTTTTGGGGGTCAGTGAAATTGAAGTCTTCGCTTCGCTCATCCAATAAGGTACACTCTTCTTGGTATATTCAGGATAACTGGGAAAAACGCTAAAGTCCCGCCGCTTGATGGATGAGCTTTTAAAAATGTTTAGTTTGCATGGGATATCCTTTACTTTTGCAAGTTCTTTGTTTTGCTGCCTACGCAATACGCATTGTAGCTGATTGTTGTCAAGTTTCTTTTGTTACCTGTCAATTTGGGTATTATTTTCCGTAAAAAACTTATATTAAAAGCTTTATTTCTATAGAATTTGGCTAACTATTTAAACTTATTCTTTTAAAAGGTACTACATCACCATAACCTTAATGTCCATTTATAATATGAACGTTGTAGCCCCACCCGTTTGGTCAGAATTAACCCAAATGTCACGAAAATATCGCACTAAAAATCGAAAAAAAATCGTAAAAGTACGATATTCATGAGAAATATTTCTTCGATTGTCCCCAAAAAACAATACACCTCTAAGTTCAGAGATTTCGAAGGTCCTGTCAAATTTTCATCAAGATCGGATATGCCGTTTGCCTGGTAGAGAGTTAACAAACAGACAAAAAAAAAAAAAAAAAAAAAAAAAAAAACCCGAGCTAAATTTTTTGGGGGTCAGTGAAATTGAAGTCTTCGCTTCGCTCATCCAAAAAGGACCAAAATAATTATGAATTACTGTTTTTTTGTCCTGCCATCTGTGGTGTACGGTGTAGAGCATTGACATGTTATTTTGTCCCAGTGCAAAAAACACCACCGTGTCACAGTTTATAGCTTTTTAAATTTGTTGTCGTAAATCTACACGTGCATACTAATATACCGATAAATCAAAATATTCAATCGACATTAAAATAGTTTTCCAAAATCGGTAGAAGACAACTCCGCAGTCACCGTTTACGTACACAACATAACCGTCATAATGATTGATCAAAGTTCGTGGCAGAAGCTAAAAACTTCTGCCTGGAACGGGATTTTGATTCCCAAACTTTCAATATTTTTGGAAGCAAGTACACTAACCGCTGGACCAATAAGCCACACAGTGTCACACCAACTCTGACTTCACTTGCTAAGGTATAGGCTACGGCTATAGAGGAAACAAATGTGACGAGAATTATTGGGAGTAATAATAGTCATTAATAAATACTAAGAAAATGCTTAAGTCCCGCCGCGTTGTTTGGATGAGCGTATTGGTGCATTGAGCTGCCATGTGTTATGCGGATTTTCTGTTGTTCTGTGAAAAAATTATTACTAAGTTCAAATTTTTTAAATTAAATTAAATTTAATAAAAATTAACTTAATTTTTTTTTTAATTAATCGTAATTTAAAAAAAAAAAAAAAAAAAAATAGGATTTTATAAGAAATAATTATTCGATTGCGCTCAAATTTCACACGAATATATTAATAAAATTAAGGTTCTGTGAAAAACTTATTACAATAGGATCAAGCATGTAGGTGTAATAAGTAAAAAAATTGTTTTAAAAAAGAAAAAACCCACAAAGTTTCTATTTTTACTAGAAATAATTTTTCGATTGTGCTCAAATTTCACACGAATATCTTAATTCATAAAATTAAGGTTCTGTGAAAAAATCATTGAAATCGGATAAAGAATGTAGATGTTATAAGTAAAATAAATTTTCAAAAATCGAAAAAAATCGTAAAATTGCGATTTTTATGAGAAATAATTTTTCGATGGCGCTCAAAAAACGTGGCAGTTCTAAGTTTAGAGATTTTGAAGGCCTCCATAAAATTTCATCGCAATTGGAGTATCGGTTTAGCCGGAATCGTGCTAACAAACAGACAAAAATACAGAAAGAAAGAAAGAAAGAAAGAAAGAAAGAAAAAAAAAACATTCCGGATTTTTTCTCCAGTGTAGTGTAATGGAATCTTCGCTTCGCTCGCTACGCTCATCCAAAAATCTTCAAGATCACAAGAATCATACAAACTACTAGGAAAACGCTAAAGTCCCGCCGCGTTGATGGATGAGCGTTTTTTTTGTAAGTTTTTTGTTTGCGTTTTTTGCGTTTGTTTACACTTTTCCTTTGCAAGTGCTTTTTGAATGCATTGTAGGTGATTGTTGTCAAGTTTCTATTGTTACTTGTTAATTGGTATTATAAACCTAAAAAAACTCATATTAAAACCTTTATTTCTGTGGATTCTGACTAACTATTTCTACTTTTCTTTCAAAAGGTACCACATTACCATAACCTTAATGTCCATGTGAAATCTGAACGTTAAAGCCCCACCCGTTTGGTCAGAATCGGCCCAAATGTGACGAAAATATCGCACTAAAAATTAAAAAAACTCATATTAAAACCATTAATATTTCTATAGATTCTAGTTAACTTTTTCAACTTTTTCTTTCAAAAGGTACCACATCACCATAACCTTAATGTCCATGTGAAATCTGAACGTTGTAGCCCCACCCGTTTGGTCAGAATCGGCCCAAATGTGACGAAAATATCGCACTAAAAATTGAGAAACTAATATTAAAACCATTATTTCTATAGATTCTAGTTAACTTTTTCAACTTTTTCTTTCAAAAGGTACTACATCACCATAATCTTAATGTCCATGTGAAATATGAACGTTGTAGCCCCACCCGTTTGGTCAGAATCGGCCCAAATGTGACGAAAATATCGCACTAAAAATCGAAAAAAATCGTAAAAGTACGATATTCATGAGAAATATTTCTTCGATTGTACCCAAAAGCAATACACCTCTAAGTTCAGAGAAAACGAAGGTCCCTCAAAATTTCATCAAGATCGCTTATGCCGTTTGCCCGGAATCCTGCTAACAAACAGACAAAATACAAACAAACAAAAAAAAAAAAAAAAAAAACATTGGAGCTAAATTTTTTGGGGTCAGTGAAATTGAAGTTTTCGCTTCGCTCGCTACGCTCATCCAATAAACTGTAATGAAAGTTGGTGACAGATAAAAATATCTCCAAGTCGGTAGTTATCACGTGTTTTGTTTCTTTACTAGGAAAACGCTTAAGTCCCGCCGCGTTGTTGGATGAGCGTAATTGGTGCATTGAGCTGCCATGTGTTATGTGCATTTTCTGTTCTGTGAAAAAATCATTACTAAGTTGATGATTTTTTTTTTAAATCATTAAAAATAAATAAAAAAATAAACTTTAATTTTTAATTTTTTTAATTAATCGTAATTTTAAAAAAGAAAAAAATCGTAAAATTTCGATTTTCATAAGAAATAATTATTTGATTGTGCTCAAATTTTACACGAATATATGAATTCATAAAATTAAGGTTCTGTGAAAAAATCATTACAATCGGATAAAGAATGTAGGTGTTATTTGTCAAAGAATGTTTTAAAAAGAAAAACCCCGTAAAATTGCGATTTTTATGAGAAATAATTATTTGATTGCGCTTAAATTTTCCACGAATATATAAATTCATAAAATAAAGGTGTGTGTGAAATTTTTTAAAAATCGAAAAAAATCTATAAATCGAAGAAATTTTTTAAAAATCGAAAAAAATCGTAAAATTGCGATTTTTATGGGAATTTTTTTTTCGATTGTGCTCAAAAACGTGGCAGTTCTAAGTTCAGAGATTTCGAAGGTCTCAATAAAATTTCATCGCAATCGGAGTATCGGTTTAGCCGGAATCGTGCTAACAAACAGACAAAAACAAAAAAAAAAAAAAAAAAAAAAAAAAAAAAAACATTCCGGATTTTTTTCTCCAGTGTAGTGAAATGGAATCTTCGCTTCGCTCGCTACGCTCGCTACGCTCATCCAATAAATAATGTCCATCATCTTTTTCAAATAATAAGAATCATAGCTTATACCGACAGTGTTGGCTCGAGTGCTAAGCGCGCGACCCTGATTCGGGAGGTCCCGGGTTCAAATCTCGTCGAGACCGGCAATCCTGACTGAAGGATTTTCTCGAGGTTTTTCTCAGTCGTTAATTCGAGTGCAAAAGATTGAGTTCTCTTAAAAAGCCCGCGAATATCCCTTCACAAAATTGTCCTAACTCGAATATACCTAGACAACTATAGACAACATGAAGAGCAGCATGAATTGCACGAGAAATGTTAAAAATTTAAAAACAATCTAGCCTATTGGATAAGAACGCTTGTTGGATGAGCGTAGCGAGCGAAGCGAAGATTCCATTTCACTACACTGGAGAAAAAAATCCGGAATGTTTTTTTTTTTTCTTCTTTTTTTTGTATTTTTGTGTGTCTGTTAACACGATTCCGGCTAAACCGATACTCCGATTGCGATGAAATTTTATGGAGGTCTTCGAAATCTCTGAACTTAGAACTGCCACGTTTTTGAGCGCAATCGGGAAATTTTTTCTTATAAAAACGCAATTTTACGATTTTTTTCGATTTTTAAAAAATTTCTTCGACCTCTAACACCTACATGCTTTATCCGATTGTAATGATTTTTTCACAGAACCTTAATTTTATGAATTAAGATATTCGTGTGAAATTTGAGCGTAATCGAAAAATTTATTCTCATGAAAATCGAAATTTTACGGGTTTTTTTCTTTTTTAAAACAATTCTTTGACTTATAACACCTACATGCTTTATCCTATTGTAATGATTTTTTCACAGAACCTTAATTTCATGAATTAATGTACTCGTGTTAAATTTGAGCGCAATCGAATAATTATTTCTTATGAAAATTGCAATTTTAGTTTTTTTTTATTTTTTAAAAATTACGATGAATTAAAAAAATTAAATAAATTTTTATTTAATTTTATTTAATTTAAAAAAAAAATCTTCGACTAAGTAATGATTTTTGCACAGAACAATAGAAAATCCGCGTAACACATGGCAGCTCAATGCACCAATTACGCTCATCCAACAACGCGGCGGGACTTAAGCGTTTTCCTAGTTGATAAGAAAAAAGTAAGCGAAGACAACTTTTAATTGATGAATAAAGCAGATAATACACAATCTGTCAACTATATTCAATGATAATACGCATACCATATTCTACAAGCAAAATAATTTATTATACTAGGAAAACGCTTAAGTCCCGCCGCGTTGTTGGATGAGCGTAATTGGTGCATTGAGATACCATGTGTTATATGGATTTTCTGTTGTTCTGTGAAAAAATCATTACTCAGTTGAAGATTTTTTTTAAATTAATATAAATTAAATAAAAAATAAACTTTTATCTTTAATTTTTTTAATTAATCGTAATTTTAAAAAGAAAAAAAAATCGTAAGATTTCGTTTTTCATAAGAAATAGTTATTCGATTGTGCTCAAATTTCACAAGAATATATTAATTCATAAGATTAAGGTTCTGTGAAAAAATCATTACAATCGGATAAAGCATATTGGTGTAAAAAGTCAAAGAATTGTTTTAAAAAAGAAAAATCACGTAAAATTTCGATTTTTATAAGAATTAATTTTTTCATAGCGCTCAAATTTTACAAGAATATCTTAATTCATAAAATTTGGTTCTGTGAAAAATAATAATATCGGATAAAGAATGTAGGTGTTATAAGTCAAAGAAATTTTAAAAAAATCGAAAAAAATCGTAAAATTGCGATTTTGATGAGAAATAATTTTCCGATTGTGCTCAAAAACGTGGCAGTTCTAAGTTCAGAGATTTCGAAGACCTCCATAAAATTACATCGTAATTGGAGTATCGGTTTAGCCGGAATCGTGTTAACAAACACAAAATAATACAAACAGAGAAAAAAATAAAAATAACATATTCCGTATTTTTTTCTCCAGTGTAATGAAATGGAATCTTCGCTTCGCTCGCTACGCTCATCCAATTAAGAATGCGCAAATGTGGAAAGGTAGACGAGCTTGACCCCTTTTTAGGTCTAATTTCTTTTGAGTGTGCAAAGTTTGGCTGTAATTTTACAAGTTTTTGTTATGTGTGGGATCTCGCTAGGAAAACGCTTAAGTCCCGCCGCGTTGTTGGATGAGCGTAATTAATGCATTGAGCTGCCATGTGTTATGCGGATTTTCTGTTGTTCTGTGAAAAAACCATTACTAAGTTGAAGATTTTTTTAAATTAAATTAAATTAAATAAAGAATTAACTTAAATTTGTAATTTTTTTAATTAATCGTAATTTAAAAAAAGAAAAAAATCGTAAAATTTCGAATTTCATAAGAAATAATTATTCGATTGTGCTCAAATTTCACACGAATATATTAATTCGTCAAATTAAGGTTCTGTGAAAAAATCATTACAATCGGATAAAGCATGTAGGTGTTATAAGTCAAAGAATTGTTTAAAAAAATAAAAAACACGTAAAATTTCGATTTTCATCAGAAATTTTCGATTACACTCAAATTTTATTGGATGAGCGTAGCGAGCGAAGCGAAGAGTCCATTTCACTACACTAGAGAAAAAAATCCGGAATGTTTTTTTTTTTCTTTCTTTCTTTCTTTCTTTCTTTCTTTCTTTCTTTCTTTCTTTCTTTCTTTCTTTCTTTCTGTATTTTTGTGTGTTTGTTAACACGATTCCGGCTAAACCGATACTCCGATTGCAATGAAATTTTATGGAGACCTTCGAAATCTCTGAACTTAGAACTGCCACGTTTTTGAGCGCAATCGGGAAATTTTTTCACATAAAAACGCAATTTTACGATTTTTTCGATTTTTAAAAAATTTCTTCGACTTATAACACCTACATGCTTTATCCGATTGTAATGATTTTTTCACAGAACCTTAATTTTATGAATTAAGATATTCGTGTGAAATTTGAGCGTAATCGAAAAATTATTTCTTATGCAAATTGCAATTTTACGATTTTTTCTTTTTAAAAAAATTACGATTAATTAAAACAATTAAGTTAATTTTTTATTTAATTTAATTTAATTATAAAAATTAGGTTAATTTTTTATATAATTTAATTTAATTAAAAAAATCTTCGACTTAGTAATGATTTTTTCACAGAACAACAGAAAATCCGCGTAACACATGGCATCTCAATGCACCATATACGCTCATCCAACAACGCGGCGGGACTTAAGCGTTTTCCTAGTACGAATATCTTAATTCATAAAATTATGGTTCTGTGAAAAATATCATTAAAATCGAATAAAGTAAGTAGATGTCAAGTCGAAGAAACATTTAAAAAATCGAAAAAAATCGTAAAATTGTGATTTTCATGAGAAATAATTTTTGATTGCGCTCAAAAACGTGGCAGTTCTAAGTTCAGAGATTTCGAAAGTCTCCAGCAAAATTATGTACCCTTCTACATTTTCTTACTCATAATACATAAATTTACTGTGCTTAGTGAATACATCCATTTTATTCTAGACAAAATAAATTGCACGTACTTTTACATTTTAACAGTACCTAGTTGCAAATAAAATTTTGAAAAGATTTCTTTTCTGCGAAAATGTAGAAGTGTACATAAAGCTTGACCCCGTCTTTTAGATCTCAATGCTTTTGATTGAGGTTTAGTTGTCCCTTTACAAAATTTTTGTACGTGTGGGATATCTTACTTTCAAGATAAGTAAAATATAATTCACTCTACCTTCAAGTAATGGATCGACCACAGATAAAATACATAGGCCTATAATTAATTAGTATATATTATAAAACTGTAGTAAACTTAAAGTAAAGTACCGGTTATGTTTTATTAGCCTGTGGATTGGTATTTACCTATTTCATGCTTAGAAATAGATTGAGTTATTATTTCAATCAATCAATATAGGGTTATGAATAATATCATCGATGATAATATGGTGGAGCAATGCCAATGACCAATGATCATAATATCATGTTTTTCTTTTTTTGTGCTTGAAGAGGGACTTCAAAATCAAGCACATAGTTTGTTTTAATAGTTCAAATGTAAATAATGATTGAAACATGAGATTAGAATAAAGTACTGTAATGTGTACAGTGTAATGTGCAGTAATGTTAGTTTTGGAATTAATTTTATCAATATATTATTAAAATCATCATCTTATTGGTGGTGCATAAACTTTGCATCCCCTTGAAAGAACCCGTGCCTAGTACAATGCTAGTACCATTGACTAGTACAGCGTCTCGTATTAATAATCAGATTATTATAAGAATATGGTTACTTTTCACCCCTGCAAAGTCTCATCAGCAACCGGAATTGCTTAGCTGTAGGTTGTGTTGCAGCAAATCGGGGGGTCGGTAAAAGCGGTTCATCATCGGCATGCGCTGGAACTACCACACGAGTTTTTTGGGACCCACTCTACACACACTCTGCTTTCTCTACTCTCTGTTCGGAAAACGTTGACTAACTGAGTACCAGAAAACTATGTACCAGTTTACGAAAGTGGTTGCTCCCGGGTGGCTCATTATATTTTAGAGTACCACAATCCTCGGATGGTTATTTCGGATTAAACTTTTAATTTTAATTGAGTCCCCACTTTACAGAAACCCAAAAAATGAAAAGTTGAAGCCCAGTTTATCACCAGCGTCACTGGGACCCAGTTTTTTTGAGGCCCACAGTAGATCTACCCGCTGGCCGGGGAAGCCACAAGGTAAACTTTAGTATTCTGGCCTCAATTCTGACCAAAAAAACAAGGTGAAGAGTTGCGTATACTGGGCCTCATATCAAAATAATATAGTTTCAATAATAGTCAATCTGTGCAAACTGGATCTCAATTTTGTGAATATTAAACGACAATTTAAGGAATCTGGGTCCTAATTAATCTCGAAAGAAGCAGAGTAAAATATTTTTAAAGTCTTATACATTTGAAAACAAGGTCCCCTGTATCTACTCCTAGCGGAGGTTGCCATCGGCCTGTGCGCGGCAGCGAAGCCTAGCGGAAATCCAGTGGACCTTGATTTGAAAATGACCAAGTAGGTATTGTGGGTCTCACTTTAGTACGAGCGATCGCCGCTAGGTGTCTCGCCGGTTGTCGTTCGCACACGACTATTTTATCGGCTGTGAGCATGCCTGCAGAGCCCGCACTATTCAAACAGCACATTTTGTGACGACTGATGTATAATTATTATAAGTTTTATAAGGTACACTATTCTTGGTATATTCAGGATTAAAAGGACCAGAAAAATTATGAATTACTGTCTTTTTTGTCCTGCCATCTGCGGTGTACGGTGTAGAGCATAGACATGTTATTTTGTTCCAGTGCAAAAAACACCACCGTGTCACAGTTTATAGCTTTTTGAAATTTGTTGTAAATCTACACGTGCATACTAATATACCAATAATACAAAATATTCGATTGACATTAAAATAGTTTACCAAAATCATTATAAGACAACTCCGCAGTCACCGTTTACGTACACAACATAACCGTCATAATGATTGATCAAAGTTTGTGGCAGAAGCTAAAAACTTCTGCCTGGAACGGGATTTGATTCCCAAATTTTCTATATTTTTGGAAACAAGTACACTAACCGCTGGACCAATGAGCCACACAGGAGCACACCAACTCTGACTTCACTTGCTAAGGTCTATACATAGATATTGAACCCCTATATATGGGGGTTCAATATCTATGGGTCTATATACTAGGAAAACGCTCAAGTCCCGCCGCGTTGTTGGATGAGCGTAATTGGTGCATTGAGCTGCCATGTGTTGTGCGGATTTTCTGTTGTTCTTGTGAAAAAATTATTACGAAGTCGAAGAATTTTTTAAATTTAAATATAATTAAATTAAATAAAAAATTAACTTTATTTTTGTATTTTTTGTATTAATCTTAATTTATAAAATTAAGGTTATGTGAAAAAATCATTACAATAGAAATAAGCATGTAGGTGTTATAAGTCAAAGAATTGTTTTAAAAAAGAAAAAAACCTGTAAAATTTCGATTTTCATAAGAAATAATTTTTCGATTGCGCTCAAATTTCATACGAATATCTTAATTCATAAAGTTAAGGTTCTGTGAAAAAATCATTAAAATCGGATTAAGCATGTAGGTGTTATAAGTCGAAGAAATTTAAAAAAATAAAAAAAATCGTAAAATTGCGATTTTCATGAGAAATAATTTTCCGATTGCGCTCAAAAACGTGGCAGTTCTAAGTTCAGAGATTTCAAAGGTCTTTAGAAAATTTCATTGCAATTGGAGTATTGGTTTAGCCGGAATGACAAAAATACAAAGGGAAAAAAAAGAAAAAAAAAACATTACGGATTTTTTTCTCCAGTGTAGTTAAATGGAATCTTCGCTTCGCTCGCAACGCTCATCCGATCAATCCGAGTTGGGGCGATTTCGAGGAGTCACCCAGCCGTCATGAAACGTGATATGAATTTGAAAACTGTCACAATCGGGGCTGACAACACAACAAATTTGGTTCGGTATAAAAACATTCCTTTTGTGTGAAACAATATCACTTTGCGGAGTTAGTAGGTACTCCTCCTCTTTTCCTGATTATTGCGACGTTGTGTACAATGATCTATGTGGACCTCTCTATTCGTCTTCACACTTCAGAGAGCTCAAAATGCCTGTGTTCGTTTTATCTTTGGTATCAAAAAATATGATCATATTACCCCTGGATTCAAAAATCTTGAGTGGATTCGTCTAAATGACCGTAGAAATCTACACTCGATTTGCCTTGTTCATCGTCTGCTCTCAACATCAACACTTTCGTATCTAGCATCTAATTTTCAATACTTATTCTCAACCATACCTTCAACACTAGATCTAGATCAGGTACTCAGTTAACATTTCCAACCCATTGAACCAATCTTCTTGACCACTCTTTTACAATAAACGCTATTCGAGTCTGGAATACTCTCCCAACCAGCATCAGGGATGTTTACAGAATTAGTTACGACACTTTCAAGCGTAAAGTATATCAACATTACTTGAGTAATTATAATTAATTAGCAGCTATAAACATCAGCCGCTACAGCAGCCTTTGTCAATGATTGAGTAATGCACACCACAACCTGCTCCTGCTCCCCTTTGTATTTCTGCACACAATGGCTAAAGCCATATTAATTGTGTACTTTTGTGTGAATGGATGAATGAATGTTTCTTAAGCTATTGTAGATTTACATAAATAGATTTAAAGCCACAATTTGCATAACATTACCATATCCCTAGAAAATTTAACTTTGGCAATAATGTTACTCCTAATGTATTATTTCATAATTTAGTTTGTTTTAGTTATTTTAGTATGATGTTAACATTATTTTTAGGTGATCATAGTATTTTTTTTAAATTCATTATTTTATGTAATCCTGTAATGTCGTGATTTGTTGTAATTAGGAAGTGGTTGGATGGAAGAGAAGGCTTAACAGGCCTTAATCCCACCATCAATAAAGACGACAATCAAATCAATCAAATCAAATCTTCCACCTACCTACAGGCTACAACATTCCAATTTTGTATGTACGTACTTTTGAAATAAAGTTTTAGAAAGTTAGCTGAGAGGCATCGAAAAAAAATTTTGACATTTAATTGGATGAGCGTAGCGAGCGAAGCGAAGATTCCATTTCACTACACTGGAGAAAAAATCCAAGATGTTTTTTTTTCCTTTTTTTTTGTATTTTTGTGGGTTTGTTAACACGATTCCGGCTAAACCGATACTCCAATCACGATGAAATTTTATGGAGGCCTTCTTAATCTCTGAACTTAGAACTGCCACGTTTTTGAGCGCAATCGAAAAATTATTTCTCATTAAAATCGCAATTTTACGATTTGTTTGGATTTTTTAATAAATTCTTCCGACTTAAAAACACCTATATGCTTTATCCGATTTTAATGATTTTTTTCACAGAACCTTAATTTTATGAATTAAGATATTCGTGTTAAATTTGAGCGCAATCGAATAATTATTTCTTATGAAAATTTCAATATTACGATTTTTTAATTACGATTAACTAAAAAATTTAAAATTTAAGTTATTTAAAATTTAATTTAATTTAATTTTTTTAACTAGGAAAACGCTTAAGTCCCGCCGCGTTGTTGGATGAGCGTAATTGGTGCATTGAGATACCATGTGTTATATGGATTTTCTGTTGTTCTGTGAAAAAATCATTACTCAGTTGAAGATTTTTTTAAAATTAATATAAATTAAATAAAAAATAAACTTTTATCTTTAATTTTTTTAATTAATCGTAATTTTAAAAAGAAAAAAATCGTAAGATTTCGATTTTCATAAGAAATAGTTATTCGATTGTGCTCAAATTTCACAAGAATATATTAATTCATAAGATTAAGGTTCTGTGAAAAAATCATTACAATCGGATAAAGCATATTGGTGTAAAAAGTCAAAGAATTGTTTTAAAAAAGAAAAATCACGTAAAATTTCGATTTTTATAAAAAACGATTTTTCGATTGCGCTCAAATTTCACAAGAATATCTTAATTCATAAAATTATGGTTCTGTGAAAAATCATCAAATCGGATGCCTGTAGGTGTTATAAGTCGAAGAAATTTTTTAAAATCGAAAAAAATCGTAAAATTGCGATTTTCATGAGAAATAATTTTTCGATTGCGCTAAAAAAAACGTGGCAGTTCCAAGTTCAGATATTTCGAAGACCTCCACAAAATTTCATCGCAATTGGAGTATCGGTTTAGCCGGGATCGTGTTAACAAACAGAAAAAAAAGAAAAGAAAAGCATTACGGATTTTATTCTCCAGTGTAGTTACATGAATTAATCTTCGCTTCGCTCATCCAAAAATCGACTAAGTAATGATTTTTTCACAGAACAACAGAAAATCCGCATAACACATGGCAGCTCAATGCACCAATTACGCTCATCCAACAACGCGGCGGGACTTAAGCTTTTCCTAGTTAAGCCTTACACACGCTACACTAAAATGACCGTTTAAAAAATTATTATTTATTATAATCTTGTAACTGTGATTTTACACGAATTTTTCAATTTTTAGATAATGAAATTTGCTAAAATTGGGGTTTTGGGGAATTTCTGAAATCGTCTTTAACATGTTTTTTTTTTGCTCCAGATAGATACTAGAGCATCGACGTAGCAATCTAAACTAGGAAAACGCCAAAGTCGTTGTTAAACGAGTGAGTGAGCCATGGGTATAGATAGTACCCGGTATCATTCCCCATACTGAACTAGATCCAGCCTTGGGTATATGGGAGGAAATGGGATGTTCCCGGGTACTCAACACTTGGCTCACTCACGCGTTTAACAACGACTTTGGCGTTTCCCTAGTTACTTATTTAAATTGAACATTCAAAAAGGGGAATCGTGTTCGAAACGACTAAACGTATTAGCGTGAAACATTAACAAATTTCCAAGATAAAACAAAATCACCTAATTTTTATTTCCCATTTAACACCCCTCAAAAATAATATGTGGGTGTAAAAATATAAAAAAGTTCTGCTTAACGGGCATCGTACCCCACCCCTCCGCTATGGTAGGCTAAATGCTTATCACTGGGCCATGTCAGCCAGGTACATCTTGTCCCGCTAGCTGCTCCTAAACAAATGCTATCGATATTTTTAAAAATCACATTTTTATTGGATGAGCGTAGCGAGCGTAGCGAGCGAAGCGAGCGAAGCGAAGATTCCATTTCACTACACTGGAGAAAAAAATCCGGAATGTTTTTTTTTCTTTTCTTTTTTGTATTTTTGTCTGTTTGTCCACACGATTCCGGCTAAACCGATACTCCGATTGCGATGAAATTTTATGGAGGCCTTCGAAATCTCTGAACTTAGAACTGCCAAGTTTTTGAGCGCAATCGGAAATTTTTTTCTCATGGAAATCGCAATTTTACGATTTTTTTCGATTTTTAAAAAAATTCTTCGACTTATAACACCTACATACTTAATCCGATTTTAATGATTTTTTCACAGAACCTTAACTTATGAATTAAGATATTCGTATGAAAATTTTAGCGCAATCGAAAAAATTATTTCTTATGAAAATCGAAATTTTACAGGTTTTTTTCTTTTTTAAATCAATTCTTTGACATATAACACCTACATGCTTTATCCGATTGTAATGATTTTTTCGAAGAACCTTTATTTTATGAATTAATATATTATTGTAAAATTTGAGCGCAATCGAGAAATTATTTCTTATAAAAATCGCAATTTTACGATTTTTTTTAACAATTACGATTTAATAAAAAAGATTTAAAAAATTAAATTAATTTTTAAAAAATTTCAACTTAGTAATGATTTTGCCACAGAACAACAGAAAATTTGCATAACACATGGCAGCTCAATGCACCAATTACGCTCATCCAACAACGCGGCGGGACTTAAGCGTTTTCCTAGTTTATTGTAGGATTAAGAAAAAACCCGAGACCCAAATATGATTTCTAAAGAATGCAGTCAATACGTCTGAAAAGTAAGTAGAAAGTAAGAGGGTCTTAATAAAGAGCGGATTATTTTTTTGAAATTATTTTGACGGGACAATAACCTCAGAATCAACAATTATATTCAAATTACTGGAATCAGTTGTTCAAGTTCAAAATTGAATTTTGAGCAGCGGTTTTTTGTATATTATTTCTACACTCCTTTATCTACAACCTAAATATAAGTATTGTTGGTTTTATATGGTTTGTTTCGTTGCACAATTTTTTCGCCTGCCGGTACAATTTCAAATTTTGTACCGTTTAACGGAAAAATTGTGCCACGCCTGAAACAATATAAAACCAATAATCCTTATATTTAGAATGTAGATAAAGTACTGTAGAAATAATAAAAAACCGCTGCTCAAAATTCAATTTTGAACTTGAACAACAGATTCCAGTAATTTGAATATAATTGTTGATTCTGAGGTTGTCCCGTCAAAGAAATTTCAAAAAAATAATCCACTCTTTTATTAAGCCCCTCTTACATTCTACTTACTTTTCAGGAGAAATCATATTTGGGTCTAGGGATTGCCCTTAAATCGCTATGGATCTAGCTGATTTTGTTAACAGTTCTCCGTAAACTCGTACCGAATGTCTGTTTAAAATTTCAGCGCAATCTGTTCAGCGGTTCGGCTGATTTTCGACAGACAGACAGAAACCACAGAATGAGGGCCGTTTGAGTTGAATGAAGACACTCAGTCGCTCCGCTCCCTTGTTTAAAAATGTCCCTTTATAACATCGTGTCTTGAAAATGAGCACAAAATATATACACTCAAACACGCAAAAATATGCACCTCAAAATCACAACCCTTCTTGTGGTAATCAACATATTTTGACCGAACCACGTGCTCAAATTACAAAACAAAATTAAGAGGATAATATACAGAAAAGCCAGTCGAGTACATCGAAAATGGCCAATATTTTTTATTTCTTATGGAAGATTTTTACCGTTGGGACCTAGCTCGAAAATTTGAAATATATTTTTTAGCGGGTAAGTAACTATAGAAACTTGACAATTCTTATTTTTATTTTTGTTGTTTATTAGTAACAGTATGAATATAAGATTATGGAAGATCATTTTTAGGGATTTGATTCCATCCCTATCTTTTGAAATGTATAGTATACTGTATATGAATTGCAATAAAGATTATTATTATTACATGTGTACAAAACGCAAGTGTTTGATCCACTGGATATTTTACATTACATTGTTAAATTGGTAATACCATAGCAATTTAATACTACTTTAATAAAATATTTCTATTGTAACAAATAATTTTGCATTGGGACCTTTTTTAGGTTCCTATATAAATTATGGGCGAAAACACGCTGAAACCTCGTAAAATACCACCATTTGCAATATTAAAAAGAAAAAATATATCCTGTTGCTGTGCGCCCAAGGCCCACGGGATATATACTTTCCCCAAAACAATCGTTTCATGGTAAGTTTTTAAAAAAATGTTCGCCCCTCCCCCCCACAAAAACGGGGGCTAGTTACTCCACTGGCCAAACCGAACACAACCATAAGTATTGCAATCTACAAGAAGGGTCAACTTATGTACCAATCTACATTTTCTTACTCATAATACATAAATTTACTGTGCCTAGTGAATGCATCCATGTAATTCTTGGTAAAATAAATTGCACGTACTTTTACATAATATTTTAACAGTACCTACCTAGTTGCAAATAAAATTTTGAAAAGATTTGTAAGAATGCAGTCACGCCCCGTGACTGCATTCTTTTTTTTCTGCGAAAATGTAGAAGTAGTGTACATAAAGCTTGGCCCCGTCTTTTAGATCTCAATGCTTTTGATTGAGGTTTTGCTGTCCCTTTACAAGATTGTTGTATGTGTGGGATATCTTAGTTTCAAGATGAGTAAAATATAATTCACTCTACTTTCAATTAATGGATGGACCACAGATAAAATACATATTATTAATTCGTATATATTATAAAACTGTATTAGCGTTGACTGTGGAGTAACGGTACAACGTCGCGTATTAATAATCAGATTATTATAAGAATATGGTTACTTTTCACCCCTGCAAAGTCTCATCAGCAACCGGAATTGCTTAGCTGTAGGATGTGTTGCAGCAAAATCAGGGGGTTGGTCGGTAAAAGCGGTTCATCATGCGGCATGCGCTGGAACTACCACACGAGTTTTTGGGACCCACTCTACACACTCTGCTTTCTCTACTCTCTGTTCGGAAAACGTTGACTAACTGAGTACCAGAAAACTAAGTTCCAGTGTACGAATGTGGTTGCTGCCGTGGATCATTATATTTTAGAGTACCACAATTCTCGTATGGTTATTTCGGATTAAACTTTTAATTTAAATTGAGTCCCACTTTACAGAAACCCACAAAATGAAAAGTTGAAGCCCAGTTTATCACCAGCGTCACTGGGACCCAGTTTATTAAGACCCACAGTAGATCTACCCGTAGGCCGATTATCATTCGATATGCCGATTATCATTCACCACGTTTACCAATGATTTTAAAGCGAGCTATCTCAAGCCGGTTTCATCTAGTCCGAGGCGTGGCTACAAAAGCCTAATTTCGTCACAGTCTGCTGAACCTACTAACACGTCAGTTTTCAACCATTTTATTTCCCAAAACAAAATTATTAAATGAAACCAATTATTAAACTGTAGCTATATTATATAGCCTTTTTTTTTTTACTTTTTTGCATGAAAGGCATCAATTCTCGCCCGATTTGTTCTAGAACGGCACCAGTGGATACTCATAATTCTCCCTATCAAGTTGGCAAGGCTCGGCTAGCTCGTTTAAAGCGAGCCAGTTCACTTCGGTAGGTCGGTTTGAGATAGCTCGCTTTCAAGTGTTTACCAAGCGTTTGAGGTCGGCTTGAAGCCAAGCCGGCTTGAGATAGCTCGCTTTAAAAACCCTTGGTAAACGTATACATTGAGGGAAGCCACAAGGTGGCTTTAGTATTCTGGGCCTCAATTCTGACCAAAAAAACAAGTTGACGAGTTGCGTATACTGGGCCTCTGTATCAAAATAATATTGTTTCAATTATAGTCAACTGTGCAAACTGGGTCTCAATTTTGTGAATATTAAACGACAATTTAAGGAATCTGGGTCCTAATTAATCTCGAAAGAAGCAGAGTAAAATATTTTTAAAGTCGTATACATTTGAAAATGACCAAGTACGTATTGTGGGTCTCACTTTGGTACGAACAATCGCCGCTAGGTGTCTCGTCGGTTGTCGTTCGCGCACGACTATTTTATCGGCTGTGAGCATGCCGGCAGAGCCCGCACTATTCAAACAGCACATTTTGTGACGACTGATTTATATTATAAGGTACACTCTTCTTGGTATATTAAAGGACCAGAAAAATTATGAATTACTGTCTTTTTTGTCCTGCCATCTGTGGTGTAGAGCATTGACATGTTATTTTGTCCCAGTGCAAAAACACCACCGTGTCACAGTTAATAGCTTTTTTAAATTTGTTGTCGTAAATCTACACGTGCATACTAATATACCGATCAAAATATTCGATCGACATTAAAATAGTTTTCCAAAATCGTTATAAGACGACTCCGCAGTCACCGTTTACGTGCACAACATAACCGTCATAATGATTGATCAAAGTTCGTGGCAGAAGCTAAAAACTTCTGCCTGGAACGGGATTTGATTCCCAAACTTTCATTCAATTCATCAGTCCTCCAAGACGTTTTCATTGTTCTTGATTTTCACGCCCCGTGCAACATGCGGGTCCGGGGCGCATAGCCCTGAAATTTTTTTCAATTCTTAGGGTGTGTTTGGTGCGTTTTAACGAGTTTTAAGCACTAGAAAATACCTTTTTGGTGACAGAATACAAACCCATTACATGCAAGAAAAAAACAAAATTCATCAGTCCTCCAAGACGTTTTCATTGTTCTTAATTTTCACGCCCCCTGGCTGGTCTGGTCCCCGTTTTGCACTTAGAAATTTGATCGATAGATAGGTTTGATTTCATTTGATTTGTTTAAACAGATTATATTATTAAAACGTCCTAAAAGAAAAACTGGGAAAATTACCCGTACCGGGTGTTTTTTCTAGGGACAGCAGGACAGGTGCCTGAATTCCAGGATCATTAATATGGAAGGTAGAAGTCTAGAAGATAACAATTCAGTAACATTACCCTCCAACATAGAGAACAGAAATATTTTAATTGAAGAAACGTATGTAAAATATCAAGTCAAATTTAATTCCTTGTGCAAAATCAAATCATATCCAACCTCTTACATTTTAAGATACATCGTTATATGATGACACAAAATACAGAAAACATCATTAAAAGATTTAAAGAGCCAACGAACCCGTTGGCTGAACCATTGGTCGTTTTTATGTGATTTATTTTAACAGCTGTTTATAATGAATAATAAACTTTATCAGACCTGTGGTATTGTTGGTACTTGGTATGGTAGAAGATAACAATTCAGTAATGTTACTCTCCAACATAGAGGAATGAAATATTTTTTAATTGAATAAATCATGTGTAAATAATCATGTGCAATATCAAGTCAAATTGAATTCTAACTACAAGATCAAACCACCCAATCTTTTAATATTTTAGCTACATCGATAAAATATGAAACACAAAATAAAGAACACATTTAAACAGGCGAACGACTTGTTGATTTTGTTACGACACGTCGACAAATGTGAGGTGACACAACATCAACGGGATCCACCCACTGAAGGAACTTCGAAGTGAATTCTCTAAAAGTAAACCTTTTGTTCTCAATAATATATTTTTTAAATATAGGTTTATTTACCTAAAAAAGGGGGTTTCATTGATTGGATGAGCGTAGCGAGCGGAGCGAAGCGAAGATTCCATTTCACTACACTGGAGAAAAAAATCCGGAATATTTTTTTTGTTTTTTTTTCCTGTATTTTTTAGTGTTTGTCAGCACGATTCCGGCTAAACCGATACTTCAATTGCGATGAAATTTTCTGGAGGCCTTCGAAATCTCTGAACTTAGAACTGCCACGTTTTTGAGCGCAATTTACGATTTTACGATTTCTAGAACTTATAAATCATTCACAAGTTTTTGGAAAACCTTTGAAAAAAACTATGTAGATATAGTTTATTATTAATTGTTTACAATGTCCTAAATATGATGAGGTAAATAAAGTATGAAATAAAATAATAAAAAATAAAAACCACCCCCTTGGGTCCCCCCGGGGACCCACCCTAAAAACCACCCCCTTTAGGACCAGGAGCAATTGCTCCTGGTCTTATATGGTCAGCGCGCCACTGCAAGTAACAATAGAAACTTGTTGATTGTATGCCTGTATAATAGAAACCTTTATTTGGAAGCCTTCCAGCAAACTTTTTCAACTTTTTCTTTCAAAACCACCACCACCTGCGATGTAGAATACACTGATACGTCATGTGGGTACATCTTGAACAGAATTGTCGAAGCAACGCCAGGCGGTCTATGGCACTGAAGCCCCAGGACTCCAATAAAGATTGTCACAACTGTAAAACACACACATGTAAAATATGATCGTTATTGCCCCACCCGTTTGGTCAGAATCGCTGGCCAATTGAAACTGACGAATTACACCGTAGTAGCATGTTTCAAGCCATGTTTTCACTATAAGAAGGAATGCTCGTACCCCAACCAAATTTGGTTTGGCATGTGTTGTCAGGTACTTGAATCCCCTTCATTTTGACAGTTTTTAAGTTCACATCACGTCTCATGACGGCTGGATACACCTCGAAATCAACCCCAACTGTGCTTGCTGTATATAGGTGCTTGAGTGTGTAGCGCACCGCGGCTTGGCTTCGGCGCCCCAACGGGCACCTAGATATGAATTGCAATAAAGATTATTATTAGACGAGTGAGCGCAGCGAACGTAGTCCACAACGCTACTCGATCGGTCCTTGGTCGTGATTAATTCTGTTAAATGTCTGTCTGTCTGTCTGTCCGGGCTCATACGGCCGAACGGCATAATAGACTGAGCTGAAATTTTAATCAGACATCCGTGACCAGATAACTGAGAACTGCTAACAAAATGAGCACAATCTGTTGCGATTTAAACCTACAAGAAATAAAAAACTGAAAAATACGTTGAAATGTATAGGAATTATTTTAACGACAATGGTTTTCATTTTGAAATAATATTTTTTGTTTGTTATTTACCTGGCTGTGAAATGCCGTGTCCAAGGAAAATCGAATGTTGGACGTCAAGGTACACCCCCCAAATTCCGCTCTAGCTTGAGTAAACTTGCAATATTTTCACGTATTTCGTAACTGGCTTGTTTTTCCATAGTATTGTCGACAGATGATGGACTACCACTGCGTTATATATATACATTTCAAAACATGTTAAATAATTAAAAAATACAATCAGTAATTCAAAATCTTTCCCGACTAATTGAACCCCGTCTCCCCACATTTCGGCTATGAAAGGGCCGCTTTAGCCAACTTCGACTAGGGAAACGCCAAAGTCGTTATTATACAGTGAGAGAGTCTGTGTTTGAGATACGCGGGAACATTTGCATTTAGTTTGAATATAATATTCGTATAATAATAGGGTATTTAAGTTTAGGTCATAAGTTCTGACCATAATGCTCGCACTGTAGCCTATGATAGGGCTAGGGAGGGCCTAAGGTAGGGGAAGAAAAGGAATTAAAAATTCGTTGTTAGCGATGAGAGAGTCATGTGTTTGAGTACGCGGAACATTTGCATTTAAGTTTGATTATAATAGTCGTATAAATAATAGGGTAATTTAAAGTTTAGTTCATAGTTCCAGACCATAATGCTCCACTGTAGCCTAATGGATAGGCTAGGGAGGGCCTTTTAAAAAAAATGGGGGGGGTTTAAAAAAGGGGAAGAAAGTATGGATTAAAAATTCGTTGTTAACGAGTGAGAGATGTCATGTGTTTGAGATACGCGGGAACATTTGCATTAGTTTGATTATAATATTCGTATAAAATGAATAGGGTATTTAAGTTTAGGTCATCAGTTCGAAGACTCATAATGCTCCAACTGTAGCCTATTATAGCAGGGAGGCCCTAAGGTAGGGGGAATGAAAAAGGAATGTTAAAAATTCGTTTTTAGACGAGTGGAGAGCCTGTGTTGATACCGGAACATTTGCATTAAGTTTGATTTATAATATCCGTATAAATAATAGGGTTTTTAAGTTTATGTCATAGTTTAGTCCATAATGCTTCACTGTAGCCTATGATCGGCTAGGGAGGCCTAAAAGTAGGGGGAAGAAAGGAATGGGTTACCGGGTACTCAACACATGGCTCACTCAATCTCGTCTAACAACGACTTTGGCGTTTCCCCCCTAGTTATTGTACATGTGCACAAAACGCAAGTGTTTGATATACCATAGTAAATTAAAATACTACTTAATCAAATATTTCTATTGTAACAATAAATTTTCATTGGTCTTTTTTCGGTTCCTATATAAATTTATAGAGGCCGACAACACGGCTGAAACCTATCGTAAAATACCACATTTGCAATATTAAAAAGAAAAAATAATGTTCTGTGCTGTGCGCACCGAAGACCCACGGGTATGTATACGTTCCCAAAACAATCGTTTTCATGGTAAGTTCTAAAAATATTTCGCCCTCCTCCAAAAAACGGGGGCTAGTTACTCCACTGGCAAAACCTTTCCCAATCAATAAGCATTGCAATCTACTAGGAAACGCTTAAGTCCGCCGCGTTGTTGGATGAGCGTAATTGTGCTTGATCTGCCCATGTGTTATGCGAATTTCTGTTAGTGTTCTTGGCAGAAATCATTACCTTATTTGGAAATTTTTTTTTTAATTAATTAAATTAAATGAAAAATTAACTTAAGTTTTTTTTTTATTAATCGTCATTGTTAAAAAATTCGTAAAGTTTGCGATTTTCATAAGACATAATTTCTCGATTGCGCTCAATTTTACACTAATGATATTAATTCATAAATAAAGGTTCTGCGAAAAAAATTATACATCGGTATAAAGCATGTAGGTGTTATAAGTCAAGAGTTGTTTTAACAAAAGAAAAAACCTGTAAAATCTCGATTTTTATGATAAATATTTTTTTCAATTGCAGCTCAAATTCACAAAATATCTAAATTCATATAATAAAGGTTCTGTGCAAAAATCATTAAAATCGATAAAGCATGTAAGGTTGTTTAAGTCGAAGAATTTCTTAAAAATTGAAAAAATCGTAAAATTTCGATTTTCATGAGAAAAATTCACAGGGGGGGATTGCGCTCAAAACGTGGCAGTTCTAAGTTGAGATTTGGAAGGCCTCCATAAAAAATTTCATCGCAATCGGATTATTGGTTTAGCCGGTAATCGTGTGGACAAACCGACAAAAATACAAAAAAAAGAAGAAAAAAAAAAACATTCCGGATTTTTTCTCCAGTGGGTAGTGAAATGGATCTTCCCCGCTTCGCTCGCTACGCTCGCTTACGCTCCATCCACAAGAACGGTTCAGCCTTATATACCTTCTACATTTTCTTACTCATAATAAATAAATTTAACTGTGCTTAGTGATTGCATTCATGTAATTCCTAGGCAAAATTAATTGCAAGTACTTTTAACATTTTTTAACAGTACTCGGTACCTAGTTCAAATAAAATTTTTGAAGGATTTTGCTAAAAATGCGTCACGCCCCGTACTGCATCTTTTTCTTTTCTGCGAAAATGTACAAGTGTAACATAAAGCTTGACCCCGTCTTTTATATCCAATGCTTTTGATTGAGGTTTAGATGTCCTTTACAAGATTTTTGTACGTGTTTGATAATCTTTAACTTTCAAGATGAGTAAAAATAATAGTTCACTCTAAACCTTCAAGTAATAGATCGACCACAGATAAATCATATTATTAATTTGTATATATTTATAAAACTGTCTGTAAACTTAAAGTAAAGGACCCGGCTATGTTTCTTAGCCTTTAGATTGGTATTTACCTACTTCATGCTTAGAAATAGATTGAGTTCTTATTTCAATCAATCCATGTCGGGTCATGAATAATATCATCAATAATATATGATGGAGCAATGCCAATGACCAATTCATAAATAATTCATATATTTTTTCTTTTTTTGGCTTGAAGATGACTTCAAAATCAAGCACATAGTTTGTTTAATAGTTTAAAAAAAAAAAAACAATGTAAAATATGATGAAACGGGAGATTAGATAAAGTACTGGTATGTGTACAGTGGTATTGTGCAGTAATGTTTAGTTTGGAATTAATTTTTATTCAATAATTATTAAAATCATCATCTGATTGGTGGTGCATAAACTTTGCATCCCCTGGAAAGAACCCGTGCCTAGTACAATGCTAATCCATTACTAGTACAAGCGTCTCGTATTTAATATCAGATGTTATAAGAAATATGGTTTACTTTTCACCACCTGCCAGTCTCAACAACAACCGGAATTGGCTTAGCTGTAGGATGTGTTGCCGCATATCAGGGGTCGGTAAAGCGGTTCATCATGCGGCCATGGCGCTGGAACTACCACACGTGTTTTTGGGACCCACTCTACACACTCTGCTTTCTCTACATCCTGTTTCGGAAAACGTTTGACTTAACTGTGGTATACCAAGAAAAACTATGTTCGCAGTTTAACGCTGTGGTCCCTCATTAATTTTGAGTACCACAGGTCCCCCCCCCCCCCGCATGTGGCTATTTGGGATTAACTTTTGATTTTATTGAGTAACCACTTTACAGAAACCCACAAAATGAAAAGTTGAAGCCCAGTTTATCCAGCTCCCACTGGAACCCAGTTTTATTGAGCCGCACAGTAGACTAACCCTACATTTATGTTAAACCCCTTAGTAGGCTAGATTAGCAGTGTCCAATACGTCCGCACAGGCGGAAGCGTAACAAATGAAGCGTCAAAATCCAGTTCCATGATGGCGATTTGGCGTTTTTAATTTATCTTTTTTAAAGCAATAAAGTATTTTCTTGGATTGTGTGATATGGTTTTAGCTTGTGACACAGGATATTGAATAAACAGAACAATAAGAAGTTATTGCATAAGGGAATTAGTAATCATTTGATGTTAAAAATCTAGTATGCTCAGCTGTCAAACTGGCGGCCATCCCCCTTTTTTTTGTGGGATGTGTTTTTTTTTTTTAAAAAAAAAAAGAAAAATTTTTTAATTTGTCGGTCCCCTTCAAATCGCTCCATTGATTTAACGTAGTTAATAAATCCAGGTCTCTAATTTGATTAACAATAAACTTGTCATTTCAGATGGCTTCCATTATAATCGGAAAGTAGACCATCGCTGCTAATCTAGCCTAACAGTAGTTAAATATCAATGCCGATTATCATCCGATTATCTACCGCACGGCCCCTTGATTGCCATGTCTATAATCTTTGGCCAGGTCCCACCACACATATGGGATGTGCGTGCGTTGAATTCCAACCTGATGCCAACTTCGGATTTGCTTTTTAACGGCATTGATATTTTATTTTTCTTACGTTGGCATAAAAGCCGACGTTCTTCTTTCGTTGGCTGCCGGTCAGGCGCCTGGAAATGTTGCGATTTGCAATTAAATTTCCGTATCACGGAATAGGCCTCACTCGGGTATGTGTAAAAATGTTAAAAATAATTTCATCATATTTGTATTAATGTAGTGTCTGGGACAAACGCACCATGGGCCTAGAGGCTAATCCACATCCTGACACTCTTAACCCTACAGAGCAGTGCTAGGGCTAGGCTAGGCCTAGGCCTAGGCCTACAGAGTTGGGTTTGGTTTTTGGTAAGGGAAAAAGCTGATGTTTTTTTACTTGGAGCCGGGCCTACGCGTTAGGCCTCATTTTTTCATTTGTAGGCAAAAGGTGGCCTTTCTATAATTTTCACAATAGCCCTACCCATTGGGCTAGGGTCAATACGCCAGTAGGGGAAAATAGGCGCCAGGGGGAAGGTACGAATAAAATCATTTAAAAATTTTGGGCTTTTGCTTGTTTTTACTTTTGAATTACACGTTTTTTTTTGCAGTCTTCCTTGACAGATCCCTCATCTCCAATAATCGCAACCCCGTAAATTGCAGTTTATCGAGTCGGGAATAGTGAAGCCAGCACCCGAAACTGAATTTATTGTAAAAAAACTAATTTTGTGATTTTTAGTGACTGCAGGGAATAGTCGGAAGTTTAAAAATGTAATTGAGCAAGTAAGCCAGTTCCAATGCATTTTTTTTTTTTTACGGGGTGTGCATAATATAATACCCGAAATACGAGTTTTTTTTAGTAAGAATAGGCCAAAAACAAATAAAAAAAATGGCCATTCTGTACTGGAAAGGAGTGTTCAGGAACCGGGAATAAACGCTCCCTGCTAAATCCATCTAAAACCAATGCCAGGGGAATTGTACAAACTAGGTAAATCTGTTTCAGAATAAAAATTAAAACCAAAATAGGGGTATCGATAGTTGGGTCTTATTTTAAAACCTCTAATTACCTACTTCATGTGTTGAATTGTCATTTATTTACGAGTTTCAGCTTGTTTCCTACACACGACGCCATTCCTCCATCTTGAATAACCCATTCCGCTACTGAAATTTTTCACTCTGGTACTGGCATTTTTCATTCCGCCAGCATTCCGCTACTGATGCATCACTTCTAGAACGCTCCCAACTCAATTATTTTCTTATAAGGCTTGTTCTTATTGGTCAACACTATTCAAAATCAACAAATAGGGTGTAAGCTATCATAAAAATCAAAACTTGAGCTCTGTGACGTCATTTTTGACATAAACAACAGCTGACTGAAACAGAAATATTTTCTTAACCATTCCGTAACTGGCTCATTGACCCTAGGCCTAGGCCTAAGTAGGCCTCTAGACCCTAGGCTAGGCCTACCAACATTCCCTCTTTGCCTAAGACCTGGTTTACATTACTCTCTTTCTAACGCGGGTTGGTCGACACAACGAGGGTAATTTTAGCGTGTAAACGCAATCAAGTAGCTACCACAGTTCAGTTTTTAACTCGAGTAAAAACTCGGAGTTACTCGCGTAACCGGCAATGATACGAGTAGTGTAAACAGACGACGGTTGACTTCCGTAACTATCGTGACGCCGTTTCCAGGAAACATTACCTAACATCTGATTCTCAGCTTCAAATCAACTTAATTAAGCATGTTTGCATAGGCCCTATATAGACAGTGAGACATTACTCTCTACTTCAAATTTACGGTCAGCCTGACTTTGTACAGACGTGAATTTTAGGTTAGGTTGACAGTAAAGCGTGCAGCGCTCTGCGTGTGAAGTTTGAAAACCTTATGATAACGAGAGTAAATTGAAATTAATGTAAACTCAAGTGGGTTACCCTAGTAAAATCAACCCGCGTTCAACTGTAGTAATATAAACCAGGTCTAAAGCTTGGGCCTTAAGATTCACTCGATCTAACATTGCACCTTGAGGGGTAGGCTAGACTTAAGGTGGGATTTCAGTTGTGGATGTGCGCGGCGCAGCGAGGTGTGGATTTTTACTTTTTTTGATTTCACCTGTGGATACCCATGGCGGTGCCATCCGCGGATTTCCCAAACATTCCTACCTTTTATTTTAATCACACAAGATTCAGATTCAGATTCAGAAAAATTTTTATTCTCAAGAAAATAAATACAATTGGTAGGCCTACATAAACAAACAAGAGAAGAGAATAGTCGAGAGAAGCCCACATAAGCACAGTGCTCGTGTGTGGGCAGTTATAATACATGTTAAATTTAAAACAATTACAAGATGTTAGCAAAGATAGAGTTTAAATTAATAGTAGTTTGTACAACATGAAAAAATAAGAAATAAATAAATAAAATAAAAATAAAATATATTTATGCAAGGAAGCAATTTATATGGTAACATTCTTAAAACTAAACTAAACTAAACTAAACTAAAGAGATGACAAAGGAATTTTTATAATAAAATTTAGCCTTGAGACTAAGTTGACAAGTAATAGGCTAGAACAGATTGGGCATTATTATTGTTATTTAATCCCTTTTCAAAGAGCCATTTCTTCACATTATTTTTAAAAGAACATAGGGCTAGAGAAGAAACAAAACATTTTTCAGGCAAGGTATTATGAATTAAGGGTCCTAGAAAAGAAATATGTCTTTGACCCAGACGCGTGTTTTTCCTAGGTAGGAATAATCCATGTCTGGTTGAAAGCCTAGTATTAGAGCGTGAATCAGACACATTCGGCTGTTTAAAGTCCTTGAGATTTCTATGAATAAAGAGGAGAATATTTTTATATATATAATTGTCTAATGTCAAGAACCTTTGCTTGATCAAAGGTAATAGTGGAAGAGAAATCCTTAGGTTTTTTCATCATTGTTTTAAGGGCTAGTTTTTGAATAATTGATAAAGAGTTAAGATGTATATTTTGCACACCACCCCATCCAATAATGCCATATTCAAAGCTTGACTGTAGCAAAGCAAAATATATAGTTCTAAGGACCTTAAGTTCAAAGATATTTCTTAATCTGTAAAAAACATAAATAAAAAACATAAAAAAACAATAACTTATTAGGGCCTACATGGGAAAAGCTATTTTTAAATAACTTTGCATAATTTAAAACATATAACATAACATTTCCTTTTGAATCAAGTCTTTCTGTATGAAGAATCACTTCATTTGGGACAAATGTCATGGATTTAGGTTATATGTTGTTCACTTCTTACACATCAGATTTCCTGAATTCCTATTGGCTGCATCCGCGGACCGTGGATATCGTCGGACAAAATATTGAATATTTTCAAAGTCACGGATCTGAATCCACCGAATCCTCGGATCGGAAATGGAGCCCGCTGATTGGCTGAAAACTAGATCCGCGCCACGCCACGCCGCGCGATCCGCAACTGAAATCCCACCTTTACTGTGGTCCTCAGTAAACTGGGCCTCAAGAAAATAGTCCCTATATCACTGTAATTTTTTGGTGTTGTAGGCCTATTGCTGTTAATTTAATTTTCCTCCTAACCTGAGAACTAACTATAATATGTGAAATTTATACTTGTTTCCAAAACTGGAACACTTCCCGGCACTCTTGCCGTTGAGCGGGTCCAACTTTCAACCACACTTTTTTCCCAATAAAATCAATGAAACACACTACAAATTAGAAATAAGTTAATAGAAAGTAAGTATCGTGAGTAATTAATACTTAGCACTCTCGAATTACACGAATAATGTGAAATAATTTACATTATTGAACATGAACGTCGTCTCACTCTGATCCAACGCGCGATTTTGGATTTTGGCTATGTCATTGTCATTTAGCCTACTTTGTAGGTGTACCAACCTTTTTGCGATATTGTGGTTATTGTAATAAGTAGCTAATTTATAAATATGTTATTGTTTTGTTTTAAGTAAACAATTAAATAGTCGAATAGCACGGGGGTTTGGGGGCGGAGCCCCGGCGGGGGTCGGGGGGCTGGCCCCCCAGAACAGAATGAGGTACAGGGGCAGGACAAACAGAAACGGACCGAATTAAACGTAAGTTTGGTGTGTTTTGGTTGGTACGTCGGAGAATGGAGAGACTTTGCTAAAATGGCCGCCGTGATCAACTAATTAACAGTGAAATTAGTCTGTGAGTAATATTGTGTTCACCTATGGGTCATTCCATGTCAAATCAACCAAGCCGAGCCTGAAATAAAACTTGACCATCTCCGATTTTGATGAAACTTGGCAAATCTACTCTTAATAACATGTAGATTGATCGTGGAAAATTTTGTATTCCTGACGCGCTTAGTTTTCGAGTAACGCCCCGGTCAAAAACTCAAATTTGGCGACGCCGAGCGGCGTACCGTAATTGGTAAGTTTTAAACCGTTGGACGTAAAAGGCTAATTTTTTTTTTAAAATTAAAGAGCATTTTATTGGCTCTTTAATTCAAATACATTTGAATGCATTCCTATTTGTGAAACCATGTAAAAAATCAAAATTTGTTTTTAAACCTACCCTACGAGAAAAAGTATCTCTGAAAAAAAACAAAAAAAAAAACGTTTTTTTGTTCAGATGTTTTTTACATGCACAAAAAAATTTGGGATGGGATGGCATTGGGATCATGATATATCACAGGGTCAAGCACCAAATGTGTATAATAGGTTTGTTCGTTCGCACACACTTTTGTGAAAAGAGCCATTTTGGTCCGTTCGTTCGCTTCAGTGTTAAAACTGGCACTCATAACACTAGCCTAGAAGCCAGTGTAAAGTGTAGACACTGACTTTTTGAGTGTTAACACTAGGTCCGCGAACGAACAAACCTAATGTGTCAGTTTTTACCTTCCGTTTTTATTTTTAGAATTAAGTGCGGCAAATTTGAATTTCACTACAAATGGAAGGTAAAAACTGACACATTTTACACATTTGGTGCATGACCCTGTGATATATCATGATCCCAATGCCATCCCATCCCAAATTTTTTTGAGCATGTAAAAAACATCTAAACAAAAACACGTTTTTTTTTTTTAATTTCAGAGATACTTTTTCTCGTAGGGTAGGTTTAAAAACTAATTTCGATTTTTTACATGGTTTCACAATTAGGAATGCATTCAAATACATATAAATTAAATTGCCAATAAAAAGCTCTTTAATTTAAAAAAAAATTAACCTTTTATGTCCAACGGTTCAAAACTTACCAATTCAGGTACGCCGCTCGGCGTCGCTAAATTTGAGTTTTTGAGCGGGGCGTTACTCGAAAACTAAGCGCGTCAGAAATACAGAATTTTCCACGATCAATATACATGTTAGTAAGAGTAAATTTGCCAAGTTTCATCAAAATCGGAGATGGTCATGGAAATGGCCTGGTTGATTTGACATGGAATTACCCGTACTATTGTTAATTTTGCAAAGTGGTAATTAATAATAAATTGTTAATATTGAATTTTTACACATTTATTTCTAATTTGTAGTTGTTTTCCATTGATTTTATGGGGGAAAAAGTGTGGTTGAAAGGTGGACCCGCTCAACGGCAAGAGTTCCCACTTCCCATTGTAATTTTGTAAAAACTGAGGCCCAGAATACTAAAGACCACAATACGGTTACCCACCTTGAGTCATAGGCATAACTAAACTAGCCCTAGGCGGTATAAGGGTAATTTGACGGAAATGTTATTTTGTATTAAATTTATGATTTTCCTTGTTCTAACTGAATATTATTGTGTATTTACTTGGTTTTTGGCCGCGGAAAGTAGTTTCTGGACTTATTTAATCACTTTTAGTTTGCTTGAATCGGTCGTTTTGGTACTAGTTCAGTTGGTGCGGTCCAACTTTTCAACCAACCCTTGAAAATCCCACTCGCACGCTCGCATTTTGCGAGTGACAATTTGGCTCTTGCGAGTAACTTTTATGGACGTGCTTCAAAATATCGTTTTTGCGAGAATTTGAATCGAGCGCCCGGATCAAGTTACTGAATGGTGCCGCTAGGTGTGGGCTTCTGTACGATCATGCAGGCAACTGCAAGTCTGCTTGGTGATTCCCGTGAGTCGTAGGAGCCGCGGAGTGTGTGTTGAGCGTGACGAAGCTATTGTGATTGCGTGTGTTCGCCGCTCGTGCGTAGGCCTACGGTTTTCGTCGTGTTCGTGTAGGAAATAGGAATAATGTCAAAGCAAACTAAGTTAACATTTTTTGTAAAAAGGCGCAAGGATGAAAGTACTGATCAGATCAGCCCGTCTACCAGTGTGCTGGCTGCAGTGGATTTGTAACTGGTTGTAAACTAGTAAGTGACTACGCATAAATTCAATTATTAAATCAGCTAGCGACCAACCTTCATATTTGTCATCATTATTCTCCTATTTCTAATCCCATGTAAAACGCCTCTTAAAACATTTACGTACATTATTTAGAACAAAGAACGCGATGTTTTTCGATCGAGCCGTACGATGACTAGCGTGAGATACAACGGGAGGAGACAGCAGCAGCACGGGTAGTGTTCAGGCCTTCGTTTGCAAGGCTATTGCGCAAGCAACACTGTCAGTCTGTCACTCAAGTCTTGAAAATTGTTTCAAGAATCGAAAGACGTTGCAACATGAGACGTCGCGGAAACTTGAGTCGAGTAAACAGCCAGACACATTATTGTAAGACGCGATCGCGAACATAAGTCATTGGCATTTTGTTGATGCGGCGCATATGATTTGTACCATCAGTGTTCTTATCTTATCTTATCTGCAAGTGGTTTACGAGTTTTCACGGTATAAATACTGAAGTTTTTCAGTACTGAATTAAGCCCGCTATGTTATCCTAAAACGCACCAAACGCTCTTTAATAAAACCTGACCTCAAAATTTTTCACCTGCGGCGCTATTGTTGGGGGGCTCCGCCCCCCAAACCCCCCTTGCCTTCCCGCCGAAAGTACCTTCCGCTAGGAGCGAGTACTAAAAGACGAGTGCGAGTTGATTTGTTACACAATTTTCAAGGGTTGTTTTCAACACTGGTTATTTCAAAGAAAACAATAAACAAGAGGTCGCTTATTTATTTATTTAGCGTATGGAAGCAACAGCTTAAAAATTCAACAATGTCAAGGATGTAAAACAAAAGTCGTTAAAATTATAAGTCATAAACATAAATCTAAGTCAGCCAGCCAGGCCAACGCGTCAGGTGTTGCTCCATGGATCTCGGACCAGTCGCCCTGGTACGAGCGTAGGCGGCATTCCCTCACAATGTGGTAGATGGTCTGACGAGGTTCGCCACAGTCACAGGCGCTGGATGGTATCGCGCCCCACTTGAACAGGGAGTCTGCGCATCGACCATGATTGGTTCTTATGCGGTTTAGTCTGGTCCACAGGTGTCTGGGCAGGTCAAAGCCTGGTACGGGGGTAGTTGGGTCTACAATTAGTGAGTTTGGTGAGAATTCCGTCCACATCCTTTTCCATTCTACATCACTGTCGAAGTTAGAATCTTGTAGTTTGGCAGCTTGCCTCAACGATGGGTTCCGCGACTTCAATCGCCGGCGGAACATTATATCGTAATCTTCATGAATAGGCAAATTCTGGTTTTGGCATATTTTGTCGAATTCTCTGAGGAGCGCTTTTGAGCGTCTTAGAGATGGTGGGGTGATATTGCTCAGGACTGGTAGCCAATGAGTCGGCGTTGATCTGATTGTCCCGGAAATCGTCCTCATTGAAATATTGAGCTGGGTATCTTATCAAGCGAGTATGCGTGCTGTTCAACCAAGCTGGAGCACAGTACTCTGCTGTCGAGTACACCAGAGCAAGGGCAGCAGTGCGCAATGTTGCAGGCGAGGCTCCCCATGAAGTCGAAGCAAGTTTGTGAATTAGGTTATTTCTTGTCTTAAGCTTGGCTGCACAGTTATAGAGATGCTGTTTAAACGTGAGAGATCTGTCTAGCGTTATTCCGAGATACTTTGGATGAAAGTTATGTTGGAGTACAGCACCATTGAAAACTACTTGAAGCGGGACGTGGGCCATCTTGTTGTTCAAGTGAAAACACGCTGATTCCGTTTTACTGAGGCTGGGGGTGAGTCTCCAATTTTTGAAGTAAGCACTCAGGCCTTCCAGGTCTTGTGTGAGAACTTCTTCAGCGACGTGAATGTCCTTGTGTTGGAAGGTCAAAGCTAGGTCGTCTGCATACTGGAATTTTCTAGCCTTTGTCTCCGGCATGTCGTGTATATAGAGGTTGAACAGCAGCGGAGCAAGAACAGATCCTTGCGGTAACCCGTTATTAAGTTGCATCTGCTTGCTTTTAGTATCGTTCATAAAGACTTCAAAGGGCTGTGCGATTACTGAGCATAGTATTGATAAGTCTGCTTATACGTTTGCATGGCACAACTTTCAGGAGCTTGTAGATTAATCCCGTACGCCACACTGTATCGTACGCTGCAGTTAGGTCCACAAATACTGCCGCTGTTTTAAACTTTTTTTTCGTTGGTCTTGTGGTTAGCGTATCTGCTTCCAATGCAGAAGGTCCAGGGTTCGATTCCCGCTAAAGTCAGAAGTTTTTTAACTTCTGATTTGGACTTAAGTCCATCAGTTCTTGTCTTAGGAGTTTGTAAACGGTGACTTTGGAGCCGTCCTAGCAACGAAGCACATAATAAATTTCAGAGTTGTTCTGAATCGGCCTTGTTGATTCTGGCGTTGATTCGCGGGTGTTCGCACTGTCCATACCACTGATTGCTATATTCCCTATTAAAAAAATATCGATCTTTGGTTGGTTATCGCTCACTCGTCGATTGCGTCGGGGCCTGCAGGGTTGGCTTGGTCGCTTTGATTTAAAGTCCCCCACTGAAAATCAGTTATATAACTGAGTGGGTAGACTCTAAATAAATTTATTATTATTATTTATTTATAAACCCAGCTTCAATGTGTGTTGTTAAGGACATGACTTGATCGGCGCAGCTGCGGCCTCGGCGGAATCCAGCCTGCTCTATCGGGATGACTTCATTAACTGCATGCTCAATTCTGTTATAAATAAGCCTTTCCAAAACTTTGTAGCAGCTGCTCAAGAGCGCAATTGGTCGCTGGCGCGACCTCTTGCAGTGTCTTCCCGCGCCGGTACTTTCCGCCGCATGTTCCTATCTGGTAAAATACTAACTAATCCAAAGAAAGCGGAGTAATTAAACTTAATTTTTCTCAAATGAATTTCAACAAAATAATAATGAAAGAAAAAACTGTACCCACTCAAAATATCAGTGCGGTAAAATACAAGAACTTTAATTATCAGGAACACTTTATGAAAACAAAAATATGATGCAAGCTGATACGATTACCCAAAAAAACATAATGTAAATTTATTTTATAACACGATAAATCAGGGCTGCCACTGACATTTAAAAAAAATCCTGTTGGAGCAACCCTTGAAAATTGTGTAACAAATCAACTCGCACCCGTCTTTTAGTACTCGCTCTTAGCGGGAAGGTACTTTCGGCGGGAAGGCAAGGGGAGTTTGCAACAATAGCGCCGCAGGCGAAAATTTTGAGGTCAGGTTTTATTAAAGAGCGTTTGGTGCGTTTTAGGATAACATAGCGGGCTTAATTCAGTACTGAAAAACTTCAGTATTTATACCGTGGAAACTCGTAAACCACTTGCAGATAAGATAAGAACACTGATGGTACAAATCATATGCGCCGCATCAACAAAATGCCCAATGACTTATGTTCGCGATTGCGTCTTACAATAATGTGTCTGGCTGTTACTAGGGATGATGAAACCCGACTTTTTTACGACCCGGGTACCTGTCCACATTACCCGCGGGTTACCCGGGTAGTAAAACAAAAAATCGTGTGGGGTGTCTAATGAACTGTGAAGAAACGCGCTCATCAATTATCGTAATATCTCAGACGTAATGCTGTTCTATAAACAATGACGTGCCGATGAAGTAGTATTTCATAATCACGAAAGAGGAACAGCAGCGGGCCGTTAAGATAACACTCACTGTTCGGTTGCATCTGCTTTATAACTTGTCACAGTCAAGTCAAGGTCACGACTCACAATGCGTTGGCTCGGGGCGCGGGAAGGGGGGGACTGGAGCCCGAACGAGAGTAAACAAGATAAGGAAAGATTTATCACCATGGATGATAGCTTTTAAGTTTTGACTTCTAGCAGATTGAAAACATAAGTGATGTTGTGGTAATTATTTACGCGGTATAATCTCTGGAAGATCGCACAAGTGGTTAGGCAGGAGGGGGTGGGGGGGCATACTCAGCACACTGCCACAAGTCGGCGGCATGAATCGGCGCTCGATTCAAATTCTCGCAAAAACGATATTTTGAAGCACGTCCATAAAAGTTACTCGCAACAGCCAAATTGTCACTCGCAAAATGCGAGCGCGCGAGTGGGATTTTCAAGGGTTGTGTTGGAGGACGTTAAAAATCCGCAAAAATCCGTGAAAAGTCTAAAAACGTTAATTTCATTGATCAAACTATGAAAATGGCTAAATATTATGTTTATATTTGTTACCATCATAACCTAAAAGTTGCTAAGGGCCTAGGCCTATGCACAGACGAGAATAAATGAGCCAGAAACGCCCGTGGTTGCTAATTAAGATTGCATAAAAATGTAAAATGTTACTTATTTACAGAAAATCTGTTTTAAATCTGACCTGGTTAAAAAATTCTTAGGCCTAGGGGCCGGCCCTAGCCGCCTAGGCCTAGGCTAGGCCCTAGGAATGTTGCATCACAATTTTGACCTAGGCCCATGTGTTGTGTTTATTAATTAACATTGCAGTCTTGCAGAACTTGTTAATAGGGTCATTCCATTTAGATTCACCAGATGAGTGTTGCATCATGATTTTTAATTTTTTCAAATTTTGCATGTTGATACCTATATGTATTAAGATTTCAAATCCAAGTTTCTAGATTTTTCGGATGAACCGTTCTCATATTTTAGGCATTTGAGTGTCGCCCCGCGTAGCGTTATTTGTTTTTGTAGCTAGTAGCGGTAAATGAAATAGGTTGAGAACCGTTTGAGATAAAATCAAAATGTAGAAAGAAAATTTTCTTACTAAAAGGAAAAATCTTTCATTGCCCATCACTTAAATTTTGAAAAAATTTTAATTTTTCTTGCATTTAGGGATTTAAAGGAGGGGCGCCAAATATTGACAACGCTTTGGCTTTTTGGCTACTTTCAAAAATAGTTTAATATGGAAGGGGTGACAAAAACAAAAAAATTTTTTTTGTGAGAAAAAACATGAGTACATACCGGTCCCTTTTAAAAGGGGGCAAAAAACCCCAAAAAAAATTTTTTTTTCCCAACAGTGATCTATAGCACAAAAATAACTTAAATGCCCGTTTAAAAAAAATCTACTTGTAACTGTAATTTAACAAATTTTTTTAAATTTTTTTTTGATCCAGAAATTGGCAAAAATTGGGTTTTTGGGGGAAAATTTTTTCCCCAAAATCGGTTTAAAAACCGTTTTCCTTTTTTGGTCCACATAGATACTAAGCATAGTACCAATCTAAAAATGCCCCTTTTTAATAACATGTGCCCTTAAAAACTGTCCCAAAAAAATATCCCCTCAAACACCCAAAAATATGTTTTTCCCAAAATAAAAAACCCTTTCTTGGAAAAAGTGGGTTTTGCCCCAAAATCCCTTCCCCCAAATTACAAAAAAAAAAATAAGAAAATTTTTAACAAAAAAAAGGGGGGCCTGTCGAAAAACCGTCAATAAGGCCAAAATTTTTTTTTTTTGGAATAAAAAAATCCCCCCAAGGCCCAAAAAAGGGGCAAAAAAGATCTTCCCCCCCCCATTTTATTTCTTATGGGGGGTTTTTTTCCCATAGGGCCCTAGCTATAAAAATATCATTTTTTTAAAAAAATTTTTTGGGGAAAGGTCAGGGGGGCCCCAATAATTTTTTTCTTTTAAATTGCAAAAATTTTCATTACTATTAAAGCCTGAATGAAATATTTTTTTTGGGAGTTTGGGGGGGCGGGTTAAATACCCCCTTAAAAAGGTTGTGGAAAAAAAATGGTTTTTTTTAAAAAAAAAAAACCCCCCTTTATGCCTAAAAAAAAAAATTCTAAAAATGGGGGGCAAAAATCAAAAAGTGGGCCCCCCTTCCCCCTTTTGGGAGGGTATTTTTTTTTTTTTTTTTTTTTTTTTTTTTTTGACAAAAAGGGGTAGGCCCAAATTTTTTTTAAAAAAATACCCAAAATTTTTGCTTGATCAATAAATTTTTAAATTCAAAATTTTTGTCATGTTTTTTTTGCTTGGTTTAAAAGTTACAGATTTTACAAAAGTACAAAAAACCCCACTTCGATTTACAAAACGTAAAAAAAACCGGTAGAAAAATTTTAAAAAATGTAATTTATTTTCTAATGTTTGTGAAAAAAAAAAAAAAATTGGGGTAGGTTCTTTAAAATAAATTAATAAATCTTTAAATTATCATTAATTTTTTTAAAAAAGGTTTTTTAAATTAAAACCGAAAGGGGTTTGGTTTTTTTTTTCTGTTTAGAATTTTTTATTATTTTTCCAAAATTGCAAAGGGGAAACTACAAAAAAACCGTAAGTTTATGAAAACGTTTTCGTTCCCGTCGAAAAACTCCAAAGGGGGATAAATCGCAGAATTTTTACGTTTTTTCATTTTTCACCCTACAAACCCTTTATCTGATATTTTAAAAAACATTTTCCATAAAAAGTTTAAATGGGTAAAAAAAAGGGTCCATTTGAAGTCCATTTTTTCCCCCCAAGATTCAGCAACTGTTTCCTAACACCCCCTTGGGGATCATAACACAGGCAACATAATCCCAGGAGCTTTATGTTTTGAATACTTGCATTGAGTTCAAATAAATTTGGGTTTTTAAAACAATGGAAAATTTTCTTGTGTTTGGCCCCCCCAACGCTTGCCCAAAACCCTGAGCTAGATGGTTTTCTTTTTTTTTCCCGATATTTTTCCCTAAATTTTAGGTAAAATAAAAAAATTTAACCCCCTTTGACTTTTTTCCATCAAAAAATTTGAACATCTCTTTAGGGGGTCTTGATATGTTTTAACCCAAAAGCTTTTTGTAGGCTTGTTTTCGAAACTAGACGTTCAACTGTTCCACCAACCCCACGCAGGGACCTTTGCCATGCGATAGGGGCCAAAAAAAAATGCCTTTTCACCCTTTAAAAATTTAAAAAATCCTCAAATGATGGCAAAAGTTGGTGATTTTTTGTTTGTTTTATGGGTTTACTGACTTTGCGGGCCACCGTCAAAAAAAGAAATAACTTTTTTTATGTCGGGAGCAAAAAGATTTAAAAAAATTCTGAACTACTTTCTGAAAAAAAAAAAAAATGCATACACTCCCGTAGTATTTATGCTGCAAGTGGCCCACGGGGATAAGGGGGCACACACTTTCAAAGTTAGCTCTTTTTTTGCCTCATCAACCTATGAAAGTAGATCACAAAGGGGTTTAAAGTTAGCTTGTTTGGGTTCCCCAAAGGGAAAAAAACTCGTATCTCTTCCTGCATCCCCCCCCAAAATTTAAAATTTTCAGAGAAATCTCCACTTATTTTTGCATTCACCTGGTTTTAAACAGTTTTTTTCTTTGTTCTCATATATTCTTCCCTTTTTTATTGGCAAAAAAATGATCTTTTTCAGATCAGGGGTTTTATCTTTTAATTTGGGCCCCTACTCACAAAGTCACTGAAATTGGGCTGTTACCGGTAAACTAAGTCACCGATCGGGGGTGCCCCCTTTGCTTGTATTGTATATTTTGTCCCAAATTTAAATCACCCATAAATTTTTTAAAACGGCACCCAAATTTGTGTTTTCAAGCTCGGCCCCCAGGGCAGTTTGGGGGCATTTAAAACGTAGCATGCAGGTTTCATTTTCAAAATACAAAAAAATAAAACCCTAAAAAAATCTTTTTGGGAAACTGTTTTGTATCTTGGCTGGGGTTTTATCCTTCCAGGTTTTCCCCTGCCCCCAACCCCCTCCCAAACAAAAATTCTCCCCAATCTATTTTTTTTCCCTCACAACAAGTTCAAACTTGGTTAAGCCCCCCCCCCTATGTTCCCCCTTCACCCTATTTTTAGTGGCCATTAAAAAAAATTAAAACATAGTAAAAGCTAACAAAGGATGAAGTAAAAACCTTCCGAATAGTAAATTTTTTTTTAACAGTTTTTTAAAACCCGGAAATTTTAAAAACCCAACCCAAAAAAAACTGAAAAATTTTTGATATATTAAAATTCATAGGATAAACCCAAACTTATGGCATTTTAAAATTTTTTTTAGGACCTCCCCCTTTTTGTAAAAAAACCCTACCCCTCAAAAGGAGTTTTTTTGATTTTGCTCTATTTCAAAATTTTTTTTTTCAGGCAAAAGGGGGTTTAAAAACCAACACATTTTTTTTCCTAAAACCCAAAACTTAAAAAAAAGGTTTTTTATTTAAAAATTTTTTTAAAAAAAAATGGGGTTTTTTTTAACTTTTAAAAAAAAAACAAAAAAATTTTATTTTTGTTATGGTTTTTTTTTTTTTTAAAAAAAAAAAAAAAAAAAATTAAAAATTTTTAAATTTTAATTTATTAAATCCCAAAAAGAAAAAAACTTTTCCCCAAAAAAATTTTTTTGCCTTCCCAAAATGAAGAAAATTTAAATTTTTTTCCCAAAAATTTTTTTTTGTTTTTTAATGAAAATTTAAAATTTTAAAAAAAATTTTGGAAAAATTTTTTTGTTTAAAAGGTTTCCCCAATTTTTTTTCCCGGGTTGGTAAAAAAAAACAGGTAAAAATACGGGGGTCCCCAAAATTGCCAAAAATTAAAACTTAAAATAAAAATTTAAATTGGATTTAAAACTTAAAATGGTTTAAATTTTTAAAAAATTATTTAACTGATGAAACAAAACTTTTTTTTTCTTTTTAATTTAAAAAGGGGAATGGACCCAAAAATTTTTTTTAAATTTTTAAATTTATTTTTTTTATGAACATAATAAATTTATAAAAAAATGGAAAAACAATTTTTGGGTTTAAGTTTAAAGGGGAAATTCGGCAAAAAATTTTGAATTGACCAGCAAATTTTGATACGATAATTGTAAAATTGCTTTTAAAATTTTTAAATAAAAATTTTGTTTAACCCCCAAATTAAAAAATAAAATTTCTTTTTTTTTAATTTAAAAAATTTTTTAAAAAATTTTTTAAATATTATTTTTTTAATTAATTTTATTTAAAAATTTTATTTTTGCAAATTTTTTAATTTTTAAATGAATGTTTTTAAAATTTTTTGGGAATGAATATATAAATTTATTTTTAAATTTTGTTTTTTTTTTGAAAAATTTAAAAAAAATTAAAATTTTTTTAAAAAAATTTATTTTTTTTTACTTTTTAAACCGTAAATTGACCGTAAATTGCCCAAGTAAATTTGCCCCAAATTTTAATTTTGCCCGGGGTAAAACCCCATCCCAAAAATTTTGTAGGCCCAATTTTCTTGTTTGTTTTGGGCTCCGCCCCCCTTCCCAATGGGCAACTGTTCTGGCGGGAGCAGTTCCTCCAATTTTAGGCACGGTTTCCCCCTTTGGGCTCCTTGCTGGATTTTAAGTCTTTTTTTTACGGATATTTAGAAAATTTAGGGTTTTCTATGCTTATTTTCGTATTATTTAATCTGCGGGGAAATTTTTTCAAAATCGATTACCCGCCCCCCCTTCAATTTTTCCCAATCGAAATTAGCCCGCGCAGATTCAAATATACGAAAATATAACCCTAGAAAACGTAATTATCAAATATCCCTAAAAAGACTTAAAAACCGTTTTTTTTTTCCGTTTTGCACCCTTAAAAATCCCTTTTAAAAAAAGATAAAATCCGTTTTTTAAAAGGCAGCCCTTTCTTTTAAAAAACATCCTTGGGGTTTAAAATTTTTCTTTTTGTAAATGGCCCCCTTTCCGTTTACTGTAGGGCCGATCAAAGGCCAAAACATATTTTTAAAAGGAAAATTGGAACTTTTAAACCCCAAATTTCAAAGTTAGGGGTAATGGGGTAATTTTTTTAAAAAGGGGGTAAATTGGAAAAAAAAACCCCCTTTTTAAAATTCCGTATGGGGAAGTTCAAAAATTTAAAAAAAATTTTTGATAGCATGGTCCCGAAACCCTTTTTGGAAAATGTGCAAGTAGTTACAGCTTCCTTTTTATGGGATGTCCCTACACATTGCAAACCAAACCTTTTAAAAAAAAAAATTGTTTTAAATTTGAAAAAACCCTTTTCAAAAAATTTTCCCCCGTTTGGTCCTTTTTTTGTTTTTTTTGGAAATTTTTTTCTTGGAGGAAATTAATTTAAAAACACATTAGTCAAAAAAATATGGTACAGGGGAAATTTTTTGATAATTAAACAAGTTTCTCCTGAAAAAGCAAGTTTTTCCCAAATTTTTCCCCATTTTCTCATACTTTGGGGGGAAATTTGGGAAAAATGAAATTTGGGGGAAAATTGGGGAAAAATAAAAGGAAAAATTTGGAAAAAAAGCCAAAAGATCCCCTGTTAAGCTTGGACAAAAATTTAGGGTAAAAGGGAAAAACAAATTTTAAAATTTTTGGGTTTAAAAATAAGGTAAGTTGGCAACAGTGTCCCAAAAACACCCGCCTTCCTAAGCACATTCACAATCAGTTCTAAGTCTAAGGCGAAGGCCTAAGGCGTAATAAAATTTTTATTGCCGAATTTTATTTTAATCAGAAGTTTCACAAAACGTCCCAAATCGCAAGGCCCTTTTGGTTTTTGTCGTAACGAATTTCCCAAAATCCAATTCTTACGACGGTTTCTTACAACGAAACCAAACACGAACAAGGAAAACCCCCAGCTGAATGTACGCGCATGCGGGGGAACACAGGACAAAGGGAAAAAGGGATGGTTGTTGTAAACCCTAGCATTTCTTACGTTACCCTTAAAAGGGCCTTGACCTTGCGCCCTTTCGGGCTTAGAACTGATTTTGAATGATTCTTTACTTAGGCTTAGTTATCAGGGTTTTTGGGAAAGGAAAAATACCCTCGAAAAGATGAACCCCCGGGGTTCGGTTTTTGATAAAAATAATTTTCTGGTCCAATAAAGATAAACTGGCACTGTGGACTTTGTCTTGGAAACCCCCAAAACCCAAAATGCCTTGAAAATTTGTGCATTTTTTTTTTTTTTGCCAAAAACACGGAAATCCAAAAAAAAACCCCAGCTAACTTTTTCCCTTTGCCCCCAACCCATTTCCTGTTTTTTTTTTTGTAGGTAAATTTTCCAATCTGATGAATGTAGTTTTTGGGAAATTTTAAATTTTAAGTGATGATTGTATTAATTAAATTTTAAAAACAAAATTTTAACTTTTTTTTTTTACAAACAGCCTTATTTTTAAAGTTGTGGGTGCTTTTTTTTGATATTCCGTAGAATTTTGCGTTTGCGCGGAAGGTTTTCTTTAAATGTACACAGAATCTACAGTTTGTAAACCCTAATGTATTGTTTTTTTTTTTTTGGAAAACACAGCTTTAAAAACTTTGTTTTTAATTACCCCCACAATTTTTTTTTTTATGGGTTTTACGAGTTTGTACCATGGCTGTTTTTTCCCCCCCCCCCCTTTAAAAAAAAACCCCAAATATCCGGGTAATTGGAAACCAAAAATTTGGTTTTTTTTTAAAAAAAAAAAACAAAAAAAATTCCCCTACAATATTTTTCCCCCAAAAAATTTTTGTTGGGGTCATGATTTTGTTTACATCCCAAAGCCAATTTTTTTTCCACATTTTTTCTCTCCTAAACAAAACCCCAGCCTACAAATAAGGCAAAGTTTTTAAAAAAACTAAAAGTGTTTCCAATTTCCCCCAAATTTCCCCCACAAAAGGGAAAGTTTTAGCAAAAACCAAAAAAAAAAACCAAAATCATCATCTCATTTCTCCAGAAACCATATAAATGTAAATAGTGTTCCAAGGTACAGCATGTTCCCCTATCATTAAAATGTGAAGGCTTTATCACAAAGACACCGTCACATAGGGCCTGCTCCCACTATGATTGCGTGGTAGGCCTACTTGCAACAAGTGCTGAGTGCAATCCCTAACTGGGCCCGGGCCCCCCTTGGCCACCTCGGAAACGTATTTTCAAAATGTTTTGGGAAACCCATCATCAAGGGGAAAAGCCCAAACTGTGTCAAAACCCGATCGGGAGATCACGTTTGGTCCCCCGGGGCTTTTTTACATTATTGTTTTTTCAAGCGGAAAAACATCTTTAACAACAATACGCACCGCTGTATGGATGTTTATAATTTATAATTTGATCAACGTCCAAACAAAGTGGGGCCCCAAAACCCCCAACGTCCCCTTTTTTATTTTTTCTGCGCCTTGGGGGCCAAAAAAGTTCGAACCCTCGGCCATTGCCCCTATTCGGTAACCGTAAAAAATTTGAAACCCTGGCTAGTATAGTACTAGGGAAAAATTTGTATCTTGTTTACCCTATTAAATTTTAATTTTTTTTTTACTTAATTTTTGAAGGCCTACAAACCCATTTGGCCCCCATCTAGATTTTTAAACCCTTTCTCCAGGTTTTTACCAATTTAAAAGGGGGATCTAAAGAAAGGGGGCGGTGGTGGAGGGCACCCTTTTCTGTTTCTTTGTTTGGGGACGGTTTTTTTGGCAACGGGGCTTTCCCGTCGCGTACCAAAAATTGACCCAAAGTTTAGCAAAGGCTGGGAGACAAAAGTACCGGTTTCTCGGATGAGTTCCCTAAAAATTTCCCTTTTACAAGAAAAGAAAATCCTATTTAGATCAAAATTTATAATTTTCCTAAGCAGATAAATCCATGTAAGTGGGGGACCGGTATTGGGCAAGCTTTCAGGGGCAAAATTTATTATCACATCGATTATCGTATCGACAAATAACTAAATACAATCATAGAGTTAGAATAAGATTAATTTGATACATTCAAATTATATCAATTTATATCTTTAAAGGGTATGCTGAGGCTAGAACGGGGGGCGAAATTTAAACGTCAGTTTTGGATTTTTTTGGGTAAACGGTTTATAACACCGTTATCAAATTTCACCTAACGTTTATAAAGAAATAAATTTTATGTTATCCATTATGCGTATTCCCCAAAATTTAATTTATTGATTTTTAATTAAAAATTTTGTGAAATCACCAAAAAAAATTTCCCCAATTTTTGGTCCCAAATTTTGGGGAAATTTTTTCCAAGCGAAAAAGATTTTTTTTAAATCAAATTTTTCTTAATGAACCCAACTTTTAAATTTAATGTGAACGCGCAGGTTTTAATTTTTGGGTTTTTTCGTAAAATAAACGGGTTTGGTGGGAATTTCCCGAAAATTTTAATCCCTGTTTTGGATTTTCCCCTTTTTTTACGTTTTGAATTAAAGTCTCGCAATGGATCTTTAAAAGCTTTTTTTGTGGCCCAAACCAAAATTTGGATATCAATATAAAAATACGTATTAACACCTTCAAAATTTGGTAATGATATTACCAACCTTTCAGCAGAAATCATTTAACACCCGTTTTTCGCGCATTTGAGTTTGGGGCCAAACTCAGCATACCCTCTTTTGACTTTTCCCCCCTGCGTTTTTTGGCTTTTGCGTTTGCTCGGCTCAAAGACAAACCCCAGTTTTTAGAAATTTTGAACCCCTATCTCACGAAAGGGGAAATAAAAAGGGAAACTATATTTAAAACATTCCTAAATTTTTTTTGAAATAATTAAAAAAAAATTTAATTTGATTTTTTTCGAATTTCAATTTTGTTTTAAAAGTCCAAAAAGGGGCTAATTTGTGAATTTTTTGTGGCTGATCAAGACAAAATTTTGAAAATCTATGACTGTAAGAACGTCCATGTATGCTTTATTGTAGGGATGTGCGAATAGTGATTTTCAGGTTCGAATCGAATATCGAATAGTACACGATTAAAAGTTCGAATATTGAATACGAATATCGAATAGCCTACTTTTTCTTTGCGAACAATTCGAAAATAGTTTTCATTTAAATCCCCACCTATGTACAATGGAATATGATTTACATCAGGAGCTCAAATAATGATTAGTTTGTGTTATGAAGCCTAATAATGGCACTTTTAATTACATTTTAATTGATTTTTCTTTGTACTATAGGCCTAACATGCAAATGCAATTTGTGTCGGACTAGGCCTAGTATAGCTAGGTGCATTTTCTAGTGAAGGGCCTAGCCTAGCCTAGGCTAGCCCTAACCTAGATTAGGCCTAGTTAATCACGTTAATTTTCATTAGGCCTAGGCCTACATATTGCAAAGGCCCATGAAATAACATGAGGTCTAGGGCCTCATGAACACAGAATGTAATTAATTGTAAATGACATATGAAAAGTTCGTTGCCAGTTGGGCTTGAGCCCAATGCCTAGGCCTAGGCGGGCCTAGGCTCTGGGCCTAGGGTAGACCTTAGCCTAGCTAGCTAGGCCCAGCTGCCCTTCACAAACATTCTGGGCCAAGGATTACGATTGCCTACATTTTTCGTCGAGATATCATGAAATGATTTATTTTGAAAGATAAGAACGTGGAGCTAGGCCTAGCCCTAGGACGACTTACCAGTAGGGCCTAGGCCTAGGTGTTTAAGAAGTTAGTTGCAAGTTTTGCAACGCGCATCCTTCCCTTCAAAAATAAAATATCCCCATTTCGGATTTTGTTTATTTCGACCGGGTGCAGTAGAGGTTTCTTCGGGTCATCTTCATGCTCGGATTCACTACCAGGCATTTGTTATGTTTTTTCTTTTTTTACGAGTTAAAAACTGAAAGGCGATATCAGCTGTGCGCGATGTCTTGTCTCTAGGGCGTAGTCCACCTAATCGCCGCTAGAGCGCGCATTTCTCGACTTTCGAGAATCGAGATCGATTTAATTTTCAACTATTTTCACCGCCATGTAGATGAGAACGCTGTTAGACGAGAATAAATTTGGCGCGATTTTTAAACTTCGTGACTTCGAATCGAATATTCAACGTTAACTATTCGAAATAACTATTCAAAATTCGAATATTCGCACATCCCTACTTTATTGACAAGTTTGAAAAATTGTATATACGTAGGATGCTTCTTGGCCGAGCGAACCGCTATTTACTAACTGCCAAAAGGGTGGTGAACCCTCTTAAGTTGCAATATAATATGTGTTTTTTGCCTATGATAGTGTGCCAAGGAAAGTGGTATAAGTAGTGATGGGAATTTTCATGAAAAAAAAATAATCTTGAAAATTTCATGAAAATTTTCAAGGTTTGTTAATTTGTTATTTGAAATGAATTTTACCATATTATAAATAAAAATAATTTATTTCTATCAAGGATGTACAGTGGGACTCAGGCTGAGGTGGAATAAGTATAATATGCAATATCTGGTTGATTAAGTTTATTCTTGCAATTTGCAATTGTTGAGACAAAAATGTTGAGTTTTGAATTGGGATAGTATCCAACATGACATGATTGATGGAAACAAAAGCAACATAAAACATACTAGGAAACGCTCAGTTGGACGCGTTGATAAAGCGAGCACGTGCTATAGCTAGACTCACATTGCAATTTTTTTAAATTTTAAAATTTGCGACGTTCACTGTCCACGGGGCCATGTTTCCAATATTATTTATTATTGGCAAGGTAGGCCTATTTGGGTAAACCTTTACTTTGCGGATAAAATCCACCGCCATCTAGAGGACCTTGACATCATTTCTTTGGGATAACTATTTGAACTATTTGGTAACAAATAATACACTGCTTCCTCGATAGTGTTTTGATTACTTGTAGGTGGCAGTGCATAGTGCGAACCTCGTGCGACTTTTTGTTGCCATGGTAACGTTACTTTTGTTATAATGTAATTTCCATCTAGGCCTACACTATGTACTTATCGGATCAAAATAAAATTAACATATTCGTGACCGGACGCCGCGGACGGACATTCTAAATGATTTGGCCACCTCAGATTTTGTCGCCGTTTAGTTTGAAAAAAAAACTTTCGATTAACTTTAATGTAACTTTTTAAACGATTTTGCCACAAAACTAATGGCATTCAATCGGGAACGAAGCTTGCGGATGGTAAAATTTCAACTCGATCCGAGCCTCTGTTCGAACGTTATTTCATTTCATTTCATTTTATTGTCTTGTTTTGTATACCTAATACTAGCATATAATGTTACAATGTTATGACAAGATAAACAAGTTAAACAATACATTATATTATAAGCTAGCTAGCTATTAAACACGTCTTTTCAAAATACTAAGACTTGAATTAGGATGTATAGAAAATACTAAAACTAATTTACATTAATTACAAAATACACTTTTACATCAATACAATAATACACAATAAAAATATATACTTTTACACTAATATAAGATAGGCTACTAGATAATATAAGTCTAGGCATCTATAATATGCAAAATAAATTGTATTTTCAAGACATATTATTATTGTCCGCCAAGAAATCCTCAATATCGTAGTATTCTTTTTCAACAAGAAATGTCCTAAGATCCTTTTTAAATGTATCAGTTGGTTTGTTTTTAATAATGGCAGGTAGCTTATTAAAAAGGATTATTCACTGCATATGTGGGGCTTTTCTCATATACAGCCAGAGCCAGCCTATGGGATGTCACAAATATATCATTTTTCCTCCTAGTATTGTAATTATGAATATTGATGTTTTTTTTAATATCTTCCCTATGATTAATTAAAAATAATATTACTTTGTAAATATAGAGGCATGCAAAAGTAAGAATATTCAGTGTTTTGAAATGTCCCCTACATGTATCCCCTTTCTTAATTTTATCTATTATTCTTAAAGCTTTTTTTTGCATGACAAAGATCTTATGAAAATTGTTTTTTGATGTATTACCCCACACTTTTAACTAAGGTTGCCCATCGATGTTAAATGCCAACATCGACATCGAATCAAAAAAATCGATGTCAAATCGCGATGTCAAAATTTTTCCGACATCGACATCGAAACCAAAAAAATCGACATCGAAATTCCAAAATTCGCCTTTGTAGCTGAAATATTAGTCCTGGGTTCGTTCAGTACGAAATAATACGCGTGAGAAGTTACATAAAAAACGGAGCAGTAGGTATGTATCATGTTTCCCGAGAACGCCAAGTAGTGTCAAGTCCGTGATGCAGGCCGGCCGGCGAGTTCTCCCCCCCCCCTCACCCCGCCCGCTCCTACGCAATAGCTGATCTGGCACAACTCGGCCGCCGGGCTGCATGGAGTGAGGCAAATACTACGCGACTATCTCTCTCTCCCTTGCTGCAGACAAGTTTTATCAGCACCTCTCACACATGCGTGCAGGCAACAGCTGATATGGTGTGTACTGTGTAGCAGGCTATTAGTACTGACGGACGGAAATTCAGAGGCACTCAAGGTCGACAAGATAACAAGTGAAGTAGGCCTACATGTTATAGCCTTCTTTAATCAATGATGTTAGGAACAAAATCATTTCAATTTATTTTACATAAGACTTGTTTTTATTACGAAAATATAAAAATAAATATTATATAAATAAAACGAACAATAAATAACTGTTCGTAACAAAAAGTCTGTATTAAAAATCACCACACAAAAAACGAAAAATATCCAACATTATAATAAGAATTTGTTAAAAGATAACTGCAGATTGCAATGGATATTACAACCGACTGAAGAGAACACGTCAACTTAATCTCCGACTAAAACACAAGTGAAACAACGTCGATGACTGGATGTACCACCCTCGCAGTCGCACATCCCTTGACCAACCTCAATCTTGGCGGCAAGGTCGCTGACCCCGAGTGCAGGCAGTGAGAGCTCGATGCGGGGAGGGGGCGTAGCCAGCCGGTCGGCCGGCCAGTGCAGGCGAGGCGACAATAGACACGTCAGTGTGCGCGCGCTGTCATTGAAAACTCGCGATGAAAAAGTTGTGAAAAATGATGGGGACAAAATTAAGAGACCGTTTTTGGGGGGATTTTATTTTTTTATGCGCTTTATGATATTTTAATATTTATACTTGAAATTGGCGATTTTTGGATTTGGCAAAAAATACAAAATATCTATATCATAAAAATCGATTTGATGTTTTAAATAAAAAATCGATGTCGAAAATTTGCTTCGACATCGATTATTAATCGATTAATCGATGTCGATGGGCATCCTTACTTTTAACCCATAGCTCAAATGTGACTCAATCAGGGCATAGTACACTACTAACAGCAAACTTCTATCTGCATATATTTTTATTTTACGTAAGACATATATATTAGAACTTAGTTTATTTGCTACATAATCAGTGTGGATGTCCCACGATAAGCACTTGTCAATATACAGTCCTAAGAACTTTGCTGTGTCTATTTGTTCAATAGGAAGGTCTTCATCACATAACCTGATACAAATATTTTGATCTTCCATATTTTTCCTTGTAGCCCAGGAGTGGAAGAAAATTTTGTATGGTGTATATATATATATATATATATATATATATCAAACACCCTTTTCCAACATTCGTCGGGTCGGGGGGTGACGAGTCACCAGTTTCTCGGGCTATCTTCTAGTAGTGCTTGCTAGCCAGGCTCAGCACCCCTCATCTTCTTCCTCGTTTTCTTCCATAACCAGCATTTCTAATAATTCTCTCCACTTCTTCCTGTCCTCCCAGAGTCTTTCTTCATTAACCCTATCCCATGTTTTCCCTCTTTCTTCGATGCTTCGCGTTATTTGGTCCCGCCATCTATCTCTTGGCCGGCCAACTCTTCGTACTCCCCCACATGTACGTTCGAATTCTCGTCTTGGGATTCTGTCTTGCTTTATTCTTCTTACATGTCCATACCACCTGAGTCTTTCTCTTCCTATTTTATCTCGTAGACTTTCCACTCCTAATTTGTATCTTGTTGTTATGCTTCCTACCTTGTCTAGTTTTGTTATGCCCACCGCACTTCTTAGAAATTTAATCTCTGCTGCTTGCAGTCTGCTCTCTTCCTTTCCTCCTATTGTCCATGTCACTGATGCATATGACAAAATTGGGAGAAAGTACATTTTGTATAATTAATATCATTTTACATCTGTTTGATATTTCCTCTTTCCATAGTATTTTTTGTACGCTTTGGTAGAATTTGTGTGCTAGTATGATTCTTCTTGATATTTCTGCTGTTATTTTGGCATCCTTTGTCAGAATACTTCCCAGGTATTTGAATTCTTCTGCAATTGACAGCTCTTCTCCACGTATTGTTACTTTTTTCTGGTTCGGTTTAATTTTCTTGGTTACTATTAACATCTCACTCTTTTCGATACTTATTTTCATGTTAAATTCCTGTGTTTCCTCATTCCACTTATCTATACTTTCCTGGACTTCTTCAATGGAATCTCCCCATCTCACTATATCGTTGGCAAATATCATCGTCTTTGACATTTTGCTTTCGGTTGGTTCTACTTTTCTTAGTATGGCATCCATTACAATGGCGAACAGTGTAGGAGACATCACACTGCCTTGTCGTAGACCACTGTTTATTTCGAACCAGGTCGTTCTACCCAGTGGTGTTTGTACGCAGCTCTTGCTTATGACAAATGTACTTTGGATTCTTGACACTAGACTCTTTTCCACTCCTGTAGCTTTTATGCATTCCCATACTTTAGCTCTTGGGGCACTGTCATATGCCTTTTCTAGGTCCAGGAAGACCATGTACATTTCTTCTCCTTGTTCCCACTTTTTTTCCATGATTTGTCTGAGTGCAAATATAAGGTCAATGGTTGAGCAGCCAGCTCTAAACCCATATTGTTCCTCTCTCATATTTGGCTCAACTTGTTGTCGTAGTCTCCGATCCAGTATTTTCTCGTATATTTTTGCACACTGGCTCATCAGAGTTATTCCTCGATAGTTTCCACATTTCTTCTTATCCCTTTTCTTGAAGGTTGGTACTATGATTCCCTTCCCCCAGTCCTCTGGCACCTTCTTATTTCTCCATGCTGCACTGATAACTCTCCACATCCAGTCTATGCCTGTCTCCCCCACTGCCTTAATCATCTCTACTACTATTTCGTCTTCTCCTGATGCTTTTTTCCATTTTTCATGTATTTTACTGCTTCGCCTACTTCCTGTCTAGATATAGCATTGTCTGTAGTTTCTTCGATTGTTTCCTGATTGGTACTTGAGTCGTTTTCTTCTGTTGGATCCGTTTCTTGGGTTTGGTTAGGATTATTATCAGTAGGCTTAGTCATATTTAGTAACTTTTGAAAGTAGTTTTTCCACATGTTTTTCACTTTGTTTGGGTCAGTAACAAGTGTTCCAGTGTTATCGGTCAAATATCTTGTCATATCTCCTTTATTTCTTTTGTTTCTCACAAGACCATATATTAGTTTTTTATTTGCATCAAAGTCCCTCTCTAACTTGTCTGCAAATATTTCCATAGTAATTTTCTTTTCTTCCATTACTATTTTCTTAGCTTCATTTTTGTATCTTCTATATTTGTCTTAATTATCTTTAGACCTGTTCTGATCATTTTCTTTTCTGGCTACATTTTTACGTTTAACAGCTTTCTTCACTCTTTCATTCCACCACACGGTTTCCTTTTTCTTCCTTTTACCACCTGCTCTCCCACATATTTCTTCAGCACTACTGACAAATGCTGATTTTAGTAGCTTCCATTCCTCGTCTACTGATTTCAGATCTTCTGGGTATTTATCCTCTATCAGTCTCCTGAATCACAGCATGGCAGTCTCCTCCTGTATTTTCCATATCTTGATTTTTGGTATTTTAATCCTGGGATAACTACCATGGGTTTGGTTCATGGTGTCCACTCTTATACAGCTTACTAGTAGTCAGGGCTCGAAAATTCCTATGCCCGAGTTGCCCGGGGCAACTAATACTCCAGGCACGGGCAACCATAATTTATAGTTAGTTGCCCGTACGGGCAACCAACAATTTGGTTAAAAACTCGAATCGCGTAAGATTTCACTAAGTAGAAACCTACTTTATCGACAGGCGACAGATGCTTGATGTAGTTCCAAGACTTGCCACAGGCTGCACCACGCACCACTACAATCGCATTCCGATCGATATCGACCTATCGACTTTACCCATAATTCAGTACGCCTATTCACAGCTGTCGAAAAAATGGTGATTTGAGACGTGTTTACCTTCTCCCGTTTTGTGAAATTCAAACCATTTTTGACACTTTAAAACCATTGCGTAATATTGAACCATTCTTAAATGGAGTTACCGAACCTTTTTTAACTGTAGGCCTAGTGGAGTAGCTTCAACGTCTCGGCCAACGGCTACTAAGCCACTCACAATTAACGAAGATGAGATAGGCCTAGGACCATCATTGCCTAGGCTAGGCCTAGCTAATGAACCTGCCAAAAAAGTAAAATATGACCAAGAGTAGGCCTATGATAAAAAGCGGGTACGTAAAGTCGGGAAAGTTATTTACTCGTGGCTATTGTTAAAATAAAGAAAGTTGTCGTACATATGTAAAAATAAAGAAAATTATTGTGTCAACCCAAAATTTTAGTTGCCCAGACTGGGCAACTAAAATTTTGGGCCACTTGCCCAGCTAGGCTTGCAAGTAGATTTTTTTAAAATTTGTCGAGCCCTGGTTGTCGATGATCTCCATCTAACGATACACTTGGGATTACTTTTACATCCGTGACTTCTTTGATTACGTCGTTGCTTATAATTATATAGTCGATCACAGACTCCGATGCGCCATCCCAGGAGTACCGTGTTATTTGCTGTTCTTTTTTCTTCATGAACCAGTTATTTGCTACTCTCAGGCCACTCCTCGCCCACATAGGTAGCAGGTTCTCTCCTTCTTTATTTCTTGGTCCGTATCCATGGGCCCCTGGGACTTCTTCAAAGCCTTTTCTCTCCTTCCCCACCTTAGCATTGAGATCCCCTATGACTATTACTTTTTTCTCGGTTATACTTTCTTCTAGTTGTTTTAGCCATGCCTCTTTTTCGGCCATTGCTATTCCTACTTGGGGTGCATAGCATTGGATAATCTCTAAGGTTGCTTTGTTCACTCGTATTTTTATTTTCATCAGTCTGTCACTTATATTGTCTGTGTGTGTAATATATTCTTTCCACTTAGGGCTGATTATGTAACCCACTCCATTTTTGCCTTCATTTGCTCCCGACCACATTAGCTTGTAACCTCCTCTCAGTTCCTTAGTCCCCACACCCCCTTCCACTTTGTTTCACTCAGTCCTAATATATCCAAACAAGCTGAAAATTTGCACACATGCTCAGTTGACCATACTGAACAATAATTGAAAAGTCCCCGAAGCTTCGCCGCGTGCGTCTTGAGATATAGTGACAAAAGGGCGTAAGTGCCAAAAATGTTTTATTTTCAATTTCAACCTTTTTTTCACACTAATATGTAAAAAATTATTCAATATTTCTACGACAGTAAAGTTAAAATCAGTCATAAGCTTCGACCCGTGCGTGGCAAAAGGGCATAAGTGCCAAAAATATGATATTTTCAATTTCAATACATTTTGACATATTTTTAACTATTATGTATTCTTACGACGGAAACAATAGGGCTACGGCTACGGAAGTGGTAAGAGTGAAACAATGCTGATGAAATGGGATAAAGCGAAGAATGTCAGGATTCTACTAGGAGGACCCATTCTGGTACTTGTTCATTAACGGGACCCCCCAAAAAGTGAAAAGTAGTGAAGTGTGTGAATGTGAATGAAGTCCTCCTTTGTAAATCAGTTTTTTATAACTGAATAGGATAGACGTTAAATAAATAAATAAATAAATAAATAAATAAATAAAGTACCAAAAAAGGTAACTGTGCCTATATAGCAGGTTGAACTCTTGACATATTTGTCAGCACCACTATGGCAGTCTTCCCGACAGTGTCGGAACTAAGCGCCCGCCCGCTAGTTTAAAGGGCCCCGTTAAAAAAAAACTTCAGTAAAAAAAAAAATCACCCTGTTTGGAAAATATTGGATTTGTTTTCGTTGCTAAAATGACTGTTTTGTGAATCTTGCTGTTTGAAGGTGAAATCTACTGGATATTTAGGAACTTTTTGCGTCCACAACACAACAACTAGCCCTACACACAAAAACTGCATTATTTTGGTATTGCATTCAGTGCACAACTTTTTTCTAAAATGCACCAAACACACCCTAAAACATGATTTTCAAAAATTTCACCTGCGGCGCTATTATTGTTTTTTTTTGCCGCCAAACCCCCAAACCCCCGTACTTGGTTCCTATATAATACCCCCAGGATATTATATAGCCCCCCCCCCCCCTCCGGGATAAAAAGCCTGAATTCAACACTGAGCCTAGATGTACGTGTGTATCTGTTAGGGGGCTCCAATAGAAATTTTGTTGGCAGGCCCATGAAACCAAGTTCCGCCACTGCTTCCTGATAGCCTCAACCCCAAAGCAAGGTCTTAATTTCACTCTCTGAAAATATTGGTTTGGTACCGTTTAGATTTTATAAGGCAGAAAATATCAATAAAACAAACATATTTTTTTTTGAAACGTTGAAAAGGTTTATTGCGTTATTCTTATATAATAATATCATTTAATGATACATGTCCACACCTGACTATTCCTAACATCTATGCTTACCTGATTTTATTGTCTACAACAGGCACGTAGGAACATTCTGAAATTTGTGGGGGGGGGGGGGGCAAATTTACTAGCAGATTCCGCTGGTGATAGGTGGGGTGTAGGGCGAAGCCTCAGCTTTTGGTAAAGGCGAAAAAAAATCCCCATACTACATCATCATCGTACATCGTCATGTTTTTACTGAAAAATTGCAACTCAATGGATTACTGTTTTGTTTATGAAGGATACGTACACTTTAGTTACACCCCCAACTTAGATTCTCAGTGGTTTTGCATGAGTTTGATCCCTTTGGAGTGTGGTAGTTCAGTGTTCTGTACTTTGTTCTGTTGTTTGTTGTTGTGTTGTAGTTGGTACGAGGTAAATACCTACTACATTTTGATACCTACTGCACATTGAACAAATGTCTGCTATTTGTTGTAGGGTATGGGGAATGTTTGTGTCCAAGCCTGAAGAACCTCATAAACCAAAGAGAGTAAGGCCTAGTGCAGAGGAACTGGCTGTCGGCCTCAAGGAAAAAAAAGATTATCAAGGTAAGTTCATTGAAACAAAATGCTACCATTTACATTTAGGATGTAGATGCACAAGCTTACAATCAGCCTACTCACTGCAAATGGTGCAATAACAAACTCCTTTCCCACTCTTTTACATTGTGTGAGCCTAGGTATCAAAGTGTTGTAAGTTTCAATAGATCATTTTCAGAATTAACTGCGCATGCGCGCTCCATTGCAAAGCATTATGGGAGAAAGGGCCTTTACATGCTAAATGCCATATGATTGGGATTGTGGCGGACTGCACTGCCATTGTTGGAAACGCAGTACTCCACACACCCGAGCTTATGGCATTTAACAAGTAAATGCCCTTTCTACCACAATGCTTTGCGCGCGCGATATAGAGGGCGCTGGGGATTTTGAAAATCGTCTATTTGAATCTTTCAAGGTGACACTTTAGGGGTAGGCCCTACATTGAAATATTTCATGAAATTATGAAACATTGGTATTTGAGGCATTTAGCCATACCATTTATGTTTATTTATTTTCAGAGATAGAAGCTGCTAGCTAGTAACCTGCTGCACCCCCTGCATATTTAGTAGCTGTTTTATGTTGTTACTGTTTAGGAAATGAAATTTTAGTTATTCAAGTTGAAATATTGTTTTAAACTGTTTCCTAGGCTAGGTAGGCCTACTTATCTTTATAGAGCCTGCCTACTTAAACATAGGCTTACTTATTTAATTTTGTTTCAACAACTTTTATCTATAATTTGATCAATCATTTAGGGATGGGTCATTTAAACGCGCATGTAGAGTTTAAAGTTTCCACGTTTAGAGTTTTATATAAACGTGTAAACGTGATGGTAAAAATAAATAGAAATGAAATGAAATGTTATTTTGTTCACTTTTGGAGCCCACAAATTAGTCCGATAATTTTCTAAAAGTGCTTAATTTTGGTGGAGGTGCCGGGTCCCAGGCTTAAGTAATTTTTTTTAAATCTTTAAAAAATCTTAATTAATCTTTAAAAATCTTATCTTAAAATCTATTACAAATGGTGAAAGTGCTGGGTCATAAAATGCGAGAATGAGAATAAAACCGTTGATAATTGTTTGTCGGCCGGTCACAAGTACAAAATTATGTTTTTTAATAAAACCTAGGCCTCCGCCCACCTTAAATTTAAATATATATTATTTTTTTTTAGACAGTAGGGCTTAAAACGTTTAACCCTTTCCGGTCGTATGTCGGCTCTCAGCCGACAAGGGTGGTTTGCACACTATACTACACCCCCATGATTTTTTTTTTTAAATTGCTAAAAAAATTTGGATTTTTTTATTTTTTTATTTTTTTGATGAATTTTTTTTTTATTGCCCACTCATTTAAGTGTTTTAATGTACTTTCTATAGTAAAAAGATCCACCGCCTTCTAAATAATAAACAAAAAATCCGACCCGAAAGGGTCAGGCCTAAACGCGAAAATTTCAAGGGGTTAAACGTTTTGGAAAATAAACGCTTTTTCCCATCCGTACAATCATTATCTAACCCTATTTCCAGCTTTGAAGTCGAGTAGGGGGTGGGACGTTCCCACCCCATTCTTGGCTCGTCTGGCTTGTCGTAGCTCTGGCTAGACATGCCTGTCGCTTCTCCCACATAATCTTTTTCTTCCTCTGCATCATCTAGGCCTACTTCACTTTCTTCCTCTTCACTGTCTTCTTCCTCAGGACCCCGATTCTACAACTCCGACCGGATTGGATCCGTACGTTTCCAACGGTAATCGTTTCGGTTATTGTTGGTCGAGGTCGAAAGGATTGCGATATTTTTCGTTAGCCAAAATTTGTATATGTTTGATTAGTAAAAATGGTCGATGATAAGCCTTGGCCTACACGTAAACACAACCAGATTATTAACTTTCTCAAACGAATAACAATAGTACCGGTACGCTCAAAGAAAACCTACCTTTAGTAAGGGCCTACCGTACCCCTAAAAGTTCCGTACGTTCCCTTTTTTCATGAAATTATACCATTTAAAACCAATTTCTCCCTGATTGGAAATAAAACACACATCTATGTCATTTCGGAGATTTGACGCCTGACTGCGAATCATTTGTTCACATTTGGCCGTACACTGCCTTGTAAATCATACCTTTCGACCTCGACAAACAACAACCGGATCGATTAGTCGATTACCGTTGCTGCGGATCAAAATACAGAAAACCAAGGCAGGAGTTCCCCAGGGACCAGTCACGAGTCCTACCTTTTTCTTGATCTTCATAAATGACCTAGCTCCTATATTGAAGAGAGAAGTGAGGTCAAAGTAAAGCTGTTTGCAGATGATGTGGTGCTGTGGTACAGTGGCAGAGATAAAGACAAGATGGAAATTGAAATGAATAAAGCCCTTAAAGCTCTAGAAGAATGGACAGAAAAGAATGCAATAATAGTTGACGAAAAGAAGACCGCACGTACGACTACCACACTATGGGACGAAGTGTACCAACAATTTTACTCAAGTACAGAACAAACCTGTTACAGAAAGAAGATAACCTTGCATACCTAGGTGTAACAGTATGGATCAAAAAATGACAATGATCAAGCATATTGAAAAGATGCAAGCGGCAGGAAGGAGGCGATTGAACCTGTTAAAAAGAGTTGCAGGTGTTACCTGGGGGGCAACAGAGAACACATTATCTACCACATATAAAACCTATGTGAGACCACTGCTTGAATATGGTAATGCAGTCATAACAAAAGCCCCTAAAAATGCACTACAATCTCTGAATAGTGAATAGGGTCCAAAATTCTGTTCTCAGAATAGTTACTGGAGGTATTAAAACTAAGGCTGGGCATCGACATCGATTAATCGATGTTTTATCGATGTCTGGAGTATATTTCGACATCGATTTTTTTGTGTGGAAATCAATGTTTTTTGTTAATTAATTATGTAAAAAAAAAATATACTATATATTTTTTGAAATTTTCAATTCCCGCTTAAAACGTCTGAAAATTCATTTCAAAGCGATAATTTCAAATTACAATTGTTACCTCGCAATTTGAGGTAGGCCTACTCTTCAACAGTTACGTAAACACTTTGCTCGCATAAGTTTGAATGGCCCCCCGCTGAGCGCTAGAGCGGCCTTGTATCTGTTGCCTAGCAACGGAAGACCACTCCCCTCCGCCCACCCGTCAACACTCCGCGCCGATCGAGGCAAGGCACTTACTCTCGCGCTCTCTCTCTTTCTTTCTTTCTTTCTCATTAGTGTAATGGCGTCAGAATCTAGTCCATGTCCCAGTTAAAATCTTGGTAATAATAATATATTATATGATATAGAGATGATAAAAATATATACAGTAGAAAATCACTTTTGGATTTCGAGCTGTCAAAAACTATTAGAATCACTTTTGGATTATGAGCTGTTAAAAACTATTAGGAGGGTAACCTCCGAGCTGTGAACGTGAGCCAACCGTCTGGTATCACCCCGACGGTTGAACTGCTCTCTCTCACTCCCTTGTGGGAGAGGCATCGAGGGGCCCGTCACAGGCGCGGCCAATCCGCGACCAGTGCCGAGACAGCACGCAATTCAAATTGACACAAATGGGAGACAAGGGAGTTTTATGTCGATAGTATATCGTAATATGATTACAAAGTGATATTTTCGTCTGGATTTTTTTACGCGATTTTATTCTCATTTCGGCGCAATTATCGATATGAAAGTTTGAGGAACGAATGAGAATGAGACGAAAGAATGAGGCAATTAACAATAGACAAGACCTCCTACCACCAAGCATAAATGTTGCACTGTTAGAAATCCCGCTTGCATTGACAATACCTGACATCAATGGTAAGAAAAACAACCACTCATTGGTTCAACTAAAGAAATTGACATTGGCATACATTTGCCAGAAATACCCAGAAAATGAACGTCTACATCTGTATACAGATGGATCAGCATCCCCAGGGGAAGGAAATGCAGGCGCAGGGATATACAGCCGAGAATTTGAGGCTTCCTACCCAGCTGGTGCTAATGGAAGCAATTATGATGGAGAAATCCGAGCAATACTTGAAGCACTATTGAAACTAACAAAATCTGAAAACCGGAAAATTGTGATCCTATCTGACTCCAAGACTGGCATTGCAGCCATTGCAAGGAGGAAACAGAACCCGAAATTAGACAATTACAGATTTTACACCTCATGAATCATGGGAACAAAATTGTGCTTCAATGGGTACCAGCCCACTGTGGCATATATGGTAAGGAGAAGGCCGACTACCTAGCCAAACAAGGTAGCAAAAAGCAACAAGAAAGTAAAAAGCTGTCACATAAATCTCTCAAATCTCACCTGCATGCATCGACAGACAAAGTGGTCCGTAAGGAATGGCCAGAGAAGGGGCAGAATAAACTGTGGGAATATTACACTAAAATGAGGCCACAAGTGCTACAGTAGAAAAATAAAAACAGCTCAATTCCGGCTTCAAACAGGACATGATCTACTCGGAAAGCACCTCCATAGATTTGGTATTTTTGAATTTAGTGTCTGTCGGATGTGTGGAGCTGGCGAACAAGACAGGAAACATCTTTTTCAATGTATATATATTAAGGTTGATCGGGACAAAATGCCAAATGGCATGGATCGGAACGAACAGGAGTCCTATCTCTACTGGCTAACTAGAAAATACATATGATGACTTGAAAAATGTCAATTGTTGGCATATGAAAAGAAGAAGAAGACTGAATAGTGGCCCAGGGACCTCCACCAGGTTTTGCCATATTCTTTCCATATTCCCAACATCTTTACTGGTTGACCCTTTCCCAAGCTGCATTTGTCTTTCTCAAATCCATTACTATAACTTCTTCCCATCTCAGTCTAGGCCTCTTTTTCTCTGTTTGTTTCCAGCTTCTTGTTCATACTGCATACTCGGAATCCTGTCCTTCTACATCCTTCATGTGTCCAAATCACCTCAGCCTTTCTTTCCCTATCTTGAAGTTTAAACTCTCTAGTCCTAGCTCCTTCCTTATCTTGTGCTCCTCATCTTATCAATCTTCGTAACTCTCATTACACTCCATAAAAACTTCATTTCTGCAGCTCGAATTTGTCTTTCTTCTTTACCCCCAACTGGTCAAGTCACTGCACCATATGTGAGTACCGGTACAAAGTGTGCTTTGTATATTAAACGTTTGCATCTCCTTGGCACCTCTTTTTTCCAAAGCAGTTTCCTCACTAACTGGATGAAACTCTCTGCGATACCAGTACGCTTTGCAATCTCCCCGTCTATTTTTCCATCAGCGGAGATTATGCTAACCAGATATTTGAACATCTGTGTCTCTACTAAGTACTAATTCTTCTCCTCTAAGTACAATCTTTGTCCTATTCCCAGACCTTTTCTTCTTCCCCATAACCATCACTTCACTCTTGTCAATGCTTATCTCTAGTCCAAATTTCTTCTGTACATTCATTCCAGTTCTTCACTTTGTGTTGTACCTCTTCCCATGACTTCCCATATGAGTGCATATCATCAGCATATTGTCATGGAATAGGATGTAGGCCCTGGTAATAGTGACTCTCCGGTGAGTCTTAGTAAGCATAGCTCTTAATTCATGCCAATTAGCCTACAACCTTATCCAGACCGAGATCGAATGTGTTTGGAAACACAGGATTTGGAAACAAAACTTGTTAGCACAATGATAGATTCAGATTCAAACCCAAGGGACTTCTGTATTATGTTATGAATTGTACCCTACTCTGGCCTTCAGTTAAGTCCCTGCATTGTGGTCTGACGTGCGTGGGTTCGAACCTTTATCGTACTAATACCAAGGCCAGAACTAAGTTGAACTCACGATACTCAACGGTTGTGGGAGAGCCCCCCCCACTCCAGAGTCATTGACATAATTAATATGCAGAAGGACCAGGGTTTGACTCCCGCTATCAGCAGAATATTGTTAACTTCTCGATAAACCCATAACCTGACTGTTAATAGTAGAACATTGCTCACCATTAATTATCCCTTTGTTTGGTATCCAACCCTGAACTCGGCTGCTCCACCGCGTGATTTGGGACTCGATCCGGCTACCCCTTGGTACTCCGTTCTTTGTTCGTTCTTTGTCCGTTCTTGCCTCTTCTGGCTTGCAGCTTGCTTCCTCCTGGTTCCCAGCAGAACTCCTTCATTACATACTCTCGTTCCTATAGTTTTCCTTCTTGTTACATGTTTTGCACAGCACTCCCATTTCCCGGCCCAGCAGGCCTTCCACTTTATTTCCTACCTCGATGTCACACATGATTACACATGATTATATGATGATTGAATTACACCCCCCCAATAATAGCTCTCCTGCCACCACGACATCTTCAATGATGTCACCATGTCCGGTTCTCCTCCAGGGTCCTGGTCAGCCCACCAAAGAGGCATAAACGCCACTTCTCATGACTTCCACGTCACTCTTCACCAATCATAAACCTCAGACGTCTCTCCTCTCTTCTCGTCATCAATGGAGTGGGGACCACTCCCCCTCAACACAGGGGAACGTCCTCCCCTCGCCCTGTCAGCATAATCGTCACCAAGCTTAGCTTGGTGATATGGCTCAATAACTTGCTCTAATCAAAATGACCAAACCGCTAGCCTTAGCACATTCCAATAAATCTTTCTGCCTTCCGTATTGCAACATCTGACCGGCTTGGAAGCAATAAGAAAATTACCAACAGTAATATTCTTGACAATATATTAAGGTTCTGGAAGACTCCGACCCATCTCTCTACACTTTCCTCAATATCAAGCCAAGTACTATATTGAAGAGCATCGGTGACAATATAGGCCTACTCCCTTGTCTGTGACCTGTCTTTACTTCAAACCAATCTGTTCTGCCCTCCGTAGTTTCCACGCAACTCACATTCTTCACATACATACTCTGTAATCTTTCCACCAATCTTATAACAATCTTCTTCTTCCGAGAAATTTCTCCGGAGAAGTTTCTTGAGAACGACAATTTTCTCCGAGAAATACTCTGAAATTCTCTGAGGTCGGAGAACACGGAGAATTTTTTAAAGCTATTATTTTAATTCAAAAATAATAATAATATAAATACGATAACATAATACAGGGTTCCCAGGCGTCTCATAAATCCCATATTTTCCCATTTTTTGGAGCTTGTGCATTTGTGGCCCCATATTTCCCATTTTTTTGTTATTTTTGGGGGATTGTCCCATAAAAATGACAATCATGGCCTCAAATTATTATTAAATTAGCATTTTCTTTAATATATTAACTTTTTTCAATCATTAGTCTTGACTTTTACAACCTTTTGGGCTACCAAAGGTCCAAATTATTTGAATTTCCAAAGCGAATTTCTGAATGCGAAGCGAATTGGATGCATTTGCTTGTAGACCAGGAGCTAGAACCTGTGGATTTTTTTTTTCGCTCACCCCACTTAACATCTCAAATCTGACTTGACCACGTGTTAGTATGCACCTTATGAAATAGCCCCAGGTAGTTCGTCACTTCGAATTGTGGTAAACGTTTTTTTTTAGAGGCCATTTTGTTTTTGGATGTGCGATCATTAAAACGCTTACTCATTTATATCTTCAAATGTACATAACTCGGGTGTCGTTTAACCGATTTTATTTATTTTCATACAGATTTGTAGGTAACTGTATGATTTCATTGTTATATACAACCAATTCTTAATAATTATATGATTTCATTGTTAAAAAATGCACACACGGCAAAAATAGTGTAAATAATTTCAATGAAATGTGATTCGAGTAAACATTCGAATTTTTTTTTGGACAGCTAGCGTGATGTTTTTATACTTGCTTATGATTTATAAAACATATTTATGAGCAAAACTAATAAAATATATGGATTTTTTTGTATTTTAGAAGATTAGCGTTGAAGGATGAGTATTTTCAGTGGCTTGAGCGCTATTTCACTATGTTTTTAATCTAACTTCATTTTGTCATTGTTAGCATAGAATAATATTTTGAAAGTAATTTCAACCAACAATACAGGTGAATGGTAAAATAGAATGATACCAACAATGTGTTAAAAGATATTTTTCATAACAATCAATTTTACAGGATTTTCAGTTTTAAAAGTGGAAAAAGTGGAAAAGTGCGATTTACACGTGTAAAATATAGCCTATTTAAATGCACTTACATTCTTGGAAAGTCTTATATTAGCGATTTTAAAGGTTCTCTGAAAATTTCATCAAAATCACAGCAGTCGTTTGTCTCGGAAAGCGAAAACCGATCTCAAAAGTGTACAAATAATAGAAAAATATCTTGTTCTTTAATGTGATTTGACTTTGAGAGCACTGTAGTGATTTATATACTCTCGCAAGTATGTTCCATTGTTGGGCCAATTGGAACCGTCGTTTCAAGGATAGTGGTAGTCTGCTTTAAGCATAACAATCGTGCAAATGTGAAAAATGCATGAAAATTGGCCAGGCTTCTTTCAAAAGTACGTCTCGGGCTGTGGACTTTCAGTGCTTGCTAGCCAGGCTTAACACCTCCACATCTTCTTCGATGTCTTTATGACAGGCATTTCTACCAGTTCAACCCATTTCGTTCTATATCCTCCCAGAGTCTTTCTTCGTTAATTCTCTCCTCCCATGATTCCCCTCTTTCTTGAGCGTTCCATTTTATTTGGTCTCTCCATCTATCTCTGGGGCGTCCAACTCTTTTTACTGCCCCTCCCCCCCCCCCCCCCCCCATGTGCATTCGAATCCTCTTCCATACCATATTTTTTAATAAAGAGACAATATTTTTAATGTGCCTTTAAAAGTAGTCATACATGTAATTAGTAGTAATAACTAGTAATAAACGTATTTTTGAAAGAAAAAGTTGAATAAGTTTACTGTTAGGCATCGAAATCAAAGTTTAATATAAACGTAATAAAAATTAATTTTAACTTTTAACGGTATAAAGAGCAGGTGTTGTAAACAATCACATTATTACATCACATCATTGTATTGTTGCTAGGAACCGGAAGGAAACTAAGGCTTCTTATACAAGATAACTCATATTTTTTAACAATGCAGTGGAACTTTTTTATTTGGATTAAGGACGCGTCAACCGTTAGGTCATAATGCACCACTCTAACCTAGAGGAGGGGGGGGGGGGAGGAGTGGCCCATGCTGGTCAGAACCAGCCACGGGTAAGGGAAGGAAAGGGGTTCTCACGTCGCGGTCGTCATTGTCTTCGTCATCGTTCATGGTGTTATTGTCGTCATCGTCGTCGAGTGGTCGTCAAGGGAAGGGGGCAAGGTCCCCGACGACGATTGCCAGAGCTCACCTCTATTTTCGGGGAGTAAAAAACTACCCTTCATATAGCTGAAGTTTGCAAGGTTGACTTTTTCTCATGAATCGCCTTTTACGATTAGCAGAGCCATGCTCTGGGCCAATTCTATCCCGGGCCCAGACTTAAAAATAATAAATGAGTCCTGGGGCCCAATGTTGACGTCCAATTTTTTTCCCAATTTGTGTTTTTGTAAAAGTGCGGAAAATTTCCAATGATTTTCTTTATATGATTTTGCACAGTTTATCTCCTTATATACAAACTTCTGATGATATTCAACTTAATAATTATTTCATTAATCTATTAGTTACAAGAATTTCGTTTAGGAACATATAGCCATACATTTTTTGTTTATTGGCATGTTAGTAAAGTGGGAAATCTTAGGCCAATCGGTAGAGTTTTAAATATACATAATTATACATAGGTCAAAAGTGGTAAAAATTAACTAAAATATAATTAATTGGATAATCATTAATTATTTTAATAACTTTTTCGGATATTTATTCATATAAAAAAGGCTTTTATTTGATACCAATGCTGGCGAAGTCTCTTTATTAAATATTTTTTCTGTTTAATTATGAATTGATTGAATTAATAAGAAAGTTTAGTTATAGTATCTCAATTTGGGGCCATCTATTTCTGGAGTACTTGACATAATAATAATAATTAATAACCTGGCCAATTTTCATGCTTTTTTCACATTTGCACGATTGTTATCAGCAGACTACCGCTATCCTTGGAACGACGGTTCCAATTGGCCCAACAATGGAACTTACTTGCGAGAGTATATAAATCACTACAGTACTCTCAAAGTCAAACCACATAAAGAACGAGATATTTTTCTATTATTTGTACACTTTTGAGATCGTTTTTTGCTTTCCGAGACAAACGACTGCTGCGATTTTGATGACATTTTCAGAGAACCTTTAAAATCTCTAATATTAGACTTTCCAAGAATTTAAGTGCATTTAAATATATTTTACACGTGTAAATAGCACTTTTCCACTTTTTCCACTTTTAAAACTGAAAATCCTGTAAAATCGATTGTTATAAAAAATATCTTTAAAACACATTGTTGGTATCATTCTATTTTACCATTCACCTGTATTGTTGGTTGAAATTACTTTCAAAATATTATTCTACGCTAACAATGACAAAATGAAGTTGGATTAAAAACGTAGTGAAATAGCGCTCAAGCCACTGAAAATACTCATCCTTCAACGCTAATCTTCTAAAATACAAAATAATCCATATATTTTATTAGTTTTGCTCATAAATATGTTTTATAAATCATAATCAAGTATAAAAACATCACGCTAGCTGTCCAAAACTTTTTTGAATGTTTACTCGAATCACATTTCATTGGAATTATATACACTATTTTTGCCGTCTATGCATTTTTTAACAATGAAATCATATAATTATTAAGAATTGGTTGTATATAACAATGAAATCATACAGTTACCTACAAATCTGTATGAAAATAAATAAAATCGGTTAAACGAGACTTGAGTTATGTACATTTGAAGATGGTAATGAGTAAGCGTTTTAATGATCGCACATCCAAAAACAAAATGGCCTCTAAAAAAAAACGTTTACCACAATTTGAAGTGACAAACTACCTGGGGCTATTTCATAAGGTGCATACTAACACGTGGTCAAGTCAGATTTTAGATGTTAAGTGGGGTGTGCCAATTTCGTTAATAAAGGTCCTACAGGAATTAGCTCCTAGACTATTGCTAAGCTTGTATTTCAAAGCATTTTTATGTGTGTCCTAGACCTAGGCCGTGAGTAAAGTAGTATTTGCCTGCTATGCATGTGTTCAATAGGCCTAGGCTTTTGCACTGGCTAGTTAGTTTAGGCCTAGGCCTATGGTACATTATCACACGGACAAGCCGATGTAGAAAGAAGATTCTCACTCACGTAACATCACAGCGATCACTGTTGAGTTTTAAGTCCATAAATGCCCCACGAAACAGAGGCTGTGTAGGCCGATATTTGTGTTTCCTCTGTAATAGTCTGATAAAGTTGCTGAAGTTTAATAATGAACTAAATTTGAAAGGTTAATAATGTGCTTATCCTTATATTATTTATTACCGTCGTATAGAAAAATACCAAATTTTGTCCCATAATTCCCATTAATATGGCTATTGTCCCATATATTTTGACAAATTGTCCCATTTTTTCTGTTACTGTGATTGGGAACCCCGCATAATATGCATACAATTTTATTTTGCTCGTATTAAATTGAATTTTAAATCTGGATCCAATTGTGTGGCAGCAAAAAAGAGAAGTTTTAGCACGTAGCCCTACCGTACTCCTTCATAGTCAGTACTAAGCGTAACCGACTATCTGCCGCCAATGCTGGGAAGATTATATTTGTAGTGCATAACCTCAAACTCCTAAGGGAGAAAGATGCAGCCCAAGATGAGCCCCTTTAAACTAACAATATAATCAGGTACTGTGGCGGAGACTTATTGACACATAGCGTAGCTACCCCACAGATGAATGATGATGATAGTTTGTTTTTTGTTAGTGACGATGAAATCTCTGTATACCTTGAAGTCCTGGATGAATCAGAGCATTTGCATGATTCTACTCTATGGATCATTAGGTCCTACCTGTGCAATCTACTTTTAAAAAAACGTGCATCTTTCCCAAAAATTCTCATAATTTCTCAATTTTCTCCTGTATGGAGAAATTTCTAAAGAATTTTCCCAAGAAATTTCTCCAAAAAAAAAATCTCGAGAAATTTACTACATCACTAGGCATTCTATTATAGGCCCCCCTTTTTCCTTTCTCTTTCCATGAGTTGTCTTATAGGGTAGGGAAAATCAGATCCATGGTTTACCGTCCCTTCTGAAACTATGTAGGGTCAAGTGTGGTAAATAAGAGACACACCAGAAAGTGGGTGAAAATGAGACAGTGGCAATTTATAAAAGCCTAATTGACCAATTCTGGCAACCAATACATATTATAAATGGAATCGATTCTGAATTGATTCTCAGGTTACAACTTACAATGATCGATTTTAACTTTTTGGAATCAATGCCATCAATGTAGGGTGCTCTGTTGTTTCTTTTTCTTTTTCAAAATATTTTTTTAGTAGGCCTAACGTTTTTGACGATTTTTGCGAAATCGCGAAAAACACAAAATTTGGGTTTTTAAAACAAAATTTAGGTTTGTGTAATCTCCATTTCTCTTTACCTTTAGTTATTACAGTTGTTTCTTTTAAATATCCATTCAGGCACTTCTTATGATGGTTTTACTTTTTAGGTTTCAGGGAGAATTAAAATTTTTTAATGGTTGGTTTGGTTTAAATCTTTCTTTTTTTTCTTTCTTTTTATCCAATACCAGACACTTGTACATTGTACATCGTTCTTCGCAGAGCGGCTAAGGGTGAAAGTGCAAGATTGTTTCCTATCGGGAGCTCACTTTGTCGATCTTGCTTCACCCCCTTAGCCAACAGCACGTGGTGTTCCCAAGTGGTCACCCACTCAAGTACAGACCACGCCCAAGTTGCTTTGCTTCATACTTTTCATCCTGTCTCACGGTTACAACTTATAGCCCAAGCAACGAAAGATTTTTTCTGCAAAAATTCTGGGACAGCTGAATTGTTGCACAGACAACCCTTCCAGAAAGCGCCTTTATCAAAGGGAAAAAAGTCCTAAAAAATTGGACAGGAGCGTTGGTCGCCATCTTGGAAAATGTCTGCTCAAATGTGTTTGTTTTTGTTTCTTCAAAATGGCGGAACATAGACAAAAAGTTTCTTTGCAAAAATATTCCTCACGTAATTCCCTACAAAAATAATGTCTACGGTCTACCATATTTTCGGTAGAGACAGCGGTTACATCACAATACCATCTGATTTCCTCATTTTCACGCCCAGAATCAAACTATACCCGATATATCCGTGAGAAATCGATTTAAACACAAAAGGACTTTAGTACGGTGTTCATAAAAGCTTCCATCAAGTATTTTAAAAAATCATGTCTGCGAAATCGAATTTTACATTTAGCCGGACCGGAAATTAGTTTTTCCCTTGTTGGTATTTCCTCAAAATTGCTGCCATATATGGCTGTCCATTGTAAAAGGAGGAGTCTTGTCTTGAAGTCGTATTAGCTATTTTCTTCCATGTACTGTTCTACGTAGGCCTACATAGGAAAAAGAATTTTCAAAATCGGTTGAACGAAATCAGATTTATTTACAAGTTAAGACTACGTGTGACATCACTTGGGGGAGAGAAACGAGCTCGGCCGGTCGCCCGCTGATGCGGCTACCTTCAATCACAACGATGTCTGCGCGAGGCAAGTAGAAAAATATCCATCTGTCTAATAATAACATTACTGATTCAAGGAAAATCACATTTTCTGCGACGTTCTTCAGCATTGAGAACTAATCAAAACCCAGTATCAATTTTGTAGCCCGGTTTTGAATACGCTCCAGAGTGCCCAAATTTATTTCCGTCGACGGATGCCATGCTGGAATTTCATATAGTAGTGTAGGACGAACTACAGTCAGGTATAATGTCCTTAGAACTTTTGGCTTGCATTCTTTAAGGTTACTGTACAAAAATCCTAGTAATTTAGACGTTTTTGTTCTTATGGTTTTGCACATGGAAGTTCCATTTAGCAGTGATGTTTAGTCCCAGCTGTTTAAATCTGTCTATGTTGTCAATTGGATTCCCTTGTACATGTACCTAGAGTTCGCAGTTGAAATGGATTTAGACATTCTAAAGCAAACACTTTTCTTTACGTTCAAATTCATTCTGTGGCGGCAAAAAGTGATATATTATCAATGTCATGTTGTAATATTTCAATATCTTCAGCAGTCATAATGGATCTGTACAGTGTAAAGTCATCAACATATTGGTAGCAACTAGACTGTACGCATGCTGGAAGGTCACGCATAAATATTACAAAGAATAAGGGACCGACAACTTATCTTTGTGGAACCCCAGATGTCACTGCCACTGGCCTCGATGTTGCCCCATTATGTACTACACTCTGCGTATTTCCAGTTAAGAAGGAATCGCACCACTGTAGAAGGTTTCCAACAATGCCATAGTGTTCAAGCTATTAAGTAATCTTGCATGCGGTCACTCGAATCAGCAACATATATAAACCATGATTTTGTGACGTAACCGCTGTCTCTACCGAAAATATGGTAGATACCATTTTCATAGGGAATTGTGTGAGGAATATTTTTTGCCGCTTAAACTTTTTGTCTATCTTCGGCCATTTTGAAGACAAAAAACACAACAAAAACCACTTTTGTGCAGACATTTTCCTAGATGGCGCCAACGCTCCAGTCCGATTTTTGGGGACTTTTTCTCTTTGTTAAGGACGCTCTCTGGAAGGTCTTCAAAAATTCAGCCTGCCCGGAATTTTTGTTCTGGTTGTAGCGCCCTAGTTTCTCACGTAGTCATAAAACCATTTTTATGAGACAAAATAAATGGTGTGGTGTAAGTTGTAACCTTACCAATGAATATGATAACATCTACACCTTGAATGACGATATATAGAGGTTTGCTTGTGTGTAGCTTAGCTGATTCTTCCTGAAAAGTTCTTGTTGGATGAAATACGTTGTGGGCCGGTTAACTGACTAATTCTAGCTTGGGCACAAACCACGCAATCTCCAACAATCAGCATGTATGGAAGTTTTGGGTGTGGAATGTTTAACCCAATAAGATGGCAAGTGGTTTGTTCAAATCAAGTGGCCAGGCAAATTTGATCCCCTACCTATTCTGTTTTACTGCAAATAGGCCTACACACCACCACCAAACTTAAGTTTAAACAACTGAGGCATGCCTGGAGCACCATGTATATGTGCCTAGGCCTACCTATGTTCATCTTTTGTCTTAACTTTTTTTATTAGGCCTACAACTAATTCTGGAGTGCTTTAATTTTTGTTTGTTGTATTTGTTGTTTTTGTGCTTGGTTTGGTTTGTGCTTAGCTTGTGTATTTCTTTAGCACCACGGTCTGTGTTTTCCCAACTCCTGCATCAACCTCCTGACCCTACTACTCAGCAACGATGTGCTGAGAAAGAAAAACCCTGGGCAGAAATAAGAGTATTTCCTGAAACAGAAGATATTCTAATCATTGGTATGAATTACTTACTAATAATTACGGTACCATTACATTACTAGGTACCTATTATCTAAGCTATAACAAGAAGGCGTAAATACTAAGTAGTTTAGGTTGTAACAGTAAAAAAAAACACAGGCAGTGGAATAGTCTTGGCCTCTCTTAGAGAAGTTGCCCTAAAACATGGAAATTTATCCCATTTTTGGCAGATTTTGTAGTATTTTGTGTTCTTCAAGTAATAAAGGATTCTTCATATTAAGGTGTGTATGTACTTGTTATCCAAGTTTTATTTTTACACTGGTGTTAGATAGGATCCAACAGCTTCCCTTCGAAAAGTGATGGTGGCTGTTGAGTTTATTGAAAAATATAGCAACACAAACATATACAAAACAGAAAAATACGAGATGTTTCTCACTCTTCACCCCCCCCCCCCCCTCCCCCAAATGCACCCAAATGAAATGATTTGATGTTGGCAGGTACATGGCATGGTACAATTCATTGCATGTTAAGACGGGATTGAACAAGTCTCTATATATGCCAGTATGTAAGCAAAAAATAACATGATAGAGCAAGTCTGTTTAGTGTGTAATGGTAGCTAGATATTGGTATTGGTTTTATACCTTAGTTTAGTATTTTAAAATAATCTTTTTTATTGACTAGGATCAATGTTTACTAAATAAAATAGGCCTAGGGTATTCAATTAAAATATATATAGAGATGGACGAGCCTACTACACCCTCTGGTGGGTCCGTGTTTCCTTGTTCCTTACAAGGTTGACTCCTTGTCCTGCTGGAGGGCCCTAGCTGGTGATGAACCTGTTAGACCCTTCTCTTCTTTTCCTTCAACCTCTTCACCTGCAGCCAAGAGCTAGTATAGCACATGTGCCTGTGCCATAGCCAAGAGCTTGCAGCTTGTGGTGTCTTTTCCTTTCGTTTTCTGATCCCAGTCACAATTAGTAGGGCAGCCTCTCTCGTTGCCACGGGTCTTGGTTCAAATCCATCCAGGTTAAGACATGATTGTTTTGACACCCAAGCACCAGAGTCTAGGAGGGAAGCCCCCTCACTGGTTGTGCTGTTGTGCGACTTTCCACCCTTCCTATCACTAACCCTTTCTCTAAGTATGAATGAAGAGGCATCCTGGCCGAGCAACAACAGAAGGGGCAGCTTTTCTCTTGTTGCCAAGGGTCCTGGTTCGAATCCAGGGTGAGTCATGGATGTTTTGTCTCCCGAGCACTAGAGTTGGGAGGGAAGCCCCCTTACTGGTTGTGCTGACAGTGTGGCTCGGTATGAATGGGTTTGAAGTAACCTTGCTGATGATGACAACATGCATGCAGAATTAGCTTCTTGCGTGGCCCTACCACAGGTTTGGTTATGTGTTGTGGGTTTTGTTTGCATATGTAGTTAGCTGATTTTTAGTGGCCACCATCTGCCTGATGAGTCCCAGAAGGCCGAAACGCGTTGTGGATTAAGGTAACAACTTTAAATTAGCTGCAGTTGTCATCAGCAGGTGAAAAGTTTTGTTGACCCCAGCAATGAGCAATGAGCAATACAATGAGCAATCCCAACTCAATAGCTCTGATAGGAACTCAACTGAGCTTTTACCAATAAACCAAAGTAATGCGCGTTAAGGTCGCCGAAGAGTCAAATTTTTACCCCCTCATAATTCCTTAACCGACCAACCCAAAAATATAAAAAAAATTCACAGTTGCTACTTACTTTGATATGAATTACTGTACCAAATTTCATGAAAATTAAAGGTCACAAAAAAAAATTATTTAATTTTGGTTGATATTTTATATGGAATGACCCTTGCGTCGTGTTTCACCACCCATGTTGGTTGCAAAACATGGAGCAGTGCCTCATCATCGACACAACGCAACAACCCAAAAGATCTTTTAAAACTCAAGGATGATTGTATTGAAAATAATGCAGTTTAGCTCGCAATGCGACTAAAATGATGGTGAGAAACTCACGGGGTAGGATGACCACTTACTATAAGAATGGGGATGGGGGAGTTGACAAGAACTAACTGTAACATAAAAAGGCATTTCCAGTAAACTGAGTATTTTACTATACCAGTACCTTCATCTTGTAAGTAAACTATGATTTAGCTCTTTCATCCCTTATTGGAAGGCTTCCTTAGTTCCTAGCTAGAAAATGGGAACTAGTTCCTTCCTTAGTACCTTCATCTTGTAAGTAAACTATGATTTAGCTCTTTCATCCCTTATTGGAAGGCTTCCTTAGTTCCTAGCTAGAAAATGGGAACTAGTTCCTTCCTTAGTTAAGGAACTAGTTCCTAGGAACTGGAACTGTGTAGTTCCGTTCCTACCCAACACTGTCTATATACCACTCAGGGTTTCTTCTTCAATCTTGATTTGTGCTTGATAATTCCCTATGCCTCCTTCTCCTGGCTTGGTTACAACCTTGCTCTTCCTTCACGTTTATTTTTATACCTGTTTCTTCGATGTGCCTATTACACATACATGTATGGAGTACCTCCTCATAGTACTCGGACCAAGCCACCAAATCATCGGCAAACAGCATGAACTCCAAATCATCCATTGCCTCCATCTTTACCTTGTTGGAATGAACAACAATGATGACTACAAACATCCCTGCCAGACCTGATATGTTGATCCTTTTAAAAGAATAAAACTACCTGCAACACTGAAACAGAATATATTTCACAATTCCAGAACCTCATACTTTTAACTGTTTTAGCTCTTTCATCTTATTTTCAAAGGCTCCTTCATTCCTAGCTAGAACATAGTACGTATCACTTCCAACCTTCATCTTTATAGTCAACAGTTGCTTCTCAACCCTATGGCAAACTTATTCCTGCTAAAATCAATGTTGCCTTTCCATTAGTAATTTGTAAGTAAATTGAAATACTCTCCAATGGAGTCTTATATTTCTATTAGAAAATTAATTATTTAGTATTAGTGACTAGAACTAACAGAGGTCCTAATACTGTTTATAATCAACATTTTCTTAAAGAATATACTATTTGAAATCCTATGTTTCGAATAACTTGTTACAACATGCGCTCTACGTATTTAACTGTTAACTCCGAGGCCTATATACACCTACAGTATGGGGTATCTCTCTGATCCTCAATCATGTTCAGTTACATTGTATCTTTACTGTTGTGAAAATAATACCTAATGTTAAATCTAAAATACCGCAAAAGAATAAATATTACAAACTTCCAGATCCATCACAACTCGTTATCTAGTTGTTAAAATACATCAATCAAGAGAAACTCGGTATCAAGTCTTATTACTAGTCAAAGTTCTTCTAACACTATAGCAATGGATACCGCAACATTGCATTATCATATGGATTTGTACGATAATTGAAATACTGGCTCACGATGGGGCTTATTTTTACTACTTTAAGATTATCAATTATTGTTATTGTGCACGAATTCAGTGTATATTATCTGTGGTAATCAGAGCATTTCACATATAAAAAAAAAATTGAAAAATATATTGAATATACTAGTTACAGCGATCGGTGCTAGGGACGAACGGTATCTCAGAGTTGGGGGTTTAGCTATCTGCACACGCCGCCCCGAAAGAGTTACTATCTTGAAACTCGGTATATGACCTGGTATGTGGTCCATGACATACCAAAAAAAAATCAACCCGATCCGACAACTCGTTCTGTGTTAAAAAAGGCTCTCAACATCGTCAAATTCCTTAAAGCTGGCTGGGTGGGGTGGGTGGGCTAGGAGTTCTCCGCGGAGAGTTCTTTAGCCTACAGAGAAAATGGTAAATCTTAGAACTATGAAACTTGGACCACACTTAGGTGTATTTCAGACGCAGTGCCTTTTGCTTTCAAAACCAAAATCGGGTAACAGGGACCGGAGAAAATCAAAATTTGGATGATAATCAAAACGCGTAATTACCAAGGCGTGGTAATTTGTACAAACTTGAAATTTAACATGCTATTAACCATTATAAATATCTTGCGTCCAAAACACAAGGGGCTAAATTTGGGATGACCATGGGCCCAAAAATGACAAAAAACATATCTGAACTTTAAGAAATGAATCATTCAAAGAAAACGCTACAACTGAGATGTTTCAAACATGGAATACATTTTGATATCTCTCATTCTTTATCACTTTTGAATATGGAAAGCAAAATTGGTTAACGGGTACCGGAAAAAAACCAAAATTATCAAAAGTAGGTAATTCCGTACTCTTATGAATAATACGCTATACCGAGAAAACGGTTCATCTTAGAACTTTGAAACTTGGGCCACACTCAGATGTACCTCATATAACAAAAACCGGGCAATTGGGACCGGGGAAAATCAAAATCAAAATCAAAATCAAAAACGCGTAATTACTCAGGCGTAGTAATTTGTACAAGCTTGAAATTAAACATGCTCTTAACCATTATAAATATCAAGTGCTTATGCTAGTGCGTTGGTCTTGTTAGCGTATCTGCTTCCAATGCAGAAGGGCCAGGGTTCGATTCCCGCTAAAGTCAGAAGTTTTTTAACTTCTGATTTGGACTTAAGTCTATCAGTTCTTGTCTTAGGAGTTTGTAAACGGTGACTTTGGAGCCGTCCTAGCAAAATCAAAACGCGTAATTACTCAGGCGTAGTAATTTGTATACAAGCTTGAAATTAAACATGCTCTTAACCATTATAAATATCTAGTGCTTATGCCAGTGCGTTGGTCTTGTTGTTAGCGTATCTGCTTCCAATGCAGAAGGGCCAGGGTTCGATTCCCGCTCAAGTCAGAAGTTTTTTAACTTCTGATTTGGACTTAAGTCTATCAGTTCTTGTCTTAGGAGTTGTAAACGGTGACTTTGGAGCCGTCCTAGCAACGAAGCACATAATAAATTTCAGAGTTGTTCTGGATCGGCCTTGTTGATTCTGGCGTTGATCCGCGGATGTTCGCACTGTCCATACCACTGATTGATATATTTCCTATTAAAAATATCGATCTTTGGTTGGTTATCGCTCACTCGTCGATTGCGTCGGGGCCTGCAGGGTTGGCTTGGTCGCTTTGATTTAAAGTCCCCCACTGAAAATCAGTTATATGTAACTGAGTGGGTAGACTCTAAATAAAAATTTATTTATTTATTTATTTAAGGGGTATCTTTGGGGGGACCGTGGGCTCAAAAATGTAAAAAAACAACTTTGAACTTAACAAATTTAATCATTCAAAGTCCATCATTCACACCTTGATAGCGAACGAACAACAAAAAGATGTGATATCCCCCCAAAATACAAAAATTTGTAAAAAAGACGGCAGCCAAGCTCTCCTTCAAAAGTCTTCGGCTGTGAATGCTGTGAGATATAGAAGTTGAGCCAAGCTTTTTATTCTTTCTCCCTAGTTTCGCTTTGAAAATATGTAAGATCATTTCGCCTGTTGACGAGCGCCAAGCCAACGATTTTTGTGGTAAAAAAGTAAAATTTTTAAACTCGAAATCATAAAAAAATGACTTGGCCATTGAATTTGGTTCATGGCCAAGTCATTTATTTATGATTTCGATTTTAAAAATTTTACTTTTTTACCACAAAAATCGTTGGCTTGGCGCTCGTCAACAGGCGAAATGATCTTACATATTTTCAAAGCGAAACTAGGGAGAAAGAATAAAAAGCTTGGCTCAACTTCTATATCTCACAGCATTCACAGCCAAAGACTTTTGAAGGAGAGCTTGGCTGCCGTCTTTTTTACAAATTTTTGTATTTTGGGGGGATAGTTAAATACATATGTTGATTTTGCTGATTTTGTAGTTTTTGAACCAAAAGATCAACTTACAAACAACTCAAGTAAAATTTATTCTAACCAATGATATCACAGTGTTCACAAAAGAACAGGTTACTATGATTAATATTTCAATTTTCAATTTTCAATAATAGTAAATACAATATTTAACACAAATTACAATATGGCGTAAAGATGTCTCTATGGTACAAAATATGATACCAACTTAAAAATTTAGCAATCTTAAACTTTTGTAATGAGAAATTCGAAAATAACTTGCTTCAAGCTGTGTGTTTAGTATTTAGCTATTAATTAACATTAATTAGTTAATTTAGTCCTAAAATTTCAAAGTGAAGACAAATTTGTAGTGTTTGGTATCAATTGAAAGCATTTTTCACCAACATTAAGAGAGAAAAAAACATTAAAAAATATATTAAAATACATATATTATGTTGTGGTTTTGAACCAAACGATCAACTTTAAAGTAAAATTTCTTCTAAACAATGATAACAGTGTTCACAAAAGAACTGGTAACTATAATTACCATAATGTATCAATTTTCAATAATTGTAATTACAATATATTTTACACATATTAACAAATTTTCTTGAATTGAAAAGTTACATAAACATGTTGTGTTGATGTAGCAAAATGCATCATTTGACTTATTTATATCAGTCTTAAAGATTTTGTGGTACTTGTTCATTAACGGAACCCCTCCTCAATTTTTTTTAATTGGTCCCCCCATTGTCATTCATTTATTTATCAATGAATAATTTTAACTTCCGAGGAGTTAAATGTGACGTCAGACAGATTTGCCAAATGTCCAGAAAGAATATTTTCAATTTTTCAAACACTCAACTAATCGAATATGCCCAAACGGACACCAAATGAAGCTGTAGGCCTACATTAGATCATGCGTTTTTTTGTAAATGCAACATGAAACCACGATTTCACGCAATTTCAAATGGAAGTTGTTTTGCGTTGAAAATCCTTTATATTTAAAATAGCAACGTTAAAAGTTTTGTAGGTGGAGTATTTTAAGAAACGAGGATGGTACCATGTAGAATGAAGGAGGCGTGCACTGAGCATGGCCAAAATTAATCTGTGCAATAAACCTATATAATTGTATATTTTCGGAGTGGAATAATTGTGTTTTCCTGGCCTCCCGAAACTCAGATAGAGAGATTTAGTAGTTGTAATTGTCTAATAAAAGGTTTTCACCGAATTTTCGCATTTTCTTAGGGGGGTCCCGTTAATGAACAAGTACCGATTTTGAAATACGAATTTCGAGAATCACTGGCTCCAGGCTGAGTTTTGAGTATTTAACTATGAATTGATTAATTAAATTAATTACTTAATTGTGTTCAAAAATTTCATCAAAGGGAAGATAAATTTGTCATATTTGGTATCAAATGAAAGCATTTGTCATCAACACTAAGAAAAAAAAATACATTGTAAAAATATATTGAAATATATATTATAATATGTTATAGTTAAATATGTTGATTTTGTGATTTTTTAGATTTTGAACCAAAAGATCAACTTCAAAGTAAAATTTCTTTTAACCAATGATAACACAGTGTTAACAAAAGAGCTGGTAACTATAATTAATACATCCATTTTCAATTTTCAATAATTGTAATTACAATATATTTTACACAAATTAACAAATTTTCTTAAATTGAAAAGTTACAGAAACATTTTGTGTGACGTAGCAAAATGCATCATTTGACTTGTTCATATCAATCTTAAAGATTTTGAAATAAGAATTTCGAAAATCATTGGCTCCTGGCTGAGTTTTGAGTATTTAACTATGAATTTATTAATTAAATTAATTACTTAATTGTGTCCAAAAATTTCAAAGTTAAGATAAATTTTGTCATGTTTGGTATCAAATGAAAGCATTTGTCACCAACAAGGACCAACAACCAACAAGCACCAGAGCTATTTTTCTCTGGGTGAAGCAAAATTAAAGTCTTCACTTGGCACATTGCAACTATCCCTTGCGTGATGATAGTGCTTAATACTGTTATATAATAGCAAATGTTGACGCTCAATACTCAAAACTCAGCCTGGAGCCAGTGATTTTCGAAATTCTTATTACAAAATCTTCAAGTCAAATGATGCATTTTGCTACGTCACACATCATGTTTCTATAACATTTCAATTTAAGCAAATTTGTTAATTTGTGTAAAAATATTGTGATTACTAGGTATTATTGAAAATTGAAAAATGATACATTAATTATAGTTACCAGCTCTTTTGTGAACACTGTGTTATCATTGGTAAGAAAAAAAATTATATCAAAAAGTTGAAAGTTGATCTTTTGGTTCAAATACTAAAAAATCACAAAATCAACATATTTAACTATAACATACATATATTTCAATATATTTTTTCATTTTTTTTTTCTTAATGTTTGTGAAAAATGCTTTCAATTGATACCAAACACTACAAATTTGTCTTCACTTTGAAATTTTAGGTCTAAATTAACTAAATAATGTTAATTAATCAATTAATAGTTAAATACTAAACACTCAGCTTGGAGCCAGTTGTTTTCGAATTTTTCATTACAAAAGCTTAAGATTGCTTAATTTTTCAGTTGGTATCATATTTTGTACCATAGTTAGACATCTTTGTGCCATATTGTAATTTGTGCTAAATATATTGTAATTACTCTTATTGAAAATTGAAAAATGATATATTAATTGGATGAGTGTAGCGAGCGAAGCGAAGATTCCATTTCACTACACTGGAGAAAAAAATCCGGAATGTTTTTTTTTCTTTCTTTCTTTTTTTTTGTGTGTCTAACACGATTCCGGCTAAACCGTTACTCCAATTGTGATGAAATTTTATGGAGGCCTTCGAAATCTCTGAACTTAACTGCCACCTTTTTGAGCGCAATCGAAAAATTATTTCCCATAAAAATCGCAATTTTACGATTTTTTTCGATTTTAAAAAAGAATCTTCGACTTATAACACCTACATGCTTTATCCGATTGTAATGATTTTTTCACAGAACCTTTATTTTATAAATTAATATATTCGTGTAAAATTTGAGTATAACCAAAAAATTATTTCTTATGAAAATCACAGTTTTACGATTTTTTCCCGATTTTTTAAATTTCTTTGACTTATAACACCGACATGCTTTATACAATAGTAATGATTTTTTCACAGAGCCTTAATTTTATAAATTAATATATTCGTGTGAAATTTGAGCGTAATCGAAAAATTATTTCTCATGAAAATCACAATTTTACGCTTTTTTAGTTTTTTTTTTATTACGCTCATCCAACAACGCGCCTGAAAAAGCGTTTGCGAAGCTTCCTAGTTATAGTAACCTGCTCTTTTGTGAACTTTATGATATCATTGGTTAGAAGAAATTTTACTTTACGTTGATCTTTTAGTTAAAAAACATCAGCAAAATCAACATATTTAACTTTACATATATGTATATTTCAATATATTTTTTTCAATGTATTTTTTCTCTTTATATAGGTGAAAAATGCTCTTGATTAATACCAAACATGACTAATTTATTGACACTTTGAAATTTGTGTCACATAATTACCTAATTAATTTTAATTAATTAATTAATAGTTAAATAATAAGACCCCAATGTGGAGCCATTTATTTTCGAATTTCTCATAACATAATTTATATTATTGCAAATTTTTACGTTGGTATCACATTTTGCACTATAGTTAGACACCTTTACTCCACTATTATCAATATATCATACGTAGCCTACATGAAAACATTGTTTTATATATTTGTCATAAATCTAAAGTACCAACTCACATATTTGCTTTAAAATCATTATGAGTCAAATTTTTTATTAAAAATGTTTGTGATGCTTCTTCAGTTGAGGGCGAAAAGGAGAAGAGACATGATGAACTCGACCCGACTGTTCTTCCAGTTCAGCATCCTCGTAACCTAGCTGACCTTGAGCTGAAGATTACAAGTGCTGCGACTCTAGCCGTCAACTCCTATAACATGGCAGCACGGGCGCTACGAGAACATAGCCAAGAGATTTATGTTATTGTAGAAGATTCTGTCCAAAGTTTGGATGCCAACATCTGGCCAAAGTTAAAGGAAAAGTCGCAAAGAAAGGAACAACTTGTTAAGGAAGCAGAAACCGCTGCAAAGGAGGCCGTGGACAGTATTAAGAGGTGAGAGAGATGTCAATAAGCCCACAGTAAAACATCTAAGCCTATGGTATAATATGTAGAGCTTCCTTTTACACCAGTTGATGTTTGGTTGACCTAATATCCATGGCCATGTTGTGAATATAAAATCAATAGGTTTCAATTTTCAAATCATTAATTTCTTCTTTTTCTTCTTCTTCTTCGTCATCATCTTTGTCTTTGTCTTCTTCTTCTTTTTTCTTCCCCCCACATTTAGCCTACAATGCCATCATGCTAGATCTAGTCAACCAGTAGAGACAAGTCTCTCTTTCCTCGTTCTTCATGCCGTCAGGCATTGCGTCACGCTCCCTTGCCAGGCCTGCACATTTGTACAGATGTCATATTTTATGTTCACCATTTCCACACAATCTGCAGGTACTGGAGGCCAAGTCTTGAGTCTTTTTTTGGCTCATTTTGAGTCGCGAGGTGAGTCGAGTGGCTCATTCCAACTCACCTATAAATAAGTGCGACATGGGATGGACGCGGTTTGGTAGTTGTGAGTCCCACTGTGTGATTTGAAGTTACTAGCAAGATGGGATTCTTAAAAGGTCACTTGATTTACCTGGTTCGGGTCTCCTTCTCCGCCCCAACAAATCCATAGCAAGAGAGAGAGAGAGAACTTTTATTTTTTAACAAAACAAAACTCTGTTGTACAAATACAATTGCCACAAAGACACAGAATAAAAAATAACATTCATTGATTAATAACAATAAAAAATAGGTGTAAAATTTACATACAAATACAAGAAAGGAGTAATAATAATACAACCAAAAATTACATGTTTAGACCATAAAGGTGATTCCTAAGAACAGAAACTGAACCTTTTAATGCCACCATAGATACGTCTTGTATCAGTGTTTTTCCTAAAATAAAATCAATAAAATCAAAAGAAAACGTTACTTGTGTTCGCATCTTGAAAGATGCCAAGTCGCTGGCATATTTCCAGACTGTTCTATATCCGTTCCGTGTCATTCGGAGATAAAGGCGTCTAAAGGCCCAGTTTTTTCTCCATGGCCCTAAGATTAGAGGCTGAAAATTTCACAGAAGACACCTTTTGTCATGCAGTTTGATAACTCACTTTAAAAAGTAGAAAAAATATGCAGTTTTAATACAAGAATTAAATAAAAATCGCATTTGATATGGAACAATGAACGGCGTTTGGGACTGTTCAATGAAGACGCTGTGTTCTATCCACATTTTTATTATTACGCCCATATACAAAACAATAGCTTGGAGTAACATCCCAATTTAACCTAAAATCCATCGTGTGCTAAGTCTAGCATTTTATAACATGATCAATCTCAACTTAATTATGACTATCCTAATTTGGTCCCCATCTAGAGACACGTGGGAATTATTTTACATCAGTAATCTTTGGCCATGTTGCTACTTATAAAATATTCAATAACTGACTCAGATGAGCCACCCCCAGGGTACCGAGTTATTTTTTTGATCTTTTTTCTTCATGAACCGCTTTTTCCCCAATTCGAAGTCCATCCGGCACACAATAAAAGTAGATTTTCTCCTTCCTTTTTCCCCTTGGGCCCACCCCTGGACCCCTAGACCTCTTATATCCCGTTCTCTCTCCCACTTTGGCAAAATCCCCCAAATTTAATTTTTCTCTCTGTGTTTCTTCTTCCAAGTTAAAGCCATGCCTCCTTTCGGCCTCGCAAACCCCAACTTTGGGCAACTTTGTATATCTCAAAAGCTACTTTATTTATAAAATTTTAATTTTAAAATCTGTCATTTATTGTCACTGGAAAATGTTTTCTTTCCATTTTGGGGCTGATGATAAATCCCACCCTTTTTTTGCCTTCTTTGTGCCCGACCATTAATTTGATCCTTCTCTCATTCTTTGGTTCTACTCCCCATTTAGTCTCGCACAGCCTAATCTCCAATTTTTTCGACTCTTTACATTACTAATTCTTCAATTTTCCCCCTTTAAATTTAAAGGGAATATTTGGGGTTTCCTATTTTAATCTTTGTTATGCCTTTTTTGGTTTTTATTATTCTTTTGTTATGTATTTTGTCCCCTTGCTTCTTGTTTTTGATCATTGTTTCTTTTTTTCTTTATTCCACCCCCACCTTGGTGAAAAATATTTTTTTTAAAAATTTATTGTTTTTTTGGTATAAATTTTTTCCCTATAGTTAGACACCTTTTACCCACTTTTACAATATACAACGTACCTACATAAAAACATTTTTTTTATATATTTGTCAAAATCTAAAGTACAACTCAATTTTTTCTTTAAAAATCATTATAGTCAAATTTTTTTTATTAAAATGTTTGTGATGCTTCTTATTTGAGGCGAAAAGGAGAAGAGACATGATGACTCACCCGATGTTTTTCCTTTCAGCTCTCGTAACCTAGTGACCTTGAGTGAAATTGAAGTGCTGCGACTCAGCCGTCAACTCCATAACATGGCAGCACGGGCGCTGGAAAATCCCCAAAGATTTATTTTTTGAGAAATTCTGCCCAAAAATTTGGATGCCAAAACATCTGGCCAAATTTAAAGGGAAAAGTCGCAAAAAAAAGGAAAACTTTTTAAGGAAGCCGAACCGCGCAAAGGAGGCCGTGGAAGTATAAGATTTAAGAGATGTCAATAAGCCCACAGTAAAACATCTAAGCCTATGGTATAATAGTAGAGCTTCCTTTACCCAGTTGATTTGGTTGACCTAATACCATGGCCAGTTGTGAATATAAAATCAATAGGTTTCAATTTTCAAATCATTAATTTCTTCTTTTCTTCTTCTTCTTCGTCATCATCTTTGTCTTTGTCTTCTTCTTCTTTTCTTCCCCCCCACATTTAGCCTACAATGCCATCATGCTAGATCTAGTCAACCAGTAGAGACAAGTCTCTCTTTCCTCGTTCTTCATGCCGTCAGGCATTGCGTCACGCTCCCTTGCCAGGCCTGCACATTTGTACAGATGTCATATTTTATGTTCACCATTTCCACACAATCTGTAGGTACTGGAGGCCAAGTCTTGAGTCTTTTTTGGCTCATTTTGAGTCGCGAGGTGAGTCGAGTGGCTCATTCCAACTCACCTATAAATAAGTGCGACATGGGATGGACGCGGTTTGGTAGTTGTGAGTCCCACTGTGTGATTTGAAGTTACTAGCAAGATGGGATTCTTAAAAGGTCACTTGATTTACCTGGTTCGGGTCTCCTTCTCCGCCCCAACAAATCCATAGCAAGAGAGAGAGAGAGAACTTTTATTTTTTAACAAAACAAAACTCTGTTGTACAAATACAATTGCCACAAAGACACAGAATAAAAATAACATTCATTGATTAATAACAATAAAAAATAGGTGTAAAATTTACATACAAATACAAGAAAGGAGTAATAATAATACAACCAAAAATTACATGTTTAGACCATAAAGGTGATTCCTAAGAATAGAAACTGAACCTTTTAATGCCACCATAGATACGTCTTGTATCAGTGTTTTTCCTAAAATAAAATCAATAAAATCAAAAGAAAACGTTACTTGTGTTCGCATCTTGAAAGATGCCAAGTCGCTGGCATATTTCCAGACTGTTCTATATCCGTTCCGTGTCATTCGGAGATAAAGGCGTCTAAAGGCCCAGTTTTTTCTCCATGGCCCTAAGATTAGAGGCTGAAAATTTCACAGAAGACACCTTTTGTCATGCAGTTTGATAACTCACTTTAAAAAGTAGAAAAAATATGCAGTTTTAATACAAGAATTTAAAAAAAATCGCATTTGATATGGAACAATGAACGGCGTTTGGGACTGTTCAATGAAGACGCTGTGTTCTATCCACATCTTTATTATTACGCCCATATACAAAACAATAGCTTGGAGTAACATCCCGTAAATTTTAACCTAAAATCTCATCTGTGGTGCTAATGTCTTAGCCATTTATAGTACCACAATGAATTCATGTTTTAGTCTACCAGACTTAAATTATGACTATCCTAATTTGGATAGGTAGATTATACCGGCAGGTAGGCAAAGGAGATTAAAATTATGTGAAATCCATTTTTTTTTAAAAATTGATTATACGGCTATGCCTACAACAACAAAAAATTGGGGTTGTAATTCACCGAAGGTTATTAATTTTGCAGTGTCTCGATTTTTACACAAACATACTATGTAAATAAAAAACACAACACAATTCTTTGCCTACTTGTAAACCGATTAGTAGATTATCTTAGACCAAGGGTACTAGAAACCAATGCCTTCCCACAGAGCAAATGTTGGTAACAAAAGGCTAATCAATGTAATTTACTAGCTAGCGTGTCGCATATTGGGTCCAGCCAAGATGAACAGGTACGCACACCTGCATGCGCTCGACTGGGTCGCGTTGTGCTCGCAACAGGCGACGACTGATTGCAAATTTGTCGGCAATTTATAAAGCTGTTACAAATCAAACAATACCGATTCACTGCTAACTAAATGCTCACTATTTTAAAGCAATTCTCGTAGGTCAAAATTAATGTAATGCAAAGTTGATATTTTGCTCGGCCCACATGGTAGGCAAAGGTTTCTAGTATGTCTTAACCAGTGAATTTCTAGGTCTATTAATTGACAATGACATTTAAAATGCCTTCACATATTCCTGCTATTTAATGAAGTGAGTGCCAGTCTGCAGGTTTAATTATAAATAAAACATTACTACATCATTGCATTTTCTTTGGCCTAGACCTTGCCCAAAACTTTGTTCTAGAGTTTCTATCATAGATGAGCAACTCAATCAATTTGAGGTATTTGACACTTTTTGCGGCGTATATTTGTTGGAGTGGGGCCAATAAAATCCTCATCTGAGCTGCTACCATCAAATGATAATACATCTTCACATTGCACACATATATTGCACCCGCTTCAAACATTTTGACGTCCTCACTCACTTCACACGCCACTTCACAAATCACAATCTCACACTTATAATAAATGGTTTATTGTCATAGTATCTACATTTTGCAAGAAGCATTTTCAGATGTACAGAGGTAATGAGAAATAATGATATAAAAATCCAAATTTCGTTTTATAAAACCCAAATTTCGCGTTTTTCGCGATTTCATGTAAATGGTCAAAAACATAGGCCTATATCTTTAAAAAAAAAAAAAAAAATGAAACGGAATGAAAATTTAAAAAATCCCTTTAAGGCTTTTTAAATAGGGATGACAAATTCCAATCAGTTAGAATCGATCATTGTGACCAACAAATCTATTCAGAATCGATTCCCAAGCAAAAATAAAATATTTGTACGCACCATTATTATGGTGGACTATTGCCGCGGAGTCCGTGATACGCGTCGTTATTTTGGCGGTCTATTTCCGTGGAGCCCGTGACGTCACGAAACGATGCACCGCCCGCTGCGCGCGTAATTTTCGATCTGGACCGGCACCTCCACCAAAATTCTGGACCGGCACCTCCACCATCCCCCCACATTTTGAGCTCTAAAATGCCGAATTTCGCGAGTTAATTCGCGCTTTGACCAGTTTTATACAATTTCGTTCGTTATTTCGCGATATACACGAGATTTCGCGAAATTCGCGTTTTCAAAATGTGTTTTTTCCATCTCTAAATGATGTAATTCGTTGACAATATTACATTTTAGGCAATAAAATGGATATTTAAAAAAATTCGCGAATTTCGTTATCACCATTTTTCACTACCTCTACTTATGATCAACGCACGTGGGGACGTGGGGTTGAAATACTCCCGCGGGTAGTGTTGCAACAGGTGATACAAACGCACCACGTATTGGGCGGCGAGTGACAAAGTTAACATTTTATTGGTTCGTGGATATAGAACAACCTGGAATTAATTATTTTAGCGTTTTGCGGTATAAACGGATATGGAACACTATGGATCGGAGGAATGGTGTTTTTGTGTAATTAGAACAAAATGGAAACGTCAGTATGACCCTTTAAATAAGTTTTTTTGCATTTTTTTTGCTAAAATGTTAGATAAATGTACATAGAACAAGCTGGAATGCCTAACTCGATTTTTTCAAAAAATGGATTTAGAACAGTATGGAAATATACCAGCGAAGTGTTGACATTCTTCCCCGCATCTTTTATTTCTTTTGTCTCTTGTATTAATTTCTATGGGTCAATATGAAATAAATTGTTATCTTAAAAAGAACCACGGCAAAAACATGTATATGGTATAGTCATGCTGCTGTGACAATTAATGTGAGTTTATAAAGGTTTGCCCATTAAATATACATAAAGCCCATTGTTGTCAGTGAGTTTTTTTAGTTTAATTGGATTTAAGGACGCGTCAACCGTTAGGTCATAATACACCACTCTAACCTGGGGGGGGAGGGTCCCATGCTGGTCAGAACCAGCCACGGGTAAGGGGAGGAAAGGGGGGTTCTCATGTCGCGGTCGTCATTGTCTTTGTCATCGTTCGTGGTGTCATTGTCTTCATCGTCGTCGAGGGGTCATCAAGGAAAGGGGGCAAGGTCCCCGACGACGATTGCCAGAGCTCGCCTCTATTTTCGGGGAGTAAAATACTACCCTTCAAAGGTTGGCAGTCACCAAGTGTGTTTGGAGCTCTGCTCTTTTCTGCCATCCTCGTGATTCATTTAAACAATGAATGTGTTACGGAACAAATAATAATAATAATAATAATAACAACCCTTCATACTAGCTGATGTTTGCGAGGTGGGCTTTTTCTCTTGAATCGCCTTTTACGATTAGCAGAGCCATGCTCTGGGCCAATTCTACCCCGGGCCCAGGCAGTGAGATCATCTTCACACACTTTTGGGAAGGCCAGCTTAAAAATTTTGATTTTATAGTTTATAAACAAAATTGAACTTGATTCTTCTTGGTAACATGTGTAAGATACTGAAGGGTACCTGAGATATCGTTATCCAAAGTTTTTATTCTATTTTAGTATTGATTTTCTAAATTCTCAGTTTTGACATTGAAATTATTTTCTTCATGTGAATTGACTGCCACTTCGGAAGTTTTTAATGGCTAATTAAATAGTTATTTGGTACATCATCTGTATAGTGACATAAATTACACTCTACAAATATTTGCAGAAGGTTAAAATAGTGTAAAATGTATCATCATTGCCATTACAAAGTTAGTTAGTGTTTTAGGGCACTCAACGGTAGAGTTATCAGTTTTACACTCGATCTTTTGTCAGCCTAAACAAGTACTGTAAGGCATCACTTTCTTGTTTGCGTTGATAGCCAAACGGTTAGCACGTGCAACTTTTGCAAGAGGGGAGCCGGTTTGGATCCCTATTGAGAAATGTTTTTATATTTATTTTTAATTACCCTTGCTCTTAATGTTTATGTATTACCTGTGATGGCTATGATTTTTATACCATAATCGTTCAGTGTAAATTACTCTAATGGCGATGGCCTTCAACCCTCCGCATTCCACAGTCGTGCTGAGCCTATCATTACAGAAATTGTAAAGTGAATTTTGTGTATCTCTAACCAATTAAAAATGTATTTGCAGTTTGCACCATTTGATAGGGGAAAATATAAGGAACACATTCCCAGGATGATTAAAAATAAAGAAGGAGCTCCAGGTATGGAAACCGGATCGTTTGGCTAAAAAGCAAGAACTCGAACCACTACAAACCTTTTTTTTTCTATGCCGAAAGCTTGATTCTTCAATCATTTTTTTCCCTAGCTATCCGAAATGATAGCCAGTGGCATTCGTGAAAGGCATCTTTGCTCTGGGGCCTCCTGCCACCAGTCCAGGGGGTACGTGGTCCTGACTTGTAAGTCATTGTAGTGGACGGGACGTGCGACTTCTTCACCCACAACGTGCCAAATTCTTGCATGAAAACAATGAGCACTGTTTGATAATTTGGCTCGGTGTCCCGGGGTAAGCTCTCCGGGCCATAGGTAAACTCAATAAACCTCATATCACATACGACAATACAATTTCGAAAAATCAAAATTGGCCGCCACATACAATTTTGTACTTTCAATCTTTAGTTTCTCCAGCAATACTTATTCTCTTCTAAATCCTTATCACCATGTCCTTTCCTTTCAACATCCACCTACTTTGACTTTTCTTTCTAGATTCCAACTTCTTTGTATTTTTTTTTTATATATTCCAACTTCTTTGTCCTTTCTTCCTAGTAGGCCTAGGCCTAACCTATCCAACTTCTTTGACATCCGTTGTTTCTTTTGTTATTAAATAAAATCATCCAACTCACCACCACATATCTCGTTCCAAACGTGAAAATATATTCGTTTCAAGTCACCATGCGTATCGAGGATTTGTCCCAAGAATACCGATTTGGCAATTTTGAGTGACTTGAAACGAAAACGCAACTCGGAACGGGTGGTGAGATGAAATGAGTGGTCTCAAGACTTGGCTTCATGGTTTCATTTCAAACACTCTTATTTGGTGCAGATGCTTCCCCAACAGGTCATGTTGTGTCTTTAGCCTGAACTGTGCTGTTTCTGTTCATCTATCATATATTTTGTTAGGTCTTTTTGGCTGTGTGATGTACTCCTGCCATAGTTTGTCTTGTTCCTTTTCGACCCATCCTTATCTAGTTTTCTTGGAAGCTGCAGCATTTACATGGGCTTTAACTGAGCTGTAAGTTAATGGTTTGCTATGTTGTAGCATTTTGCTACCTTGCTTAGCAAAGAAGTCCGCTTTCTCATTGCTGTATTATTTATTGGATGACCGAAGCGAAGACTTCAATTTCACTGACCCCCCCAAAAAATTAGCTCAGTTATTTTTTTATTTATTTTTTGTTTGTTTTGTTTGTAATTCTGTCTGTTTGTTCGCGCTCTACCGGGCAAACAGCATATTCGATCTTGATGAAAATTGGAGGGGACCTTCGAAATCTCTGAACTTAGACCTGCCACGTTTTTGGGTATAATCGACGAAATATTTTTAATAAATATCGTACTTTTCCGATTTTTTTCCAATTTTAATGCAATATTTTCGTGCTATTTGGGCCGATTCTGACTAAACGGGTGGGGCGACAACGTTCATATGTTACATGGACAATAAGGTAATGGTCATGTATTTCCTTTCAAAAGAAAAGTTGAAAAAGTTAGCCAGAATCCATAGAATAAAGGCTTTAATGAGTTTTTTTTAGGTATATAATAACTATTAACAGGTAACAATAGAAACTTGACAACAATCACCTACAACAGGGGCCGTCAATTAATATTATCAAAGGTCCACTCACCAATTTTAGAAGATGAGGCATCCCCGTTATTATATATTTTTTTTTTATGTTAGTGGGAAAAATGGTTCCTCTTGTCTTGGGCCAATTTTCTGAAATCCGGATCTCGCTTAGTGCAGCAAATTCTGAGGACGTCTTGGAGATGGGCATCACTTAAATTAGACCGGAATTTATTTTTTATGAAGTTCATTTTGGAAAAACTCGATTCACAAATCCAACTCGATCCAAACATAGTTATTAAGCTTCATGGCTACCATCTTAACATTTGGGTATTTGCTCTCGCAAACAAATGTACCCCAAAACTCTGTTGGAGAGCATTTCCCTTGTTTTTGTTTTAGTTCAGGGTCTTCTTGCAGTTCAATCATTTCCATTTGAAGTTCAGACTTTTTGGCCTGAAATAATTTCACGGCACTTTAACACCATTTGCCAGTTGGCTCAAGGTTAAATGGTGTTAATATCTCAGCAACGGTTTCTAGATTTTTGAAATCTTCAAAGCGCGAATCAAATTCACTTTTTAATTTGTCAAGGAAATTGCTGAACACTTCGGTCTCAATATCAGTCTCACACTCATCCATGTGGGCTTTTAGTGTTGGGAAATGAAGACACTCTTCGCCGATATCTCCTTGAAACAAATCAAGCTTGCGGCGGAAGGTCTTGCAGCTGATAATTAGATTATTTAGGAGCTTATCCTTGCCCTGCAGCTGGATATTTAGTTTGTTTAAATGGCCAAATATATCTGTCATAAATGCCACGTAGGCCATTTCCTCCTCATTCTGGAGGTAGTTACGGAGATCTGACGCCGTTGCATTCGTGTCCGCAAGAGTTGATAGAAATGCGATGATCTCATACCTCACAGGCCACATCCTCTCCAAAACAAGCCCCTTACTTAGCCATCTTACGTTGTTATGTAACAGAAGATCGTCATATTCTGTTCCGATTTCAGTCATAAATGACTTGAACTGTCTGTGTTGGAGTGACGATCGAGCGCGTATAAAGTTTACTAATTTCATAATTGTATCCATGGCTACTTTTAATTCAGGGCTTAGCTTTGCACATAGTATTGATTGATGTATAATGCAGTGATATGAAAGCAGTTCGTTGTTGACTGCTTTCATTCTTGAAACTAGGCCTTTTTCTTTAGCAACCATGGCAGGTGCCCCATCGGTTGGATTGAAATTATGCTTTCAAGTTTAATGTCAGCTGTCTGACAAAAATTAACAAGAACCTGATATAAATCTTCTCCTCTTGTGCGGTCTTTTAGTGGCAATAGTGTCAACAATTCTTCTGTGAATGTTTTGGATTCTTTGTCGTAAAACCGTACGAAAACACTAAATTGTGCGGTGTCGTTAATGTCGCATGATTCATCGACAGCTAATGCAAAGCAAGTGGTATTGCTCAATGAGTGAATTAAAGATTTGAAGTTTTCTGACGCGAGAATTTCCGTTCGACGTATTGTTGTTGATGCGGATAATGGAATTTTATCGATTGCTTCAACGATTTCTTTTTAGTCTCCGAACAGAGCTGTTGCTGCTTCTTTCATGCACGTTTTAACTATTTCCGCGTCACTGAAGTGGCTTTTGATGTTTGTTTAAAACCCAACATATTCGTAGCGACGCTTCAACGGATTTTTCTTGGTCAGTCATTGACTTTACCATAATTTGTGAACTTTTTGTGTACGACGCACTGAGACTAGCGATTTTTGTTTTACGTAAGTCACTTCCAATCGGGAATTTATTTAGGAACTCCTTATGCTTAGTTTCATGATGTCTTTTAATGTTCCCACTCTTGATAAGTGCAACTGTTTCTTGACAAATTAAACACATCGGTCGGGGATTTAGAGTGGATTTATTTACCAGGGTAAAACAGTACTTCTCAGTCCAATCAGGTAAAAATGTTCTATTTTCAAAGTCTACTTTACGCTTCTTTGGGTCCATATTGAAGATTTCTAACCGTGATTTAAATTTCTAGTATTTTCTCGTACGTCGCACTTAACACGACCGACACGCACACTCCACACGAAACATTGAGAAAACACTGAACACTCACTGTCACAGTAACATCGACGCTCACTGACAAGAACACGGCGGGCTACTGAATTGCATGGAAGTCCAAGCGCATCTCCCAAGCAAACAAAAAATCCACAGGGTGGTTAATTTAGCAAACAAGTGTGAGCTGAGTGCATGAATGAAAAGTAAGCAATAATACGAGAAAACGCGAAATTTTACAACCAGCAATTTGTTTAGGAATCCTAACGGGACTATTTATTGTGCACAAAGGGCTGCCTTACCCATTGAAAATATGTGACTCTGAAAAGAGGTAGGTAGGGCCTAGGTAGGTAATTGAAATAGCAACAGCATTTCAACTTTTCAGAGAATATTCACTTGAGCTGAATAATTTTTAATTTGAGTTTCCAATTATTTTGTTATTGTGGGGATGCTGAGGCTTATTGTGGGGTCCATGCTTGGTCTGTCCGCGGTCCGCTTATTGACGGTCCCTGACCTACAATGTGTTCAAAAAGCACTAGCAAAGGTAAAGAGATCCCACGCAAACTAAAAACTTACAAAAAAAAGCTCATCCATCAACACGACTAAAAAAAGCGTTCGCAAAGCGGCTAAGTACATTAAAGTGTGATGATATCCACTGTAGCTTAATTACCTTGTTAGCATTGTGCAGTCTCAGAATTTGTCGTTTGCACTGCCTTACCACAGTGTCCGCCACTTCCTTGTTGACTACGGTTTGTATTGCTGCTTTTGAGTCTGTTAAAATTACAATTTTATTACTGCAACAGTCTTTAACTTTGTACAGGGCCTTAACCTTTTGCAGAGTACGCCTGTATCTAATACGTTGAGTTTTAAAATAGTTCCAGGAATACGCCCGTATCTCATACGTTTGCCTTGTTTGGTCGAGTCTGTTGTCTTTCCGGTTGAAGTTCTTTGAATAATTGGATGAGCGAAGCAATGATTCCATTTCACTACACTGGAGAAAAAAAATCCTTTCTTTTGTTTGTATTTTTGTGTTTGTTAACACGATTCCGGCTAAACCGATACTCCAATTGCGATGAAATTTTCTGTAGTCTTTCGAAATCTCTGAACTTAAAACTGCCACGTTTTTTAGCGCAATCAAAAATTATTTCTCATGAATATCGCAATTTTACGATTTTTTCGATTTTTAAAACGTTTCTTGGGCTTATAACACCTACATGCTTTAACCGATAGTAATGATTTTTTCACAGAACCTAAATTTTATGAATTAATATATTCGTGTGAAATTTGAGCGCAATCAAGAAAATATTTCTCATGAAAATCGCAATTTTACCATTTTTTTATTTTTAAAACATTTCTTCGACTTATAACACCTACACGCTTTATCCGATTGTAATGATTTTTTTCACAGAACCTTAATTTTGTGAATTAATATATGGGTCATTCTTAGGGGTGTGCGAATAGTGATTTTTGAGTTCGAATACGAATATCGAATAGTACACAATAAAAAAGTCGAATATCGAAGTCGAATATCGAATAGTTGTCAAAATAGTGCGCACACATAAAAATAAACATTTAGTTGTTTTTAAGTTTTATTTATTATGGCTATTAATATTAATATTATTAATTAATAATAGGATCTTTGGTCCTAGGGCCTAGGTCTACCCTAGGCTAGCCTTGGCAAAATTCAATGGCTAGCCCCTAGCACTAGGCTAGCCTAGGGCCTAGGCCTAGGTAGGCTAGGCCTAGGTAGGCTAGCCTAGGGCCTAGGTAGGCTAGGGGCCTAGGCCCTATGCCTAGCATTGTGCAAAGCACAGGGAATTAAAAACAATGTTCGTTGTTCTGACCTGTGGGGGTTTTTAATTTTTTTTTGCAATGCATACATTCGGCTTCGTTCTTTTTTGGGTTGAAAAAGTACCAAATCGCACTTTTTTGCCGTAGGCTAGGCTAGGGCCTAGACTTTGAAGCGGGTAGGGCTAGGCTAGGCCTAGGCCTAGGCCTATGTCCGTTTCGGGCTCAAGGCCCGCTTCTTCGTAATCTGTAAGCATGAGAGCCCTATGCGGGTTTTTACATGAGCATTTACCCGAAAAAAGACTATGTTTAGAACTTTTTCGCAAGAAAGATGAGGTTTGCATCACGTTTTCGGAGTAATTTCTTACGTTCAACGACGTCGTGACAACGGTGACATCAGATGCTGTTGTTTGTCGAAGTTGGTACAGCTTGGTTTGGTTGGTACGACCGCTGAAACACGTTGCGCGGAGTTGACGATAGGGTGCGTCGATCGGTAATGTAGTTTCCTGCATACTGGCGGGAATTTCAAATCGAATACTTCGGGAATTCGAATAGTTACTATTCGAGTTTCGAATCGAATACGAATAGTAAATTATTCTCGAATACTTCAAAAATTTTGAATATTCGCACACACCCAGTCATTCTCATCATACACACACACACACACACACACACACACACACACACACAAGAGACAAGACACACACACAAGACACACATTCACACACACACACAACACAACACACACATTTCAAGACTAAAATTTAATAAATTTATTTTAAAAATAAGATAATTTTTGTGAATTAATATATGGGTCATTCTCATATTTATTGCACATTTCAAGACTAAAATTTCATAAATTTATTTTAAAAATAACTATATTATGCCTTAAAAACTTAAGATTATTTATATTGTTATATCATGATTCTGAAGTCATTCTTACAAATTGTGTATAATTTTGTTTCTTAGCAACACTTACTTTAAATTTCAGAAAACACAGATCTAATTAGATGATAAAATCAAATGAAGTTAATTAGGTACCAACTTGAGATGCATTGCGTAGTATGTAATGATCGAAATAATTAAAAAGTAGATACATTTGTGGAAGTCATAATGAATACATTATTCGAGTAAGCTAATAATAACATTTATGTATTGAGTTTCACATTGAAAGGACTACAGAGAAAACACATTTGCTTTCCAAACCAGCAGTTGAGAGAGTTAGACCTTCATTTGTCTTTTAGCTCAACAATGATCTAACATAACAATTGGCTGGTGGTTGGAAGTCACAGCCTTCTAAATAAGTAAAATGTCAGGTTGTACAATTAGTAGATAAAGTAGGTCACTACAGGACCCCCCCTCCAATGAACGAGCGTAGCGATGGGAAAGAAATCTCTATGTGCCGAGGCGAGCCGGTGCACACACGCGACGTCCTGCTCGTGTCGTGACTAGTGGTGGGGTAGCAGTGACGGCAGCATAAGTCCCGACCAAAGACGGATTGGCGGATGTTGATCCAAAATTGTTGCGGACAACGGAGGCAGGTACTATCCTAGGTAGCCGGGAAGTGCTTGATGTTCGGTCGATTAGATTGAACGGTTTGGTCGATGGTTGTGCGGTATCAGGAGCTGTGCTGTCAAGAATGAAGGCAGGCTTTAACCGATCTATGGATACTACCACTCTTTTCCCTATACGCAGAATAGTGAAATACTTCTCGTGCCATGCTATGATTTCGTATGGACCGTCATACGGTTGCTGAAGCGGAGTTCGGACAGCGTCATGGCGCACGAAAACGTGGGAACATGTTGCGAGGTCCTTGAACACAAATACATCTTTTTGCCCGTGTCGGGTAGGGCGTGTCGGTCGGGGGCATCTGGAGTCGTTGGCAAAAGTCGGCTGACTTTACTCTGATGTGCTGTCTGGCGTTGACGTCGGAGGCGACAAATATTCTCCTGGAAGTCTGAGAGTATTTTCCGTACACCAATTTCGGCAGATGTAGCTTAATCCTCTTTCCATGCTGATCGAATGCCCAACAGACCCATGGCAAGTTATCGGTCCAGCGATCCTCTTATGGCATTTGATTGCGGCCTTGAGCTGGCGATGGAGGCGTTTCGACCATGCCTTTGGCGGCAGGGTGGTACGCTGTGTTCGGATGAGAGTAGTGCCTAACAGGGGGTTTAGAGACCTGAAAAGGGCTGACTCAAAACTGCCGGCCTTGATCGGTAGTGATCCGAAGGGGCGTCCCAAAACGCGATTTTCCAGCCTGTGATGAGGCAGAAGCAACTGTATCCGCAGTGATGTCGGATAAAGGAATTGCTTCCGGCCAATGAGTAAATCGATCTACGCATGTAAGCGGGTAACGAAATCCAGATGACTTGGAAGAGGACCCACCAGATCGATGTGGATATGGTCAAAACGAGCGTCTGGAGCATTGAAATTTTTTAACAGGTGTCCGGAGACGTGTCGTGTGACCTTTGATCTCTGACACGCTATGCAGGCCCTTGCCCACTCCTTGCAGTCTTTCTTAATCGAAGGCCAGACAAAGGTCCTTTGAGACAAGACGGACGGAGGCAGCAACACCGGGATGGGACAGACTATGAAGACTGTCAAAACCTGGGCGTCGGAGAGTAAAACTGGCACGAAAGGGTCGGTCTATTGACGTGGATGAGTGTCACAGGATTTCGTAAGGTCTGTGCAACAAGGCTCCGACGTTCTCAGTTCGCTCAGTGCAGTGTCAGAATGGAGAACGCTTGGAGATTCGGGATTTCGTTCACTTGGGCTTGGGCAATTGTCTCATTACTCACAGAGGCCGGATCGCTTCCACCTGACAGAGCATCGGCAACGACATTTTCCTGTACCGAGGAACATGCTAAGTCTGTTGAAAATTGCCCAATGTGCAGTCAAGGTAACGAAATTGCCGCGGGGAACACTTTTCTTATTTATTTGAGACAACAAATACATACAACAGTACAGTTAAGTTTATAACAGTTTTCACCGTGTAGTCCCATTTTTGCTAAACATAGACTAGTGTTACCTAAGTATTATAGAAATAGTAATATAGTATCTTTACAAACTTTGTTTTTTTTTTTTTTTAAGGTTTAAAATTTAAAGGGGGGGCTTAGCCGCTTTACTATTGGTACCTCCTACTAATAATAACATATAGCAATTTTAGGTAGTTCTGTCTCGTCATAACGTCTTTTATGCTGTAGATGCCTTTTGATTAGGAATTTAGTTAGTTCTTGTTTTGAATTATGAGTGTTCTGTTATGTTTTTATTGATTGGGGGAGTTTATTGAATAGAGTTTTATTCAAATAATCAGAGTTTTTTTGACCTAGGTTTGGTTTTTTTTGTTTTTATACGATATTGGTTGAGATGGAGTTATTTTTGTTCCTTGTGTTGTGGGTGTGTATAGCCACTGTTGATGTGAGATTGTGGATGTTTTTTCTTATTGACTAAGATTGACTGAGAATTGTAAAGCCAGGAACTAGTAAGAATGTTAAGTGTAATAAGTAGGGTTTGCAATGTCTCCGTCGCTAAGCGGTACATAATGCTGATGTGTTTTTGACAGATGATGAATTACCTTGTCGATCATGAGTCGATATTCCCCAAAATTCGATTCCAATCTCAAGTGCGATTCAAATAGAGAAAAGTAACATATTTTAGCAGTGATATGGTGCTTATTTGTTGATGTCTAATTGCAAAACAAGCTGAGCTGAGTTTTGGTATTAGGGTGTTGATGTGGCATCGCCAGTTAAGGTGTTGTCTATGTATTCCCAATAATTTTTGCTGTGTAGATGATTCTACTGTGATTTATCATGTGAATTTGTAAGCAGATGTATTTGGTTGAGTGATTTGTTTTTTTGAATGAATGGACACGCTGAATAAAATTTGGATTTTTTGATGAGTTTAGAGTTGTTTGTCACCGTAACCATTCGGTGGATCTCGTATTCTTTATCTGCCTTCTCTTGAGTTTGTATTGTCTCATTAGCGCGCTAAATTGGTAGTGAAGTCATAATGCAAAAAGCTCTGCCTCCTCGATACGTTATCAGGTAGATCATTCAACAAAGATGATAAAAAATAGGGGCCAACAGAATTGATGTCCTTGTGAACGCCACAAATTACTCTTTCACTAGTTCAGATCTAGTCTTTGTAAGTGGTTGTCTTTTAGCTTCAGTTACTTTCGACGCCATGCAGTCGGTCAGTCAGGTAAGAAGTTATACAGCTTTAGACCATTCCCACGTGTGTGCCATAGTGTACTATAAGGTTTGGCTAGTTAGGTATTGTATGGTCCAACACAATCAAACGCTTTTGTTGGCGAGTCGCAGAATATACCCAATGTGGGGAAATTGAGGTCTACTGCTCCAACAACAGTTTAAGAAATCTAACTGATGTGTCGCTTGTTGATTTGCCCTTGTCTAAATCCATTTGCCTCTCTGTTATGGTATTAAAACTCGTCAAAAAAAATGAGACCATTCGTGTGTATATTAGGGTTTCTAATATCTTTGAAAGCTGCTGGAAGAAGTATATGGTCTGTAGTACTGGTTATATGTTTATTTTCTTTTTTGAACTAGGGATATTTTTGATTATTTTCAATGCCTTGGGGAAAGACACGTCCTCCAGGCAAGTATTGAAAATGTTTCAGATAATGTTCAGCTAATTCATAGTGATACATCTTTTGTAAGACCATAATTGACAAATCCATCGATTCCCGTAGAGTATTAGGCTTTAGTTTTAGTGACTATATCTTTAATTTCATTTGGGTTGTGTCATAAAAAGTAAAGGGAGTACTTGGCTTTTGTTGATCTTTGTTTAGGTAAGTTGAAAATTGTGGTTTTATTGTTTCCTGCAAGTAAGCCAAGTTATGTTATTGTTTCAATAGAGATGCTTCCGTCGTGAAGTACTTATTGAAGGTAGTGGCAATTTCAAAGGCGTCATTTATTAATGAGTTTTGTTATTGAGTAAAAGTACTATTTTCATGGCGCTTTTTTCCGTTTACGATTTATTTCCCCCTGTATTTATTGCGTTCCATACGCAGACTTGATTTATTGTCTGTAGTTGTTATGATTTTCTTATGTGGCCAATTTTTGGCATTTTTTAGAACCTTTTGTAAATTCTCAGTATTGTTTTGATATTAGTTTTTTTTTTTTTCAACAAATGGGCCATTTGCCGAAATGAGATTTTTTTTTCTAATATGTAAGAGACTCTTTTATTTGTACTTGAAAACCTTAATACCTTTGGTTATCCAATTCTGCAATTTATACGGGTCGATTATTTTTATGTTTAAAGGGCAATTTTCATATAATAGGAGAGCAGTTTGTTGAGAATTCATTTGTATTGATTCATCTGCTGTATGTGCTTGTGTTTACCAACACTCCCAATTTTTTTTCTGTTAAGCTTTCAGCTAGGTTATTAAGGATGACATTTGTTAGACGTATAATTTGCGGTATTGAGGTAGCTGATATTGTTGAAATTGTATGCAATTCTTGCGGCGTAGTGGTCAGATATTCTCAAAGTCACCTTACTTGTGAGATTAAAAGGAGGTAGTGTAGTGCTATATTGTCAATCGATGTTGACGGAACTCCACCTTGGAGTCAATTCTTGGTAACATCTTTTATGGGGAGCTTGAATGTTGCATGAGTCAGTATAGATAGTAAGCTGCGCTTTATTAGGGTCCTTACTATTTGTGCAGCAAATCTACATTGAAGTCTCTAGAATAGATGTTTATTTGTTTTTGCAGTTTAGATAGGATGAGTTCAGTTTTTTTTTTTCCCGAAAGTTTGTATTTGGCCTTGGGATCTGTACATGGGCTTACTACTACAAAAGTACATGGTTATGTTTATTTATATTTATGTTTAGTTCAAGACAGGCACATTCAAATATCAAGATCGGCACTATATTAGTAATAACTCGTGTTTAGGAATAGTATGTTGTAGCCATTTCTGGTTTGCACAAAGATGCTACACCTCCATGTAAATGGCGTTTTTCTACAATAAGCTGATATTTAGGGATAATTTTCAATGATATGCTATTTAAATCATCGTATGTCTTCAATGTTCGGCATAAGCATATTATGTCTATAGTTTCATTCTTATGTATGATTCTAGTATTATGTTAATCTCTAATTTTTAACATTGAAAGGCCTTGCATGTTCTGGTGTATTATCTTATAAGGTTTATTTTAGGCCTTTGTCGGTTTAGATATGTCAGTGTTATGTAATGAGGGGGGTATGTGCTTCTACATGTTCTTTGCTTTTTGCTTTTCCTGGGGCTGTGATTCGTGAAATATGGTGAGTGCGTTAGTTAATTGTTTTTTTTTACACGTATTGTGTCAATCTGTTATTTGTCTAAGTGAGTAATAGTAGGGGTGGGACTGTCCAAAATAGGGTAAACAGGGTAAGTTAATTCTGTTATTCTTGTAGGTCATGTCTGGGTCGGTATCAATCCTCTGAAGTCTGCATTTAGGAGGATTATTGAGGAAAGAAGTATGACAGAGATTTCCAGTGTAAGAAGCGTATCGTTTTTTTGCTCGGGGTTCTGTTCCCGTCTTGGGTTGGATCTGTCGGCCTTTGGTAAGCATGGGTCTAACCGAGGCTCGCCTTAGACTCGGACGTGACATCAGCTCTGAAATTTGACACGGGGTGTGTCCTCTCGCTGTAGGCTCTGGTCTCGCGGTATCGATGCTCGACTTCGGACCCGGGAATGTACTACCGCAGCGCAAATTTGACACAGGCGTGGTCCCTCTCGATGGTAGCGCTCTGGCTCTGCCGGTCTCACGACCGTCACTTCGGACCCACCAGACATGACTGCCCCAGTGCCTTGACATTTAACACGGATGTGTCCTTCTCGGTGTTAGGCTCAGGTCTACGGTCTCGATGCTCGCTTCGGACACGGACATGACTACCCGACAGCGCTCAAAATTTGACACACCGGCGCTGTCCCTCTCCCGATGTGGGCTTTGTGTCTGCGGTCTCGACGGTTCACTCGGACCAAGACATGATGCCACCCAGTGCTGAATTTAACACGAAGTGTCCTCGTCTGGTGGTAGGCTCTGGTCTTATTAGTCTAGTGCGATGCAGATGTATTTACATGTTTCTTTTTGCGGTTCTGATGAGATGCAAGCCGTGGTTCGGTGTAATCATGTCTTTGTAAAAAAGGCAGGGTTTATTTTTTTGGAATACAAACATTGGTGTTTTGCAGCTTACTTCCAGTGCTGAGTTTGAAGCTTGGATATCTCGTTGAGGGATGGTTTGTCGTGTCTTTCTGAGTTATTGGAATTAATTATGACTTTGTTTCTAGCAGAGCATCTCTTCAATTCTTTTTTGATGGGAGAACTATATTGTATTGAATGATTTTTGTCTCGTATTGGTTTTCGCTATTGTGTTTGCTATTTCTTCGATGTCATTAGTCCAGCTATAATGATAAGATTCATATTTGTGGCAGGGGGTTAGGAAGGTCTAAAACTTTAGATTTACAACTTCTTCTATTAAACATTTGGTTTTAAAACCACGACGTACCGGCTTTATTGTTCACGAGTGCTGTATTAATTTTTGAGCCCCTCTTCAATGACATGTCTGTGCGTAGAGTGCACTTGGTGTCGGGTCGTGTAGATTGCGAACGTCCTGGCTTCAACCATATGACGGAAGTACCAGATTAGCCTCGTAGACTGCGAGAGCTCACGATCGTATGCGCCATAATTGGTTGCGCCGTATCAGCTTTCGCGAGAAAAACGCTAGGGTTGCCAACCTAAATCCGCCGCTTTTGGTGAAGGAGCAGCTCAATGCACCTGTCAGAGGCATATAGAAACGATTGCAAGCTCTGCTCTAGAGTCAGGGTGCGCAAGAAGTGCTGCTTGTGAGAGACTACGCTTACAACTTATCAAACGTGTTCAACAGCTCTGGCGTCCAAACGATGGACATCTTACCTGAAGCATCAGCACCGACAGAAGGTCGTTGAGGGGTGCCTGAAGCCGGGCTGCAGATGGCATGAATCGACGATAGAAATTTATCATCCCACTGAAAACTGTCGTAGTTGTCTAATGTTGCTGGGTGGTGGAAAACAAACGATAGCATCGACCTTATCTTCGAGAGGTCGTGTCCCACTGGCGTTGACGGTGTGACCAAGGAAATTCACCTCGGAAACACCGAAAATGCATTTTGAAGTGTTTATCAGGGACACCTGTACTCTGATAAGCGTGCAAAGAGTAGGCGTAGGTGTTTCTCGTGTTCTTCCGGTGACGTCGAAGCGATAAGAATGTCATCGATGTAGGCATAGACGAAATCTAGGTCTCGAATGGCTTCGTCGATGAACCTCTGAAATGTTTGGCGGCGTTCCGTAAACCAAAACTCATATAAGGAAATTCAAATAGGCCAAACGGAGTCGTTATGGCAGTCTTTGGTATATCGTTTGGAGCAACTGGAATCTGATTGTAAGCCCGGACTAAATCTATGGTCGAGAACACGGACTTCCCAGCAAGCGACTGAGCAAAATCTTGTATGTGGGGAACCGGATACCTGTCTGGAATTGTCCTATCGTTCAAAGGTCTGTAGTCGCCGCATGGCCTCCACTGATTTTCCTTCTTCGGAACGAGGTGAAGGGCAGCAGACCAGCTGCCAGATGAACGCCTTGCGACACCTGTTTTGAGCATCATATCAAATTCGGTCTTGGCAATCTGCAGACGGTCAGGTGCCAGACGTCGAGGCTTGCAAGATGTTGGATGTCCAGGTGTCGTGTGAATATGAAGCATGGTCCCGTGTTTAATGTCACGCAAAATACCTGATGGCTTTGTAATGTCCGGAAACTCATTCAAGATATCGTGGTAACGAGACCCTCCACTGACTGCCTTGACATGTTCTTGAGCATCGGTAGACAACTTACCAGCGACGGTAAGTGATGAGGCACTATCAATTAACCTTCGATTGCGGGCGTCAACAAGTAGGTCATAGAACAATAAGAAGTCAACTCCGATGATTGGTCTGGATACGTTGGCAACGACGAAACGCCAGACGAACTCGCGTTTGAGTCCCAAGTTGAGGTTGAAGTTGATGGTTCCATAAGTCGCTATGACTGATCCATTAGCCGCGAAAAGCTCGTATGTTGATCGTTCGCGAGGTCCCTTGATGAGCTTACGTGGATACACACACAGATCAGACCCGGTGTCGACCAGGAACTGACGTTGACTGAGAATGTCTATCACAAAGAGACGGCGTGAGGTTGGGCAGTCGTCTGCCGCATTTACTGACTGCCCGCGTAGTTTTTTGCATCAAAATTGCATGGTTTTCGGCACGACCTTGCCTGTGCGCCATATTTCCGGTGGTACCAACCGACACATATCATCTGCTGGTGTTCGCCGTATTGCGTTTTGTGAGTTCGACGAAGGTAGATCACAACGTCGATTTGATCGATGCGAGCAAGATGGCTGTGCAGTTCGATTGTTGGATAGCGCTGCGACTTGTCGTGATAACTCCTCCAACTGCGTTTGATAGCTGTCGACAATCGCAACCCGAGGAGAGGTGGGCGCCATCTCATGTATTCTGTCAGCAATCACTGCGAGTGCATCAAGGTCATCAGGTGGTGATGAAGCCAAAATGTCATGCATACGGGGCGGCAAGCGTTCAAACCACAATGTTCGTAACACCTTGTTTGTTACCTCTGACCCAGCTAACATGCGTAGGCGAAGCAGAAATTCGGAAGGTTTACCATCACCCATAACCTCATGTTGAATTAGCTGTTTAATACGTGCTTCGGGCGATGGCGAGAACCGATGAATGAGCTCAGTTTTAAGAAGCTCATATTTACCTACGCTTGGGGGCTTGACGATGATGTCGCGTACCGTCGTGGCGTACCGTTGTTCAAGGGCGCTTTCATTTCATTTCATTTCATTTTATTGTCTTGTTTTGTATACCTAATACTAGCATATAATGTTACAATGTTATGACAAGATAAACAAGTTAAACAATACATCATAAGCTAGCTAGTTATTAAACACGTCTTTTCAAAAGACTAAGACTTGAATTAGGATGTATAGAAAATACTAAAACTAATTTACATTAATTACAAAATACACTTTTACAACAATACAATAATACACAATAAAAAAAAAAACTTGCTGCATAATTAAATTTAGTTGAATCCTGCGAGATCCCTGCTAAATCAAATTGATTCTCAATTTGCGCAAACCACAAAACAGGATCATTTGCCCAAAACGGTGGAACTTTCACACTTATTCTATCGACTGAAACAGGTGCTGTATTGTCGGATGAAGCCATGTGTCGTTTGTGTTAGTATGGAATAAGATTTTGATGAGCAACACGAAACATCAAAAATGCCTTCACACACAAAAAAAAATAATAATGAAACTGAACTTCCATCAGAACTTTTGAAATGTTCATTGTCCTACCTCGTTGATAGATCACGTCGGGGTCACCACTGTGGAAGTCATAATGAATACATTATTCGAGTAAGCTAATAATAACATTTATTGAGTTTCACATTGAAAGGACTACAGAGAAAACACATCTGCTTTCCAAACCAGCAGTTGAGAGAGTTAGACCTTCATTTGTCTTTTAGCTCAACAATGATCTAACATAACAATTGGCTGGTGGTTGGAAGTCACAGCCTTCTTAATAAGTAAAATGTCAGGTTGTACAATTAGTAGATAAAGTAGGTCACTACACATTATTAAGATATTTGAACTTTCCGTGACTTTACGGAAAGGACACTAACGTTACGCAAATCATATATGGGAAACGCCAAAGTCGTTGTTAGACGAGTGAGTGAGCCATGTGTTGAGTACCCGGTAACATTACTTTTTTTCCCCTACCTTAGGCCTCCCTAGCCTATCATAGGCTAGAGTGGCGCATTATGGCCTTACAGTTGACGCGCCCTTATACCAACTAAACTTAAAAACCCTATTATTAGTGAGCCATGTGTTGAATACCCGGTATTATTCCCCATACTGGGCTAGATCCAGCCTTATGTATAGGGGAGGAAAGGGGATGTTCCAGGGTACTCAACACATGGCTCACTCACTCGTCTATCAACGACTTTGGCGTTTCCCTAGTCTAGTTGGCTAAGATGCCCTTATATCCGGAATGTGGGAGACCAGGGTTCAATCCCCTGGTCGGAAAAGATTTTGTAGTTTATGGATTGTATTTAAAAAATTATTAAACATGTTTTGAAATGAATATAACACAGTTTAGTCTACATCAACTGCAACAATACTATGGAAAACATAGCAAGTAGAAATACGAGTAAAGATTGCAAGGATTACTCAAGGTCCCAGTGGAAATTAGGGGAACCTTGGTCACTGCTATGCATGTAATCACAGCCTGTTAAAAATTATTTGAAAAAAATGACTTCTTCAAGACCAAAAGTATTGTTGATAAAATCAAATCTACACATTTCAAGTCAATTTTTCAATTTATTATTTCTTGTAGGTTTGAATCGAAATGGATTGGACTTATTTTGTTAGCAGTTCTCAGTTACCTGGTCACGGATGTTTGTTTAAAATTTTAGCTCAATCTATTTGGCCGTTCGGCCGTATGGGACTGGACAGACATACATTTAACAGAATTAATCACGACCAAGGCCGATCGAGTAGCGTTGTAGACTTCGTTTCGCTGCGCTCACTCGTCTAATGAACAATCTAAAGTTACTAACATTCAAAAACGTCCACAACAAATGTAGATTAATAGTAGATACGGTTTGCTATTAGGAATTAGGCTCTTCGCGGCACGAGACTTCCACAAAGATATCAAGTGTTTTAGCAAAATATTTGCTAGCGTCGACGCCTTTTCTTGTTGTTAAAAAATGTAACAAGGATAAACAACAATAATAATTATCTTTGGATTTGGTAAAAAACGGAAACGACACTGACGTTATGGAAAGGTCAAAATTGTTACCGAATGGACATGGTTATTATAATTGAACAATGTACTGTAGCTACTGACACTCAAAAATATCCATAACTGATGGAAATGAGCATGTGTACATGTTAGGAGACTGATGAACATTGTGTTAGGAATAGAGCTTGTCCTTTCCGTAACAAAATAATGTTACAGAATGGACATTCTTAGCTAAAAATAGATTTTTATCCACAAGTAAACATGTTTTGTATGTTTTTTTATTTGAAACTTAGTTAAAGTACTTAAAAGTAGTTTATAATAAAGATTATACAATTAAGTGTACTTATTTAACTGTACTAACATGCGTTACCAAAAGGACAAATTATTTTCCCACCATCTGCATAGCACATTCTTAGCACTGTGAAGTTGGCTTCAAATAAAAGAACATGGTCTGATCTTAACATAACAAAACCAAAACCCTATGTGGAATTAAACAAGATAGCCAACCATGATATTCACAAAATATTTGAAGAAAAATAAGCCGTTATGGAATGGACGTTATGGAATGGACAGATGCTTAGGGACGAACTCAAAGTGAGATAAAATGTTGAAATTATGTATATCTTGAAGTTTTCTACTGAAACGGAATGGACTATTTTGACTACACTGCCGAAGCCCCACGTACTGCACTACTGAAACACAATAGCCCTACGTACAGGCTCCACTAAACCAAAACTCGCAATCTCACTCGACTAGTGTTCTACGTACTGGTGTCTCTGAACAGACTGTACCTTCATCCTAACCTTCGAAGGATCGACCGGATTATAGTTGCTTATGCACGCATAGGCCCTCTCGGGGTTAGGCCTATGTTGCTCCACGGCTACGCTTATGCTAATTAAACAAAGATAAGCTCTCCTAACTAGCTCAGGGGGAGGCCCTCTCATTCGGCGGGAAAACTCAAACAAACACAGTGCCCTAGCAGAACAAGGTAGACATAGGTGGTGATGACCATGAACAAGTGACCTGTTGAGTACGACTTCCCGTTTAGAAGTGTACTCAACCTTACCCAGTGCGCTAGCGTTGAGTCTCGCCGCTGGAGCTCCACGTCCTCGGATCAGCTGGGCGGTCCACACGTTCTTAAAGTTACCACTATGGCTATGACTCACGCTGTGCGTCAGAAATAGTGGCTAGCTGAAGGCCGTGCATAATTGAAATACTGAAGTAATGAAATGACTGGGATTGAGGGTCGTTTGCATTGCCCCTGATGAATTGAAAGTGATTAATTCGGATATCAAAAGGTTGCTTTTAATGACGTTAACTTATGTAAACAAATGAACAGAAAAATGAAGTTAGTACTGAAGTTTGGATCCAAAACAAAAATTGAATATGAAATTACCGTGAACATTACATAAAACAATACAATAAGTCTTACTCTAGATCAAACCAAATTTAGTACTCAACGCTATCTTGGAGGTACGATGCTGTAGTAATACGGGTGGACGATGCCCTCTACTTGGCACGTTCGAAGGTGGCGTATGCGCGCTGTAGGCGCCTAGGGCCCTCGGGGCGAATTCCGCAGTGGCGGATTGACCTCCTTCCCATCTTGGCGTCCTGGGTGGACCTCGAAGTGTAATTGTAGTAATGGTACTTACTCAGCATGTAGACAGGGTAGGCAAGATATAATAGGCGTTGAATCCGTACTAATAAATATTGATTTGGTTGATCCGATGCCTAGCCACGACTGGACCACGTGGTGTATGAATTATTGTTCGACGTGAAAAACGCCCTCAACTTAGGGATATTCAATTAGTTGCATGTAGATTGCCACTCCCGATCTAATAAAAACTGTGAACTTTAAATAGAATGTCCATTGTTTCGCTGGTGTCGTCGACTGCCCGTTGGCGTCGGTCGTATTGTAGCTACCACATACTGGTGGGTCGCCGAAAACACTCCCGATTTCCCGAATTGGTGTTAAGTTAAGTATTATCTAAATCAATGCCGAAACCCTCGCATATGAAGCCGCTCTCCTACACGTTGAGAGGCGTGTGGCTCCATTGCACTAATAGCTTGGCTTCGCCTGCTTGATAGGCCCGCACTCGGAAGATACTTTGGAAGCAACTTGCTCGTCTGAAGGCTTGTATCTTAGTGAACGAGGCTCTGCTCGTGTTCCGTCGCAAAATCTACCTGTTCTGCTGGCCTAGGCGGTGACGTAGGCCATTGTCCTTGGCTACATCCACCGCGTTCTGACCGCTGATTGGTCGCTGCGTGGAGAAACCAACGATCTCACTCGGCCAACTCAGGCTGCTAGCCCGCATTCCGATTGAAGCCTACCTCGTTTTGCACAGATTTAGACACACAAAACTCACCCCGTTGGTACAGCAAATAGCATTGCTGACCATTAGCCACTTTAGACTTATTGCACAAGCCTAGGCTATTTCCATATGACCTTAGCCATGATCACTAGCTTTCCTATGAGGACAAGCTTAATTTACATAGACATGTAAATTATGCAAAAATTATGTAAAACTTGAAAATTATTAATTATGCAAATTTGAAAAATATGTAAATTTTAGGTTTCAAAAACTGAAAAATGGGGACCAATATGGCCGCCCAGGGCTGTACAGTCACACTACTGATTTAATGATACTAGAAGTTTAATATAACTATCGATTACATTACTTTATTGGAATTATTACTGTTAGTATGTTTTCTTGTTCAAAGTCTTGTGAGTTTGTTTAAAGGGACAGCATATTTCATGCACCTCAATGTACAAAAGTCTTAAATTTTTGGCTAAATTATTGCATTATAAAATTATAAACTATTGCACATTATACATAATTAATCTGTTTAACACAATTGTATAGGTTACATTAGGTATTATTATTTTTACTTGGTAAATTTATTGTCAAAGTCAGGGGACATGGTTTGTGCAATAAATATGAGAATGACCCATATTCGTATGAAATTTGAGCGCAATCGAAGAATTATTTCTCACAAAAATCGCAATTTTACGCTTTTTTCGTTTAAAAAAAAATCTTGGACTTATAACATCTACTTGCTTTATCCGATTGTTATGATTTTTTTTACAGAACCTTAATTTTATGAATTAATATATTATTCGTGGGAAATTTGAGTGCAATCGATTAATTATTTCTCACGAAAATCTCAATTTTACGCTTTTATCGTTAAAAAAAAATTACGCTCATCCAAAAACGCGCCTAAAAAGCGTTTGCGAAGCTTCCTAGTTTTAAAACAGACATATAGCGCTACCTCTTGGCTATAGTAAGAACTATTTGTAAGGTGATGTAGTGCTGCCACCTACATTGTAAAGAAATAACTAAATTGGAGTTTATCGAGTTATACAGTACCACGTTGTGTTTGCAAGTTATTATGGCCGCCAAACACCGGCGTGTTGATTTAGATGGAGACGGAAATACTAACTACAAACAAATCAGATGAATCTGATATTAGTGACTGTGAAGTATCATTTGATTACCAGGATGATGGTTGAAATGTTTTTTTATCTGAAGTCGAATATGAAGATGTAGATGTAGAAGACGACAGCTCTGACTCACAAGCTCCTGTTGCCGCTCCAACAGGTGGGCGTAGGCCTACAGCTTAAGCTAGGCCTAGACGTCCTGTCAACCCCCAAAACTGGACAGACCAGGTATTTAATTACACCCACAATTTTTAATATTGATGCCTTGAATAGTGGTGTAAACCCTAATAAGGGTTTGGACTCCGAGTCGTGAATGTGGAAAAAAAGCACTCCAGGGGTGTAGCAGGGTGAAAGCTAACTCGCTGTTCAAAAGGTTAAGATTAGCAGTCAATTCTCCATCATAGCAGCTACCGTTTTTTCTGCGTTAGTCGGTGAGATTCTTTAAATTCTCGGATAGCCGAGCCATCTGTGTAGATGAGCAGCCAATCCTTTTCTAGGTAGTTCTTATGTATATGAGTTATTGTCAGTTTTCTCAACTCATTGTCTCATTGCCTTTGTCCTACCTAGTCCATAGTCTGTATGGCATTGTTATACTATTTGGAAGGAGGATGTTTTCTCTCTCTTGTGTGTTTCAATAGGGAATGCTCCTCAACTCTACTATGCAAAATTGTAATTAACATAAAATATATTAAGAAATACTCACAAATATAAATTTATCTAAAAAAATATATTTGAACGACTTTTGGTGTATTTATGACCAGGTTTAAATTGGCTAGTGGCGAAGCAAAACTAAAACGCTCTGGACATTGCGTGACGTCATAAGAATGAAATAGTTAAATAGATCTCCTCGCGCGCGCTGCACCACATGCTTGCCAGAGGTTCCCTGAATGTCCGCTAGGAAATTCAGTGGAGAGAACCTGGAACTGAATGTAGTCAAATCCAGTAATTTAATGTATTCTAATAGTTTGCGTGAGGCATGAGCCTACACCTAATAATGAAAATGTATTAATAATATACAAATTTATACATATTATAACATGCATTGTCAACAAATAATACCTTACTTATCTGATCTGATCTACCTCACTAGAGTTGGGAGAATAGCCCCCTTACTGGTTGTGCTGACGGTGTGGCTCAGTATGAATGGTGTTTGAAGTAACCTTGCTGATGATGACAACATGCATGCCAAATTTGCTTCTTGCGTGGCCCTTCCACAGGTTTGGTTATGTGTTGTGAGTTTTGTTTGCATGTAGTTAGCTGATTTTTAGTGGCCACCATCTGCCTGATGAGTCCCAGAAGGACAAAACGCGTCAATGATTATGGTAACAACTTTAAATTAGCTGCAGTTGTCATCAGCAGGTGAAAATTTTTGTTGCCCCCAGCCCTTCAGGCTGGGATTTATGTTCTCTTTGCTTTCCCAACCTGTCAACCCTTCTCCAATCTTACTTAAATCTGCAAATTTGTTCATTCAATATTGTACTTTGTTTGATCCATGGGTTGATTACCGACTCTAAACCGGGGAACCTTCTTTATTGGCTCTGGTTTCCATAGTAACCAAGACCTTGGGCCCACTGCCTTTGCTAGGATTTTGCTAAGAATTAGCTAGGAACCAATTAATTTGCCAGGTGGTGGAACCCCTACCGGCAGACTGACGAAACGATACATATCTGTGACGTCACAGTCGGCTAGACCTGTTAACGCGCAGAATTTAAACACAAATATTCATACCCTCATTAAAACCAAGTAAAAAACATTTTTCAACGGTATTTTTAAGGGAATCGTCTTTTTTAGTAACTACGTTACGAATATGCTAGGAAAACGCTTAAGTCCCGCCGCGTTGATGGATGAGCATTTTTGTCAGTTTTTAGTTTGCGTAGGACCACTTTTCCTTTGCAAGTGCTTCTTAAATGCATTGTAGGTGATTGTTGTCAAGTTTCTATTGTTACTTGTTAATTGTTATTATAAACCTAAAAAAAACTCATCTTAAAACCTTTATTCCATGGATTCTAGCTAACTTTTTCAAATTTTTCTTTCAGAAAGCAATACATCACCATAACCTTAATGTTCATGTAAAAAATGAACGTTGTAGCCCCACCCGTCTGGTCAGAATCGGCCCGAATGTCACAAAAATATCGCACAAATTTTTTTTTTAAATCGTAAAAGTACGATTTTCATGAGAAATATTTCTTCGATTGTACCCAAAAACGTGGCAGGTTTCAGTTCAGAGATTTCGAAGGCCTCCATAAAATTTCATCGCAATTGGAGTATCGGTTTAGCCGGAATCGTGTTAACAAACACACAAAAATACAAACAAAAAACAAAACGAAAAAAATCCAAAAATTGCGATTTTCATGAGAAATAAGTTTTTGATCGCGCCCAAAAAGGTGGCAGTTCTAAGTCCAGAGATTTTGAAGGCTTCCAGAAAATTTCATCACAATTTGAGTTTCGGTTTAGCCAGAATCGTGTTAACAAACACACAAAAATACAAACAGAAAAAAACAATAAAAAAAAAAAAAAATCGTAAAATTGCAATTTTCATGAGAAATAATTTTTCGATCAATTTTTTGAACCGTGCAGTTCTAAGTTCAGAGATTTCAAAGGTCTCCAGAAAATTTCATTGAAATTGGAGTATCGGTTTAGCCGGAATCGTGTTAACAAACACACAAAAATACAAACTAGGAAAACGCTTAAGTCCCGTCGCGTTGTTGGATGAGCGTAATTGGTGCATTGAGCTGCCATGTGTTATGCGGATTTTCTGTTGTTCGGTGAAAAAATAATTACTTTGTTGAAGATTTTTTTTAAATTAAATTAAAATTAAATTAAAAATTTACTTAACTCATTCAGACCATAATTAAATTGGCACGAATTAGGATATTTTAAGTTAAAAATTAACATTTCGTGATTTTTTCTGATATTTTTAGTATTTTTTTTTTATATTTTTCATTGTAATATTTAAGGAATTATGGGAAATTTTGGATTTCGAATAAAAGCAACGTTTGATGTTTAAATGTAAATTTTAAGTGCATTTCTAAAACTAGATTTTTTTAGGAATTTTTTGCATATTTTGGATTTTCTGTATCTCAAATACTGGCAAAACTAGTAATATTTTAATTTTCCGGGAAAAAACCAAAAACACTTCTTTTTACCCGTTTTTACACATTTCAATTTTCAATCTTCTCTAAAAACGGTACTATTCGTCCTATCGCAATGCGGTAAAAAAAATGTGAATTTGAATTCCCCAATTTTTTTGAATTTTTTGTTGGCCAAATTGAAAAAACTTTGTCTAATTTTTCAAAAATCAAAATTGTTATGTCCATTATAATGGACACGTGGTCTGAATGAGTTAATTTTTTTAAATTAATCGTAATTTAAACAAAGGAAAAAATCGTAATATTGAAATTTTCATAAGAAATAATTATTCGATTGCGCACAAATTTAACACGAATATATGAATTCATAAAATTAAGGTTCTGTGAAAAAATCATTATAATCGGATAAAGCATGTAGGTGTTATAAGCCGAAGAAATTTTTAAAAAATCTAAAAAAATCGTAAAATTGCGATTTTCATGAGAAATAATTTTTCGATTGCGCTCAAAAACGTGGCAGTTCTTAGTTCAGAGATTTCGAAGGCCTCCATAAAATTTCATCGCAATCGGAGTATCGGTTTAGCCGGAATCGTGTTAACAGACAGACAAAAATACAGAAAGAAAAAAAAAACATTCCGGATTTTTTTCTCCAGTGTAGTGAAATGGAATCTTAGCTTCGCTCGCTACGCTCATCCAACAAAAACAAAAAATAAAAACGACAAAAATCGTAAAATTGCGATTTTCATGAGAAATAAGTTTTCGATCGCGCCCAAAATGGTGGCAGTTCTAAGTCCAGAGATTTTGAAGGCCTCCAGAAAATTTCATCATAATTGGAGTATCGGTTTAGCCGGAATCGTGTTAACAAACACACAAAAATACTAGGAAAACGCTGAAGTCCCGCCGCGTTGTTGGATGAGCGTATATGGTGCATTGAGATGCCATGTGTTACGGGGATTTTCTGTTGTTCTGTGAAAAAATCATTACTAAGTCGAAGATTTTTTTAAATTAAATTAAATTATATAAAAAATTAACTTAATTTTTATAATTAAATTAAATAAAATAAAAAATTAACTTAATTGTTTTAATTAATTGTAATTTTTTAAAAAGAAAAAAAAACATAAAATTTTGATTTTAATGAGAAATAATTTTTCGATTACGCTCAAATTTCACACGAATATATTAATTCATAAAATTAAGGTTCTATGAAAAAATCATTACAATCGGATAAAGCATGTATAGTCCGTGGAACAAGCGTAAAAACATTTCAAATCCGGAAACCAGCACCAAAATTTAGGAGCAGGTAAAAGACGTATTTTAGAATGTTATTTTCACGGGGGACACGCATGGTAGCAAATAAGTCACCTGTCATGGCGTCCACAAGATGGCCGCCAAAATAATTCTTAAAATTTCTGTAACTCAAGAAGTAATCATCAGATTTGGATAAACTAGGTTTTGTTTTATTCGGTTTTTAATGCTCTACAAAAATGCCACCAGAAATTATACCGTTAATACAATAGTTTTAATTATATTTATATATTTTTACAATGAATTGCAATTTAGCACTTTTTGGTATATATATAATTATTTATACGTAGAATTCGCTAGATTGTCATAAAATTTTCAGACTATACTAAAATAACGCCAATAAATCCAAAATTTAAAGTCCCGAAACAAAATTCCTGTAACTTTTTGATTAATTAAGAAATTAAGTAAAGAAATACTTATATCTCAAATAATTGTTTTTGTCACTCAATTAACACATACAAAATGCCAACAGAAGTTTTAAATATAAACAATGTGAGTATAATTTTAAAAATTTATAGTCCCAAAATTAAGTTCATGCTACTTTCTCGTTATTGAATATAATGAATAAATATAAATTAGTTGATATAATCACCATGTGTTGTGTTAAATTAACACAGCCACACTGGGAACCATTTGCAAGCTCATTTTACAGGAAAATAATTTTGTGGGAAATTCAATAACAACATAAAAGTAGCATGAACTTAATTTTGTGACTATTAATTTTAAAAATTATACTTGCATTGTTTATATTTGATACTTCTGTTGGCATGTTAGTTGAGTGACAATAACAATTATTGAGATAAAAGTAATTCTTCACTTTATTTCTTTTAATTAATCGGTAAGTTAAAGAAATTTTGTTTTGTGACATGACAATTCGGATTTATTGGCATTATGTCAGTAAAGTAGCATATTTTTATGACGATCGATCGAGTTTTAGGTAAACATAACAATACATATGTCAAAAGTGGGATAATTTAACTAAAATGTAATTAATTCTGTGATTAATTAATTTATTTAATTATTTTTTTCATTACATTTATTCGCCTTAAAACTAGCTTTAAAATGATTCCAATGTGGGTCGGGGCCTTGACACAGAATCGCCGTGACACAGAAGCGCCTTGACACAGAAAGCTCGAACTGAAAAATTTCAAAGTGTTTCCGGATGGGTCGTGACACAGAAATACCATAATGGGTCTTGACACAGAAGCGCCGTGACACAGAATCGCCTTGACACAGAATATTCTGTGTCACGACCGATACTGTATGGGTCGTGACACATAATGTTATAAAATCCCAGAAGCGCCTTGACACACAATCGCCTTCACACTGAAATCTCCAAATCGAAAACAAAATTTCTGTGTAACGGCACATACAGCATACGCCGTGACACAGAAATTCGATAAAGAGCTAAGTCTCATTTCTGTGCCACGGCGTATGCTGTATGTGCCGTGACACAGAATTTCTGTCTCACGACACATACAGCATACGCGTGACACAGAACGTAAGTTTTTTTTCGCTAAGCCAGTTAGATTGCTTTTTATTTAATCGTTATTCATTATATTATTATGATGATAATTCATGATGATTTTATTAATTATGCATTTTTGTATATAAATGCCTAATTAATATTATATTATATATTATTTATCTCTCTTGGTTAGCAAAACAAACGATGTTTTTGAAACTAGGCTATTTCAAATTCCCTGCGAAGGCTCCCCTAGGCAACCAACTACACGTTGGAAACATGAGGTCGGCATCTAATAAGGCGCGCAGAAGAAAACAAGTATTTATCCGCAAATAGAAGTTTTTTTGTCTGTTTGTTCGCTCCCTACCGGGTAAACGGCAAATGCGATCTCGATAAAAATTATAGAGGACCTTTGAAATCTCTAAACTTAGATCTGCTACATTTTTTGGTACAATCGGAGAAATGTTTCTTATGGATATCGTGATATCGTGATATTTGGGCCGATTCTGACCAAACGGGTGGTGCTACAACCTTCATATTGTACATGGACATTAAGGTAATGGTAATATAGTGCCTCGTGAAAGAAAAAAGTTAAAAAGTTAACTGGAAGGCATTGAAATGAAGGTTTAAATATTTGCCTTTTACAGGTGTATAATCAACAATTAAGTAACAATAGATACAACAATAATCACCTACAATGCTTACAAAAAGCAAGTCGTTGGGCCTCGAGATATTTAAAATGCTTTTGTGAATTGGTATTGCTATATAGCAATTAAATGAATTAAACCTACTTTATAACTAGGCCTCTTCTCGAACGCTTTTTTTAGTCGCGTTGATGGATGAGCCATTTTGTAAGTTTTTAGTTTGCGTAAGATCACTTTTCCTTTGCAAGTTCTTTTTGAATGCATTGTAGGTGATTGTTGTCAAGTTTCTATTGTAACTTGTTTATTGTTATTATAAACCTAAAAAAAACTCATATTTAAACCTTTATTCTATGGATTCTGGCTAACTTTTTAAATTTTTTTTCTTTCAAAAAACAATACATCACCATTACCTTAATGCTCATGTATAATATGAACGTTGTAGCCCCACCCGTTTGGTCAAAATCGGCCTTAATGTCACGAAAATATCGCACTAATAATCGAAAATATCGGAAAAGTACGATATTCATGAGAAATATTTCTTTGATTTTACTTAAAAACGTGGCAGGTCTAAGTTCAAAGATTTCGAAGGTCCCCTCCAATACAACGGCTCTCAACCCCTTACAAGTTGAATTGAACAATATTGTCTACATTTCATAAGCATAAATTAAGCTCATCAATGCTGCATTTTAGCACAGGAAGCTTAGGCAGCTGCCTAGGGCGGCAAGTTTAAGAGCGTGCGATACCGATTAAGCATTTTTGGGGAAGTTATCCTACCCCCACTCTCACTAAATTTTCCATGGATGTCAAGCAAGAATATGCACACTTTTCTATTGTAGTAGATTTTCAAAACTTATTGTGGATTAGTCAGGAAAAAATCCCCAAATATACCATTATTACGTCTTTTACAAAATCAAGAAACCTACAAATTAATTTTATTTCTTTGCTTTTTTATGTGACTGATCTAAAAAAAAAGTGTCTTCAAGAAGATATGCATGACAAAAGATATTATGTGCAAATTTGCAAGTCAATCTGATGATTAGGTCTACTGGCTTTAAGAAAAAATCCAGAAAAAAATCAATGGTATCGCAGCCTCTTAAGTGAAAATCTTGCATCCTTCTATCGGAACTTACTGTGGGAGACTAAACTAAGAGCAAAAGAAAACGGTTTTAAGTTTGTTTGGTTTAATCGTATGAACATTCTCGTTAGACGTGACGAAGATACGCTCCAGGCAATTGTTATTAACTCACATAGGGATCTATAGATAAGTTATCTGAATAACTTGTTTTGGTTTGTTTCGTTCAGTAGTCCATGGACTTATCGGACATTGACCTTATAATTACCTTATAAAAAGACAACCTTGTTGATTGGTTTACCCTGAAGAATGGGCTTAATGGGGGGTCACATAAATATTAGATCTGTTACGAAACATTGGGATAAATTAATGGTATTGCAGGGAGAAATATTGAAATTTGATTTTTTGTTGTTAAGTGAAACAGGCTTGCAAGTTAATAAGAATAATTTTGTCATTGCTGAGGGGTACGTAACTATATGTAATTCTAGAGGTGGTAAACGTGGTGGCGGGTTTGTTATTGTTTATTAAGTCGAGTTTATGTAATCAAAGAATATTTCTCTGCAATTTTCACACTTTGAAGGAATTATATGTAATATTTGCGTAAATAAGGAAACACAATTTATTTGCTTTGCATTTACAGACCGCCATACAATGATAAAATGAATTTATATTAGAGTTACAAAATGTTTTAAATAACAGCCTAAACGAAAATAGTTGGATTATAGGAGATGTAAACATAAACACATCTTGATAGTTGTAATAAGACTGTGCAAAGTTATGAAAATTTGCTTGCAGCAAATGGCTTTTTGAGATGTATTAACCGACCTACTAGGGAAGCATTTTGTTTAGATAATCTGGCTAGTAGTTGTATTGAGCATTCATACGTAAGAACCAAATCTAAACTTGATATTTAATCTGCGGTTTTCACAACTAAAGTATCAGATCACTACATGATACTTGTGTCGGTAGGATTTAATATTGGATGTGTGATGGACATAAACGAAATTATAACGGGTATGAATGAGAGAGTACTATCTTGCAATTTAAAATCTGTTAATTGGCATCACCTGTTAGAAATTGATGATTGTTCAGTACTTTATGATGCGTTGTGCAAGGAATTTGAAACATGTTATAATAATAAACGGTTTACAAAACAAATTAAAAAGAAGAGGGTACAGCGGCAATGGATTACAGACAACTTGATTCAGCTGACTAGACAAAGAGACCGTCTTTTTAGACGTTGGGAAGATTGTAGTGGGTTGCACCATCGAAGGAAACTTATAGAAAACAATATGTAGCTTTCAGAAATTATGTAAACAAGCAGATAATAGCTGCAAAACAAAGATATATTCGTGATTCCATAAACAACAGTAACGGTATAAAAGAAGTGTGGCAAACTATTAATCAAATAACGGGACGGAAAACAAAAGATTCAGTCGACGCTATTATCAGCAAGTATTTAGCTAAATCGCACACCCATGAGACCATAGCAAACAGGTTCGCAGACAGTTTCAATGATGAAGTGGCTTCAATTCGTCATGTATGTGGTGTGACTTGTTCACATCACATTGTAACGGAAGCTGCCACGCAGTCGTTGTGGCTGCCTCCAGTAAACGTACATATAGTGACACGAATTATTGCAGATATCAATGTAAATAAACAGCCAGGTTTCGACGGGATCAGAGCGGTGGACGTAAAGAACTTATGTAACGAACTAAGCCCCGTTATAACACATTTAATAAATCTATCGATAAGAGACGGTTGCGTACCAGAAAAAATGTATATATCTGTCGTGAGACCTGTATACAATAAAGGAGATCATACATCGTTTGCAAATTACCGCCCTATAGCACTGCTATGTGTTATAGAAAAAATAATGGAGCGTTTACATATAAGATTGTTTAACTAGTTACCCATTTAAATTTGGAATATATAGGGAAGTTCAGCATGGATTTCAAAAAGGGAAATGTACCCAGGATTTGTTACTAAAATTTTCTGATTTAATTAATAACAGCTTAAAAAGCAATTTGCATATAGTTGCAACTTTTGTCGACTTCTCTAAAGCATTTGACACTATAAATCATAATAAACTTTTGGAATGCTTAGAGGTCATTGGCATACGAGGTACAGTTCTAAATTTGTTCCGCAGTTACCTAGAAAATAGAGCGTATATATGGTAAAAATATAGGAAACACTTATAGCAAAACAAAAAATGTCATTACTGGTATACCACAAGGATCCATATTAGGACCGCAATATTATATTATATACGTGAACGTCATTAATAAATATCTAGTTAAGTGTTTACTAATGATGTATGCTGACGACTTTGTACTACTAGCAATACAACACACAAAATATGAACACTGATTTTAGGAATCTACAGTGCTGGACTCATGATCGGGAACTAGTAATCAACGTTGAAAAAACCAAAATGGTTCACGTAAGCATGCCTTTAAATTCAAAAAGAAATGATGACGTTAAATTAATTGGATGAGCGTAGCGAGCGAAGCGAAGATTCCATTTCACTACACTGGAGAAAAAAATCCGGAATGTTTTTTTTCTTTTTTCTTTTGTATTTTGTGTGTCTGTTAACACGATTCCGGCTAAAACCGATACTTCCGATTGCGATGAAATTTTATGGAGGCTTTCGAAATCTCTGATTTTAGAACTGCCACGTTTTTTAGCGCAATCGGGAATTTTTTTTCTCATAAAAAACGCAATTTTTAGATTTTTTTCGATTTTTAAAAAATGTCTTCGACTTATAACACCTACATGCTTTATCAGATTGTAATGATTTTTTCACAGAAGCTTAATTTTTTGAATTAAGATATTCGTGTGAAATTTGAGCGTAATCGAAAAATTATTTCTCATAAAAATCGAAATTTTACGTTTTTTTTTACAGCCAGTACGAAATACGAGTAAAGATTGCAAGGTTTACTCAATGTCCCAGCGGAATTTTGGAACCTTGGTCGTACCAGATTCGATAACCTTGCTCACAGATATGCATGTAATCACGGCCTTCCAAAAATTATTTGATACAAATGACTTCTTCAAGTACAAGCATTGTTTGTTAAAGTGAAAACTATACATTGGCAGTCTATTTTTCAGTTTATTATTTCTTGTAGGTTTAAATCGAAATGGATTGTGCTCATTTTGTTAGCAGTTCTCAGTTACCTGGTCACGGATGTCTGTTTAAAATTTCAGCTCAATTTATTCGGCCTTTCGGCCGTATGGGATCGGACAGACAAACATACATTTAACATACAGACAATGCTCACGGCCAATTGGCCTGATCGAGTAGCGTTAGGAAACACTACGTTCGCTACGCTCACTCGTCTGATAATTTGTATGTAGTAAGTATGGGCAGAATAGCGCGAAAACTAGCCACAAAGGCAATATTATAGAAAGCGGCCGAATGGTGAGCTTACATTACGGTATTCGAAACTGTGTGCATTGTAACCCGAAAAAAACGAACCTTCTAATAATGTTTTCTTCTGCGCGCCTTATTAGATGCCGACCTCATGTCTCCAACGTGTAGCTGGTTGCCTAGGGGAGCCTTCGCAGGGAATTTGAAATAGCCCAGTTTCAAAAACATCGTTTACTTTACCAACCAAGAGAGATAAATAATATATAATATAATATAATACAATATAATGTTAGTTAGGCATTTATATCATAAAATGCATAATTTAAAAAATCATCATGAATAATCCTCATAATATAATGAATAACGATTAAATAAAAAGTTATCTAACTGGCTTAGCGAAAAAAACTACGTTCTGTGTCACGGCGTATGCCGTATGTGCCGTGATACAGAAATTATGTCTCAAGGCACATACAGCACGGGTCGTGACACAGAAATAAGACTTAGCTCTATCGAATTTCTGTGTCACGGCGTATGCTGTATGTGTCGTGAGACAGAAATTCTGTATCACGGCACATACGGCATACGCCGTGACACAGAAATTCAAAATATGACTAAGTACTTTATTTCTGTGTCACGACAAGATATTCTGTCTCACGAACACACACAACATGCGCCGTGACACAGAATTTCTGTCCCAATGTTGAAAGATTTTGTCTCGCAGTCACGTTGCTTTTACAACGTCAAGTTGATTCTGTGTCAAGACCCATTCAGATTGTGGACTTTAAAATAATTTACGTTTCTGTGTCAAGGCGGTTCTGTGCTACGACCCATGCTTGTGTGTGCCTTGGGACAGAATTTAAAACGGTATGTGACCCGATCCATACAGTTTGGTCCGTGACACAGAAACGTTCTGTGTCAAGGCGATTCTGTGTCACGGGTACCTCGGTCGAAATATTTCTGTGTCATGGCCATACTGTGTTTCTGTGACAAGGCGCTTCTGTGTCACGGCGGTTCTGTGTCAAGGCCCATGCTGTGTGTGCCTTGGGACAGAATTTAAAACGGTATGTGACCGACCCATACAGTATGGGCCGTGACACAGAAACGTTCTGTGTCAAGGCGATTCTGTGTCACGGGTAACCTCTGTCGAAATATTTCTGTGTCACGGCCCATACTGTCTTCTGTGTCAAGGCGCTTCTGTGTCACGGCGCTTCTGTGTCAAGGCCCCGACCCTCCCAATGTCGACCACATTGTGTTAATTTTACAAATTAATTGAGATTATTGTCACTATTTTTAATTAATTGAATTAATTGAATTAATAGGAAAGTGATTGGAATTAATTTTTGGAACTAATATTTTTTTGGTTCATTGTGGTCATATTGTTCTTGTGTGATACACTACGTGACTTTGGTAAGTGAATAAGAAACTTTTAATTGGAATTTAATTAATGCTTAATTTTAATTAAATAATTAATCAAAAAGTTACAGGAATTTCTTTCGGGACTTTAAATTTTGGATTTATTGGCGTTATTTTAGTATAGTCTGAAAATTTTATGACAATCTAGCGAATTCTACGTATAAATAATTATATATATACCAAAAAGTGCTATAATTGCAATACATTGTAATAATATATAAATATAATTAAAACTATTGTATTTACGGTAAAATTTCTAGTGACATTTTTGTAGAGCATTAAAAACCGAATAAAACAAAACCTAGTTTATCCAAATCTGATGATTACTTCTTGAGTTACAGCAATTTTAAGAATTATTTTGGCGGCCATCTTGTGGACGCCATGACAGGTGACTTATTTTGCTACCATGCGTGTCCCCCGTGAAAATAACATTCTAAAATATGTCTTTTACCTGCTCCTAAATTTTGGTGCTGGTTTCCGGATTTGAAATGTTCCTATAGTTTTAGCAGCTTGTTCCACGGACTAGTAGGTGTCGATGCAAGTCGAAGAAATGTTTTAAAAATCGAAAAAAAATCTTAAAATTGCGATTTTTTTGAGAAAAAAATTTCCCGATTGCGCTCAAAAAACGTGGCAGTTCTAAGTTCAGAGATTTCGAAGGTCTCCATAAAATTTTCATTGGGCAATCAGAGTATCGGTTTAGCCGGAATCGTGTTAACAAACACACAAAAATACAGAAAGAAAGAAAAAAAAAAAAACGGATTTTTTTCTTCCAGTGTAGGTGAAATGGACTCTTTGCTTCGCTCGCTACGCTCGCTACGCTCTTGGGTCATTCCATATCAAATCAACTGAACTATTTTCTTCACTATTCCGATTGCCTAAAATTTAGCACACACAATAAAAAAATAAAAAAAAAAGTTGACGTGTTTTTTTTTTTGTTGACTTAACGTTTTTTGATTTACGGGACCTCGAAATATCGACTTTTTGAACGTTTTGGCCAGCGCGCTACAGTGCTCAACAATACATAACTTTGGCCCTAATTGACCTAGAAGGCTAAATTTGGGTTTGTTTTAAAGCTGTGATCAAGGGCTTTCCAAATATATATCACAACATGCATTTTCATGAAGGTGTAACTGAAAGCTCAACAATAATCTGGTTTGAGCTCACCCCTCGTCCAAAAGGATCTCTTTTTTTTTTCTTTTTTTTTATGGAATTGGACACATGTTCTTGACAGACCCTGAAAATTTGAACATGGGCCGAGAGATAGTTCCAGAGATATGAATTAAAGTATAGTCAGAAGTGTTGATGTATGCTGATTTGGTTTTGCTAAATTTCTTCCCTTCACAAAATAGAATTCAATAGGTAGGCCTATACCTATCATTATATTTTAAGTATTTCAGTAGGCCTACCTTATAATTACACAATACAAAATGTACACAACAATGTGGTTAATTTTAGTGAAAAGGGCCCATAGCCAACGCCAAGGTGTCAACCAAATATGGTGTCTTTTAGGTATTTGAATTAACTAATCATTCAATTTATAAGTAGGCCTACTATAATTACAGTAAGATCTCTCTTATCCGAGTTGGATGAGACCGGGGGCACCTCGGATTTGCGAAATACTCGGATGGCGCGGATCAATTGTTTATTTGCTCTCGTAGCATGATGTGGTAAAATGATATATGACACATGTAATGGATAAAGGAACATAAAATACACACGATACACTTCATACAGGGTATACTAAATGATTTAATAGCTTGTAATTCAAGCTCACGAACACACGTACACAATTAGGCCAACATGTCGTAATAAAAACGTATGTCTAGGCCTAGGCCTAGGCCTAAACTCGACGCAGTAGGCCTAGGCCTACAATGCAAACATAGGCCTAGGCCTAGCTCTCTTTCTCATGTGGGAAAACCTCTCACTACTATGCCCGCGCTGAAGCTCACGACGCAAGATAAGTCTGGGAAAAAATAAGATAAGCCCAGGAATAACAATTCAATGCGTCGTGATTAGAATTTCGTGAATCGGTGAAACATGATTGCATCTAGTTCCACAACGACCATCTTTGAACAGCTGTGTGTGAGATGGCTGGATCGTTATGCGCACGCGCAGGCGCGCGACGCACACTGACCTCTATATGCTCAGTGGGTGGCACTGACGCTTACCGGCGATGCGCCCGACGCACACTGACCACTGAACTCTATATGCTCAGTAGACTGATGCAAATCTCCTCGAAAGTCGAGATATATCGCCGATCTATCTTCTTTGCACTCACTCGTAAGGCATGCCTACAAATGTATGCGAGTACATTTAAAAAAGTGCGGCGCGGCGTCTGTAATTATTTTTATGTTTTATTTACGTATTTAAAACTTTAATTTTTTTTTTTTTTTGGCGGCTCGGTTAACACGGAACATCGGATAAGAGGAGATCGGATAAGAGAGATCTTACTATTAAAGTTATTATTACATAATGCCTACTATTGATGTATTAATATAAGTCAAATTAAAGTGTGGTGACAGGTTTAATAGTTAATACACAGACTATAATATTCGCCTCTAAAAGTAATAAGAGATCGCGCCACCGCCGCACGGATTCTTGCAATATGGCTGAAGATATGGGGGTTCGCCTCTGTTTACTACACGCTGGCATATGGAAATCAACAGTCTTTTAAAGCGACAACGACACATGTTTATGTCTGACTCAAAAAAACAATTATAATAATAATATATGCTACTGATATTAAGCTTAAGAAGAAATGGTTAAATTGGCAATTCTCGTTATATAATGGGTTTGGTGTGTCATGCAGATGATATAGTTTTTTCGTTGATTTTTGTGCCTGCATTTTGCACTCGTAACATAACATTCTATGTTTTTCCAACTGACAACATATAAAGCTACACGTGAGTGGTAAACGGCAAAACAAATGTGGTAGTATAATTATTATACCCTGCCCCCTCACATTACGTATTAATACGTATTAACTGATAATGAAAGTGAAATGCAACACAGAAACTTAAATCGTGGAAGAATCAGCACCAATAACATGTCTACTGTGTTCCATGTAGATAGTAACCTGTTTTACATTTAGTCGGTTTTCTAATCTGATGTACCGGTATTAATTTCCAATCTGGTGGTTTAGCCTTTCCACGTCCCCTTCTCTTCCTAGTTTACGTGAATGAGTTATGCAATCTTAAAATTAAAGGGAAGTTAATCTCATATGCAGATGATACAGTTTAATATTTTATGGTAACGACTGGCAGTCGGCCTTAAATAATGCAGGAACTGAATTAAGACTTATTTATGATTGGCTACAGGACAACCTACTCACTCTCAACCTCTCTAAAACGGTATTTATTGCCTTTCAACTACGAGAAAAGCAAACTGAAAATTTAGGAAACTTAATAATCCATGACAAATCTACATGCCTCTGTAACCTTCAATTGGACAAAAATAACACGCTTAAAGTAGACAACAACTCATCCCACTGTAGTATCATATTAAACAAAGTGCAAGTAACACAATATCTGGGTATTACCATGGATGAGAAATTGAATTGGGAACCGCATATCAAAGAAAATATTACAAAATTAAGATACATACTATACAAATTCTATAGGCTAAAACAAATACTAGATTTTAACAATTTAAAGACAGTATACACCGCGCTTGTTCAATCTAGATTACAATATGGAATAATAGGATGGGGTGGTGTAAGAGAATGTTATCTTGAACCACTAAACAAAGTCCAAAAGCACATAATAAAACTAATAACCAACAGACCAAAGAGATACCCCACCACTAGTCTTTTTAGCAATACAAAACTTATGAATATTGGACAACTTTATTTAAATAGCATCTTAATTCACACATACACAAATAAAACATTAGGCCTCTATAAAACTAAAAATAATACTAGGGAAACGCCTAAGTCATTGTTAAACGAGTGAGTGAGCCATGTGTTGAGTACCCGGTATCATTCTTCATACTGGGCTAGATCCTTAGGTATAGGGGAGGAAAGGGGATGTTCCCGGGTACTCAACACTTGGCTCACTCACTCACTCGTTTAACAACGACTTTGGCGTTTCCCTAGTAGGGTTAATATGAGGGCAATAAAAATCCCGCATATATGAAGTTACTGGCTAGTAATGGAAAAATCTACATATTTAACATCACAATATTTCGATTAACACTCGATAAAGTTATGGTACAACTAGGGAAACGCCAAAGTCGTTGTTAAACGAGTGAGTTAGCCAAGTGTTTTGACTTCTAAAACCGGGCCGTCTGGTCACCTTACAGGAACTCACTCTGCTTGCCACAATAATTATTTAAATTGAACATTCAAAATGCGAATCGTATTCAAAACGTATTAGCGTGAAACATTAACAAATTTCCAAGATAAAACAAAATCACCTAATTTTTATTTCCCATTTAAACCCCTCAAAAATAATATGTGGGTGTAAAAAATAAAAAAGTTAGAAGTGACGGGTATCGAACTCCATCCATCCGTGGGGAAGGCTAAATGGTTACCACTAGGCCATTGCAGGCCACGTCATCCTTGTCCCGCTAACTGCTACGAAACAAATGCCTTTGATATTATTAAAAATCACATTTTATTTTTGTAGGCTTTAATCGCAAGGGATAAAGCTGATTTTGTTAACATTTCTATAAACTCGTACCGGATGTCTGTTTAAAATTTCAGCGCAATCTTTTCAGCGGTTCGGCTGATTTTCGACGTACAGACAGACAGACAGAATCACAATGAGAGCCGTTTGAGTTGAATGGAGACACTCGGTCGCTCCGCTCCCTCGTTTAACTATGAACATGCCAGTGACTAGGAAAACTGCTCGTGGCAACATTGACATCATCCGCATGAACAAAGCAATTGGGCAACACCATACACAATTTCTTGGGCCCAGCATATTTAACAAATTACCTACTCATATAAAGACTGAAACAAAAGTTCAATAAAAAAGAGAAGTGAAAAAACTGGATCCTCCAAATGGGTATAGAAGAAACAAATGACATTTTCAAATTGTGGTAATTGAAGATAAATTATTAATTTTATATTTTTGTTAGTGCTTATAAAATTATAAAATTAAAATTATACTAGTATTAAATTTTAAAAATTAAAACCAACTATAGTAATTATTTCCCCCTGTAAACTTATTTAGGATTGCTACTTCATAGAATCATAGCATTACAACAATAGACTGTACGCTAGAAGACCTACTTATGCGGATGCCTTTTCAAAATAGTATTGTAAAACCGTACTTGACCGAACAAATAGGCATAAGGTAGGCACTATAATTGATTTATTATTTATTAAACTCATTATTTTAATTATTATTTAATCACTACTTAACTAGACTTAAATCTTTTTAATTATTTATGCCCCCAAATTTAGACCTATATATACAACTCAACATAAAATTTCCGTCCATCTTGCCCCATAATAGTAATTATATAACATTTTCTGTATTATGCTCGCACACAAGTCTAGCTTAGGCGAGCTCTTCTTTACTATTTTATGCATACCATTTTAATTGTAATGATTATTTTAGTAAAGTAAATTATACTCCTGTACTTAAAAGTTAAATGTATGTTTGTAGAGAAGAAAAATAAAATATATTCTATTCTATTCTATTCTAATATAAAAGCCCCCCATATATGGTTGACACCTTGGCGTTGGTTAGGCCTATGGGGCTTTTTTACTAAAATCAACCACATTGTTGTGTACATTTTGTGTAAGTGTAATTATAAGGTAGGCCTATTGAAATACAAAATAATGATTAAAATATAATGATATAGGCCTACTATTGAATTCTATTTTGTGAAAGGAAGCAAGTTAGCAAAAAGAAATCAGCATGCAACAACACTTCTGACTATACTTTAATTCATATCTCTGGAACTATCTCTCGGTCCATGTTCAAATTTTCAGGGTCTGTCAAGAAACAGGTGTCCAATTCCTCAAAAAAAAAATTAAGAAAAAAAAGAGATCCTTTTGGACGGGGGGTGAGCTCAAACCAGATTATTGTTGAGCTTTCAGTTACACCTTCATGAAAATGCATGTTGTGATATATATTTAGAAAGCCCTTGATCACAGCTTTAAAACAAACCCAAATTGAGCCTTCTAGGTTAATTAGGGCCAAAGTTATGTATTGTTGAGCACTGTAGCGCGCTGGCCAAAACGTCAAAAAGTCGATATTTCGAGGTCCCGTAAATCGAAAACGGGAAGTCAAAAAAAAAAAAACACATAAACATTTATTTTTATTTCTTAGTGTGTACCAAATTTTATTTAATTTGAAGAGACTCAAGATTATTTTGCACTTTTTTCAGTTTATTTGATTCGGAATGACCCTCATCCAAAAACAGAAAAAAACAAGAAAATCGAAAAAAATCGTAAAATTGCAATTTTCATGAGAAATAATTTTTCGATCAATTTTTTGAACCGTGCAGTTCTAAGTTCAGAGATTTCAAAGGTCTCCAGAAAATTTCATTGAAATTGGAGTATCGGTTTAGCCGGAATCGTGTTAACGAACACACAAAAATACAAAAAAAAGGGGGAAAAAAACATTCCGGATTTTTTTCTCCAGTGTAGTGGAATGGAATCTTCGCTTCGCTCGCTACGCTCATCCAATGAGAGATAAGTGACTGCTGTATTTGCCGCCTTCCTGGAACGATGGGACCAATTTAGCGAAAAGAATGTCAAACTTGCATGCACAATGAATGTCAAAACATAATAGCTATACCTGTATTTATTTACTGTCTTATTGCCTAGTACATTTATAAAAAATTGCGTAATAGAAAATTATTGAAAGTTTTGCAAAATTTGATGAAAAACTTTTTTGTTTTTTTATGTACGACGAAAAGAAAGTAATTTACGAATAACAAAATCTGTTAGGATATATAATCAACAATGTAATATAGGCATTTATAAGAGCTTTTCTTTGTTAATTCATTTTTTTTTTTCAATGTGTTATACGATGTACCCTCCAGACTGAACATAGATCCAGCAATTTAGTTTCTGACATCCGCCCGACAAATGAAAAACATCCAAACAACGTGATCTATAAATTAAATTAATTGAACTGGTGTTTTCCCATAATTAACGGGATCTCCAATAATATTTTTGTGAGCAATGTGATATTAAATCACTGTGAATTTCCTTGAATTACATGGTGGTTAATGCAATTCATTATCCATCACCAATAAGCAATGTATGAGTATTTCAAAGAGGAACTGCAAAAAAGCATTCAACATTTTATTGAAACACAAATTCACGCACCAAATGCAAATGTTAAATGCAATACACATATAACTATGATTTTTAAGTAGGTTTTGTGTGTAGAGATGTTGCTTGCTATGAAAGTATATGCAATTATTCTAATTTTAAAATATCCTCAACTGGGACTCGAAACCAGTACCCGTATCTCCGTACTGGTGCATCTATAATCGTGTTTCATAATACTATGGCGAAACTGGTCATTTTTTGTCGTAGAAACATGATCAAAAACATAATCTGCATGAGAAAGATGAACAAATTTCAAATACAGTAAAATAAATACTCTTAAGATTGAGTTTATTTCAAAGAGAAACAGCAGCAATACAAAACAAAATAAAATTATCATAATATAATGTTGACTGCATGGCAATTATCGGATTATCTGTGTAATGGAACTGAACAAGCAGTGCATTATCGTATTCACTAATCTGAATTGCTGGCCCTGTGCTCGAGTTTGAATAGAGATAATTGCTCTACTGGACTTTGCTTTAGGGGTGTACAGCGAAAACTACCTGGAAATGTGGCGTTAACTCCGGCGGGGAAGCACTGTAGATTGAACCTTAAAAAAACAGTTCCCAAGTGGAGGAACCGGTTTGAACTTTTTGTACCCATGTCATCACTATACCAAATCCTATATTTAAAACTTTTCAACTGATTTTAAATGAAATGCTTTTCCTTGTTCCCAAGGATGCAAGATATTCTAGAACAAAGCCCTATTGATGCCCCGAACGAGTTAGTCGAGAGCTCAAAAAGAAACATCCAGAGCGTGTTGGAGGACGTCGACAAAGCACTCGCCGAACTTGAGAATGAACGAAGGAGGGCTAGTGTTACCGACAACTACTGGGAGAAAGTCGAGGAAGCTCGAAAGCACTGGACGGTCAGTGAATATAAATATTGTACATGCTAGATCAAACACTGCGTCTTTTTTTTCTAGGCAATCGCCAATCAGTTTGGCGCGACTTTTAACATTCACGACAAACATCTTATGATGGTGTAAACTTTTGCACTTGCAAATGTGTTGGTTTTTTCACTGATTTGTCATGCAATCACACCTTTTTTTTAAAAATTATTTTAGAATTTGTTAATTTTTGGAGGAAATTTTGAATTTCAAATATTTGCCACGATTGCCTACATATTTTAGATTTTTCTAGACTTAGGCCTACATTCAATAACTAGCCTAGTAGACCTATACTTCAATTTTTTTTTATTGAGTACAAAATGGACGATTTCAATTTCAGTTTGTTTTTTCATTATCGTACCTATATAATATAATATGTTAGTACTTTAGACAGAAATTAAAATAGTGCCTACACCGGGGATCGAACCCGGGACCTTTTTTTCTACATAGCTCAGTTGGTAAGAGCATGCCCAGACAGCCAAGAATCCGGGTTCGATCCCGGGTGTAGGCATTTTTTAAATTTCACTAACATATCAATGTCATAGTCGCCTACTATAAAACTAAGGTTAAACATCGTATATCCCAACTCTAGGGTTAAACGAGATGGTTTCCGTCTTCTTCATTCCGTCTTGTGAAGAATCAAATTGCCTTCTTACGCACAAAGATTTTCTGGTTACATCGTGATATTGACTCAGAAATCTGTTGCTTATTGTCCATGAATATCAATGCAACGTGGCTTTGATCATGAATTCATGCTAGTGAAACGTAGACAAATGGAAAAATTAGATAAACTGTTGGTGAAAAGCGTTCTTTTGAACAAAAACTTAAAGAAGTCTGTACCTCCCCCTGGGGTTTTTAAAAAGAAGTTAGTAGAAAAAGGGATGCCCACGCTTTTCTACCCCCCGGCCCGAAGAAAAAAATTTTTATTTTTGAGGGTAAGGTTTTCCCATCACCCCAAAAGGCTGGGAAACCCTTAAAACATTTTTAGCTACGTAGAATCATGCTTTGATTTGTTTAAAGGACACTGAAAAGGGACGAATTAGAGTAAATATCAAAAAAAACCTTTTACCCCGTATTCTTTCCGAAAATTCAAATTTTTAAACGGGACAGGAGATTAGATGATAAAATTTCCCTTTAAAGGGATGTTTCGTCTATAAATCATTTTCCCTGCAGAAAAAGGTTTAAAGTTTATTTAAAACTTTTAGATTAAAAAGGATTATATTAAAAAGTTTGAAAATTTTTTGAAACCCCTGATAGTTATGAATTACTCAAAAAGATCCGACAATTTATAGAATCGTTGTGTAAAGACTCTTAAAAAAGCATAAAGGGTTTTTCTAGAATAAAAAAACTAAAAACTTATCTAACACCTCACTTTTCCCAAAACCCCAAATTGCCTATGGTTCCCAAAAAAATTCAAAAACCTTTGTTTCCCGTTACGTCCAATTGTTCGTTCAAGAAATTCTCCTTTCGTAATTTATTTTCTTTTTTTTAAATAAAATTTAAACCCAAATTTGGGAAGAAGTACCCAAAAATTTTCTGTCACAAATTCAAGGAACTTGTTGAACTGCTGAAGGATACCCAAATCGCAGAGTTCCAAAAGGCGAGTTTTCGATGTATTTTAATTTGTTTCCATCTTTTCCTTTTAAAAAAAGAGACACTAATTCTTGAGAAAAACTCACTACGGATTCAACTCTCTCGGAAAGAAAATAGTTACAGTAGACAGCATCATGGAGCTATTTGGGAAAAGTGTTTGACTTTAAGCTATTTTCAATTTGAGGGGTAATTTATATTTTAAAAACGTGATGGGCTTGCTATGGGAAGCTTTTTCTTTCTCCATTATGTGAAAGTGTACATGGACCACTTAGAAAAAAAAGGTTTGAGATAATAACTTCCTGTGATTCTATGGCGAAGATTGTCGATGATATAATCTGATCTATAAAGCAGGGGGTGGGTAGACATATCATTTCCCAAATTTTGATATCAAAACGAAATCCCCCCCCCCCCCAAACGATATGATATATCAAAAAGAATTGTTTTGAAAAAAAAAAAAAAAAAAAAAAAAAAATTTTCCCCCAAAAAAAATTTTTTTAATTTTTTTTTTTGTGTTATTTTTTTTAAATTTTTGGGCCCAAAAAGGGTTGATAAGGGATCACCCTAAAACCAAATTTTCGAAACTCCACAAACGCGTTTTATGACCCGGCACCTCCGCAAATGCACCGCCCGGGTAATTTTAAATTTTGACTTTCCTACCCGGGAACCCCCACCAAAATTTCGGAAAATTTTGCATTTTTTTTGTTTAAAAACGATATTTCAATATGAAAAAAATATTGATATCAAAAAATTTTTTCCCAAATTTTCGATATCATATGAAAATCATTTTTTTTGCCCCCCCTAAATAGAAGGGGAAAGAAAGAGCTTTATGGGAATTTTCAAATGACCTCAATTCTTTCATTTTAACATTAAAATTTAAAAAAAGGAAAAAAGAAAAACAAGCGTCTTCCGTTTCTTGAGTAAAAAAAATAGACAAGAAATAATGATAATGTTTTTTATTGTGTATTTCAGGAAACCTAACCCCCAAGACCAGTATCTTCATGCTAAATCCAATCATCCTCCCCACGTTAAAGAAGGAATACAAAACTTTCTACTATCTCGGGCTCAAGCCATTTGTTCAACTCCTGATAGTTTATGTGTAGAAAAGTCAAACATTAAAATAGCATTAATTCAAAATGGATATCCAGAGAATTTTTCACATAGGCCTAGATGTGTGAAGCCTAATATAACAAATGCAATGTTATCAACAGATATTGAAACTGAGATGGTGGACGTGATATTCTTAAGACAATTGTGCTTGAATACCATCCAAATTTGTCAGAAAAGTTGAGACGCCTTTTATCTCCACATGGTATAAGAACTGTTTTCAAGTCATCAAATACTTTTTGTAGTTTGTTGACAAAAACTAAACCTTATAACCCAATTCAATCATAAAAAAACTGTATATAGTCAATAATAATAATAATAATAATAATTTTATTCACCTTGACTGGTACATTGCACAAGTATAACTCTTAATGGAGAAAGTGAATAGCCTAGCCTATGGTTAAGAATAATACATACATTGTTAACTTATAAAATTATACATAAAAATATACATTTCATAATATCTTCCCTTCTATTTCTATACATAATAGGTACTTATTTTGTCTTGAATTGCATTATTTTCAATTATATTCATGTTCATACGTACAAGTGTCAGGAATGTGAAGGAAAGTTGAGTGTAAAGCTATGGATGGGGTATTTGTATGTCCGGGCGCACTAAATTAAGTTAAAAGTCAGCTGGATGAAGGTATTCATTGATTGTGTAGAAGCAATGCTCTATTAGAAATGATTTCAATGTGTATTTGAAAGAGTCTAGTGATTTGCATATTTTTAATTTCTGATGGAAGATGATTGTAGATATAGTTAGACATTGGTAATGAGGTCCTTTGGAGAAACGCATGGTATTGTGAGTTGGGACATTGATTTTTTATTGCGATCGTGTATCATGGTCATGAATAGTTGAGTTTTCTTTGAAGAGGTGAGGGTTTGATTTGATAAAGACTGCTGCAAGTTGTATTAAAGTACTTGCTAAGGTCAAGATTTTTTGGGTAGGAAAGATATTTCTACACGAGGTACGCCAAGAGGCTCCTACTATAATTCGAATGGCCCGTTTTTGTAATCTAAAAACTCTTATAGCTTGTGGCGAGTTTCCCCAGAAAATAAGTCCGTACGATATGTGTGAGTGGATGTGAGCATGGTATATGAGAATAAGGACGTTGTGGTTGACTAGGGCTTTTATTCTTCTGAGGAGGAAACAACCACTCTTTATCTTTGAGCAAACAGCGTCTATGTGGTCTGTCCAATCAAGGGTGTCAGTCATATGTAGACCCAGGAACTTGATGGCGTCAGAGCAGGCAATGCTCTTAGATGAGATGCGAATGAGGAGGCTTTCGGTGGATCCAATTACTTGTGAGTGGAAATTTAAATACACCGTTTTTGACGGTTGAATAGAAAGGAGGTTTTTGTTGCAGTATTGTGACATTATGGAAGCTTGTTCGTTGGACATTTGTGAGAGTGGTGCTAAAGATTTTCCTTTTTGTGCTGTGAGTATATGGCTGAAATCATCGACGTATTGTGTTAGTGTACCAGCGGTGAAACATTCTGGCATATCGTTGACATAAAGGAGGAAGAAGGGTGGTCCAAGAATGGTTCCTTGTGGGACACCACTTTTCAGGATCAGCGGTTGAGAATGAAAAGGGTGGTTGAGTTTGCGGATTTCGACTATTTGAGACCGGTCAGATAGGTAAGAGGAGATCCAGGAGTGGGCCTGGCCCCTGATTCCCATTGATTCTAATTTGCATAGTAGGATAGAGTGATCGATGGTGTCGAATGCTTTACTAAGATCGTAAAAATACCGTGTGAATGTGGAGCTCTCTACATAGGAGAAACAAAAAGACCGTTAAATGTCCGGATTAAAGAGCACAAAAATAATGTGAATAATCGGAAAGTTGATACTTCAAAATTGGCTGAACACGTGTTTGACAATCATCATTATGTTTCTTGGAACGACGCCTCCATCATCCAACATGAGGCCGATTGGTTCAAACGGAAACTGAAAGAATCTGCATTCATGGCTGTCACACCGGAGATTGTCAGTACACCCAGCACAGCATTTCCAGCGTTGTGGCAAGAATTCGTACCACCAAAACAAGATTAGTCTTACAGCTAACATCTTTCAACTATCAACTAAAACTATCAACTCAAACTATAAACAATGAACTTTCAACTAACAATCAATTATCTATCAAGCCTATAACTACGTATATTTTTTATACCTAGTTGTTTTGTCATAAATTAAAGCTAGGGATAGATCGTTTGTAAATGTTTTTCTTTCACCTTGTTAAATTACTTTTAAAAAAAAAACTTCTTTGCAATTAATTTTTCATCCACATAGCTGTGGTTATTGTTTGTTCAGATGGTTTGTATTTTTGTTAATGTCTGCCTGTTGAAGAAAAGTGAAACTTTTCGAAATATTGCAACATAATTAAAAACTTATTTCCACCTAAAAACAGTGTTAAGTTCAACTAATAATTAGTGATGAAATAAATTATAATTATTATTGAGCGAGCGTAGCGAGCGTCTCCACTTGACTCTTATGGCTCGAATGTCTGTTTTTTTTTTTTTTTTTTCCTGTTACTGCTTCGATACAGGTCGCACCGTTTCTCTGATTGACCTGAAATTTTGCACACATGTACATATCACCTAGGCGGGTTGCTGTTATAGTTTTGAACAAAATCCGATCATTGGTTATAAAAAAGATAAAAAATAAAATAAAAAAAATAAATAAAAATAAAAATTGTACCGATCGTTATGAAATTTGCAGGGTCAAAAAGACAACATTCTCTCCTATTTTCCAAATTTTCAGCTAAATCGGTCAAGACCTTTAAGGTTAATGTATCTAGGGTACCAACTTCGCTCAATTATGCTTTTTGTATTAAAATCGATAAATATTGATGTTATACCTTAAAAAATCAAGTTTTTGAAATTTTTTGGATTTTTTTACGCTGTGTACCGGAAAAAGAAAAGTAGCAAATATAAAAATAACTCAGATCGAAATTACTCACGTCAAGAGTCTGCAATTTTTACCTGACGTTTGTTGATATGTTGAGTACTTATTAAAAAAAAAATTGTGACAATCTGACATGTAGTTTTTTGTTTTGTTTTTTTTTTCGTGTTCCCGGTGTAAAACTCTTTAGTTATGGACAAACATTCATCAAAAGCATAATTAGGTTATGTAGGGGAGCAGATAAACATAAAACTATACCAGATTGTGCGCTAAAACACTTAGCTTTCATACCCGTATCAGGATCTATTCTAGCTAAAAAACTTTTCGCACAAGTATGTCCCGCGTGAATGCCTGCAAAAAAACCGGGGAATTGTGCCCGTCAGCGGCCGAGCCAGACGAGCGCGTCAAGTTACGACTCCTTTCCAGAGGCGGAAACAGCCGGTGGCGAGTAACTGGAGAAACTACTAGTCGCTGTGTTCCTTGCTCGATGCCGCCGAATAAGGCGCAACTTTGAAAACTGCGGGCTCGGCGCCCGTCCTGCGTCTGGTTCTCCCATCTCAATTCATTTGTTGAAGTGCTGGCAAGAGCATCTAATAATGTGTGTTTGACCACAGTATTAAACGTTTTTGAAAGAGTTCCTACATTACGTCAGTTGAAGTGCAATGCACCTCAATAGTCAGTGCATTAGCGATTGATTTTATTAATGATTTATGAATGATGAGTGATGATTATAATAATGTGTATTATATCTAAGTGAAAATGGGAAACCGTTAATTAATTGGGGTCCCCCAAAGGAAATTAACACTTGTCTTATACTCGTAAATCGTTCAAGCATTTTAGTGATGTGAATGCAAATATGTCAGTAAGTTATTGATTAGGCTTTTTGAAACAGTGGACAATACGGCTGATTGGATTTAGTGTGAAACACCTTATTATCATCAGTATTTATATGTGACAATGGGTAGCATTAGTACGAGAAAAAATCGTCAGAAAAAAAAGAAACAAACGTTCAAAAAGCACAAGGGGAGACGAAGAAAAAGGGACGCTGGCCTGCTGACTTCTAAAGACGGGTAAGTGATGTCTAGGGTTGACTGATTGATTTTATTGTTATATACCTGCCCCATAACAGGACAGGTCGGCCAATGTAGGTTATGGATCCGTACCGCCTACGCCCTACACGTGGTACAGGGGCATACATTGCATAATTGAACAGTGGATATAGGACTATCCAAAATATCAAAAATCAAAATTAATGTAGAATTCACTTTCATTCCCACATTGAATAACAAGTTACTATTATAAAAAATAAGTAAGTAATTCTTATCACTCTAATTATAACAGTGCGTATTTATATGAAATTGAAATAACTCATTATGAAGGGTGTTTTCAATCCCGAAAATTATTACAGGGCTGTATCAGAACATGCACCAGATGAACACAGTCCAGCACCTCAGCCAGGTGTTTCAAGAATTGAGACAGAAGCTGGGGGGGGGAGTCCTTCACCCCCGATAGATGAATCAAACAGGTGGGTTTTGAACACGTTTTGACATAATTTTGTTCATTCTGGAATAATCACACATAAAAAACTGCATCTATCGCACAGAAATTATTAACAAAAGTTATTGTATCAAACAATAATAATTCACATTGTGTGTAATGTAATACGTTTTGAAGACGATTGGAAACAGTCAGACGGCAGACCTGTATTGCGCGGGTTGGTCGAATGTCAAGGCCGTTGCCAAATTTATTTTGAAAAAGGGCACATTTCAGTTTAGCGAGAAAACGTTCTGTGCGATGATTGGCTGTGAATGTGACGGAGATTTGACCTTGGTTTGACTAAAAAATTTGAGAATTGCATTTGAAGGTTAGCCAAGGCTTTCTTTGCCACAGTCATTTATTTGCATATGGATTTACTCCTCGCACATACATAGGGCTCTCATGTTGTACTAGCTAGTAACAGAACAGTTCTATACAATAGAATGTGGGTACACACAACAAGAATGTAGATAGTGTAGGGCTAATGTAGGAGAATGTATTGTAGTGTACTACATAATCAGGTCACGGGATGCTTATTTATTTCCGTTGTATTTTCTGTTGAATTGTAGCACGTTTCAGATAGAAATTGACAAAAATAATATTATTTACAGGACTATCCCAAACATCCCACTAACAGACGAACGCAGTCCGGCACCTCAGCCAGGTGGCCAGGCAGAGCAGAAAGTCCTTCATCCCCGACACCTAGATCAAGCAGGTGTGGGTTTAAAAATATTTTAGCATAATTTTAAAATAGGGGCCATATTGTACAAAACTATATCATTGATTGGGAAAACCGAGATGACGATTGCATCTAACATATTCCACTCATTGCCCCTGACCTTGTGCTTTCAAGTATTTTCTCACATTCAAGTTGCGACACCGCGATATATAACAAGTGTGCTGCTAGATTACAATGATCATCATAACTTTGTTTATAGTATCAGCGATAATGCTAACGCCCCCCTTACGCCCCTCCCCCCCCCCCTCCCCCCCCCCCCCCCCCCCCCCCCCCCCCCCCCCCCCCCCCCCCCCTCCCCCGCCCAAGAACACAATCTAAACAACACGCGCCTGCATTGCATGGACGATCGACCTAAACGCGTTCCCCCCTGCCCCTCAACGATTAGAAATGTTTATATTATCAACTTTCGTTATTTACTTTTCAGTGATATTTGGCCCAATAGTCAAGATGCAAATGACGAAACGAAGCCTGCCAATATTCCCGTCCTTCCAGATGTGGAAAAATATTACGTTTGATAAGAAGTTGGAAGGGCGACGAGGTAAGCTAACATCAGCTACCTCCTTCAGCAATTGACAACCCTGTCGTCCCATGGCAAACATGCACTACAGGAAAAATGTTTTTTTAAAAAAAAGAGGTCCCGTTCAGGCTTAGTAAGCCCCATTCATTTATGAATGCGTTATGTGTAGCAGCACTACGTTCATCAGAACAGTGTTGTGACTCAGTGTTGTGACTTATCTAGATAAAATTTGTGTTATTTATTATCTTATCTAGATAAGTTTATGGTTATCTTTTTCAATTATCTACAAAAATAAAGTTCATCTTACCTAAACTTGTAAAGCTTTCAGATAATTTTTTTACATAAAATTATTTGGTAAAAAATATACTTTAGAAAAATAAAATAAATCACTTTTAAATAAAATACTTTCTACCAGTTTACTACATTATGTTCCGGATATTTGAAAATGGCGGCAAAAGTTGGTAAATAACTTTGCTTTTCTGTGATAATTATTTTTATCTATTATCTTTTATCTAGATCATTTTTTACAGCCCTTCTTTTATCTTATCTAGATACATTTTTGGAGGATTATCTTTACCCAGATAAAAATTTTAACTATCTTGGGCACAACATGGCAATAATTCGTCTCCACCTTTTTTTGAAGCTACAATCTTGATTTTGTGTCACTGTGTCCCATAGGGATGGCAGCTGGTTTCTTTGTGTGGTGTTGTTAGGAATATAATAGTTTGATTGTATATTTTCAGTGAATTAACAACTAACAAACAATTTTTTGTTTTTTTTTTTTTTTTTTGAGAGCTGATTTTGGAGCTGCAAAGGAATTTACTTTGGCACATTTTCTATTTTATAGTTTAATTTAGAACATAGCAAAAAAATATGTAAGTGTATATGTATTATTATTATCATCCTAAAGCAATAATTTTATAAATACATAATATACAATCAATAATGTTACGTTCATTGTAAGTTTATATGCGTGATAAATATTCGTGTAGGCCTAGCTTTGAATATTTCTACATGACAAGCATATTATTATATTTTTATTTCATTTTATATCAGAGTTTGCCTAAGTTTGTGCTTATATTCAAATCTATGTGATATTCGGTTTAGTTTTAATTTCCGTTGACTATTGCAATTGTTGTAAACTTTTATGTAGATAATTGATCCTATATTTTTTTCACCACAATTATGATAATTTAGTGTAGAGAGTTGGAAATTGATATACGCGCACGTGTGTTAAATTAATGTGTAAAGATCTATTTGTTTTTGGGTGATGTAGAGGGCGTCGCCTTGGACATGTAAAACTGTTGTGTCCTGCACTTCTAGGTTCAAAACCTTGCTTAGAAAATATCGTTAATGCATTAGGCCTAATATTGTAAATAAATGACTCATAAATGTGACCCGCAATTATTATGTTTTATAATAATAGCCTTCCACGTTCAAACTGTGTAATCATAAAAAAAACACTATTTACTACGAACTACAAGGTAACTACCAAAAGTGCTTATGGTAAATGATCTAACGAATATGTTTTTTATAGTTTATTAATTTGACCGTGGTTATGAAAACACTTACTATGTCATTTTTATTGATACAATATTTCTTCCAAAGTGTCATGCTCCGTGCTCGCCCTATCGTTATCACAATGAGCTTATCATACTTACGCCATTTTTGTTTTTTTAAATCAAAAAAAAATAATGACTAATATTGAGAATGACATGCTTCTTCCCGACTTATGGGAATTATTTTCCACAAAAATTTAATTGAAATTACAATTGTATGTTTTCATATAGAGAAGTAAATGGGTATAATTGGTTCCAATTGATAATTGCAAAAAAATATTCATAATCAAATTACAATAAAAAAACTTCAGAAGAAAGTATATTTATTTGTTATTTATGACTCGTTCCCTGTCTCCTGGCCCCGCAGTCAAGTGAATGCGCGAAACACGCCGTAAATATGAGCTCGCGGGGCCGTTCTCCCCGCTCCGCGGCGGCGGCTAGCAAGACCTACTCAGTTGACACGTCTTACTCGACTGAAAAACCGAGGTCCGCTGCCTGCGGCCGATCGGCCCGGAGGGCGGGGAGGGGGGGAGGGCAAAACTGATCACTCGCAACATACTTGTGTATAATAATTATTAAGAAAAAGTCGATTTTGAGGGGGGGGGTAGCTCCACCTTAAGACTTATTGGTAATCATAATTCGAAAAAAAAATGTTAAAAAAAAGAAGGAGGCAGTGAAGATACAAAGATACACTTAGAAGGGATGACGTCAATTAGTACATTGCAAAGATGTTGAAATAGTATAGTGTACAATGTCAATATCCAGTTAGGCCTAACACTGTGTGGTGGGCCTTATGGAAATGTCGTACTCGGGTCATGTTGCACGTACCGGTGCTCGCTCAACAACGCGTCCAACTGAGCGTTTTCCTAGTAAATATAATACAGTAAGATCTCTCTTATCCGATCTCCTCTTATCCGATGTTCCGTGTTAACCGAGCCGCCAAAAAAAAAAAAAAAAAAAAAAAAAAAGTTTTAAATACGTAAATAAAACATAAAAATAATTATAGACGCCGCGCCGCACTTTTTTAAATGTACTCGCATACATTTGTAGGCATGCCTTACGAGTGAGTGCAAAGAAGATAGATCGGCGATATATCTCGACTTTCGAGCAGTGTGCATCAGTCTACTGAGCTTATAGAGTTCAGTGGTCAGTGTGCGTCGGGGCGCATCGCCGGTAAGCGTCAGTGCCACCCACTGAGCATATAGAGGTCAGTGTGCGTCGCGCGCCTGCGCGTGCGCATACGATCCAGCCATCTCACACACAGCTGTTCAAGATGGTCGTTGTGGAACTAGATGCATCATGTTTCAACCGATTCACGAAATTCGTAATCACGACGCATTGAATTGTTATTCCTGGGCTTATCTTATTTCTTTCCCAGACTTATCTTGCGTCGTGAGCTTCAGCGCGGGCATAGTAGTGAGAGGTTTTCCCACATGAGAAAGAGAGCTAGGCCTAGGCCTATGTTTGCATTGTAGGCCTAGGCCTACTGCGTCGAGTTTAGGCCTAGCCTAGGCCTAGACATACGTTTTTATTACGACATGTAGGCCTAATTGTGTACGTGTGTTCGTGAGCTTGAATTACAAGCTATTAAATCATTTAGTATACCCTGTATGAAGTGTATCGTGTGTATTTTATGTTCCTTTATCCATTACATGTGTCATATATCATTTTACCACATCAGGCTATGCTACGAGAGCAAATAAACAATTGATCCGCGCCATCCGAGTTTTTCGCAAATCCGAGGTGCCCCCGGTCTCATCCAACTCGGATAAGAGAGATCTTACTGTAATATAATAATAAATTATAATTATTATAAATATAATTAATTATTATTATAATATTATAATAATAAATTATTATTATAATATTATAATTATTATATAAATTATTTATAAATATGAGATGGTTTGTATTTCTCCAGTTCATTTCGTATGAAGTCTAAAAGGCAGTCTAATCTGCTCTACACACGTTATTAACAATGTACGGTATAAACAAATCAATAATTAGTAGGGTTGCCGTCGATAATCGAAATATCGATCGATTATCGATATCTGTGATATATGATAATTAGAGGTACGTGAAAATAGCATTTTCAAGTGTGATTTTATAGCGTTTTGTAGCATAAAAATTAAAAAGTATTGTAAGAATTGTATTACGGTAAAAGAATTGGCAGAGGTCACAGGTAGGTGGCAGGAAGATGTTCTGGAGATAGAAAATGATAGACTTATGACTCACCCTTTTTGGTCAATCCACTCGTCACCAATGAATCCCTAACAACAGCCCTAAATGTGACAGCAAGTACTGATATGGTGGAGAGTAGATATAAATTTAAAATCTTGCATCAGAATGCACAATCAGGGGGAATAATAATAATAACTAGGAAACGCTCAGTTGGACGCGTTGATAAGCGAGCACGTGCTATAGCTAGACCCAAATTGCACATTTTTTTAATTTTAAAATTTGCGACGTTCGCTGTGCACAGGGCCATGTTTCCAATATTATTTATTATTGCCAAGGTATTTGGGTAAACCCGTGTGTAAACCTTTACTTTGTGGATAAAATCCACCGCCATCTAGAGGACCTTGACTCCTTGGGAAAACTATTTAAACTCTTTGTTGACAAATAATAGACTGCTTCCTCGAAAGTATTTTGATTACTTCTAGGTGGCAGTGCATTAGAAACTTCGCGCGTCTTTCCGTTGCCATGGTAACAGTACTTTGTTATAATGTAATTTCCATCTGCACTACTTATCGGATCAAAATAAAATTAACATATTCGTGACCGGACGGACATTCTAAATGATTTGGCCATCTCAGATTTTGTCGCCGGTTAGTTTGAAGAAAAAACTTTCGATTAACTTTAATGTAACTTTTTAACTTTTTGAACGATTTTGCCACAAAACTAATGGCATTCAATCGAGAACGAAGCTTGCGGATGGTCAAAATTTCAACTCGATCCGAGCCTCCGTTCGAACGTTATGGCAAGACATACAAACAAAAAAAAAAAAAAAAAAAAACAGTGACTAATTTTTCCGGCAGAGTCAAATGGAAACGCTCGCTTCGCTCGCTTAATATAATAATAACGCCATCGAACTAAGATGGTTAGGTTTCTTGTCCTGAAACTGTATCTTCACAGGGATCTTGCACTCCGTCGAATGGTTGTGATTTTAGAACTTGACGGAGAATGGGATCACTTGGTTGGGTTTTTGCAGTAGGAGAGCCTGGATGTGGTCCGAGAGAATGTGGCGCAGTTCTGGGTAAAAAATTCATGTTTCTCGCAGTCATACTCGCAAGGAGTGTCTTCCTCATAAATCTCTGCATACTTCGGGTTGTATTGGAAGGCAGTGAAGAACTTGACGGAGAATGGGATCACTTGGTTGGGTTTTTGCAGCAGGAGAGCCTGGATGTCTACGTACGAGATGGTGCTGCACCACAGAACCGTGATAGATGTCCTTGTCTTGACGATGTACAATATTTGTTCACAGGGAAGGTAGTTAACTCTCCCGATCCAGAGGTAGTAGAGTAATCATTTCGTCTCTCTTCGATCGTGGCGAAATGTCTGTCAACGCAACTGATAATCTTGACACTACACTAATGTTCCCGTTGATTGTTGCTTGTGCTGACGAGCGAATCTGAAAGTATTGCTGGTCTTTACCGGCATGTTTCACGCTGATTGTAACTTTCCCCGCACTCCTCCTTTGTGTCCGTATTTTCAATTATCAACTCCTCGTAAAACGCGATCTCATCATAGATCTCGTCATCAATGTAAAATTTGTATCTTTGAGACAGTTCATCGTGTGGAAAGTGTTTTGCAATTATTGCCAATCGCTTTGATTTGTGGGGCTTACTGAAATCTTTTGCCATGATAATGATATTCAGAATACCTCATTCCCACCCGTGGTTTTATCACCTTGAATGGTGTAATGACGCTATGTTGAGCGTATTCGCACCGACGAACTGTCGTGAAGCGCTGCCACTGGCACTTTCTTAGCAAAAATCACCTTGTACCGGTACATAAAAAGATCATTTTACTATCTTTCTAATCTGAATATTGTCTTATGCGGACACGTGTTCCACCTATATATTTCGAGACCACTTGATAGTTTCGCTGACCATTTTCTTCCTCATTGATGTAGCACATCTCTTACTAATACCTAAGGCGCGCAATACTCGTTCATTTTCTTGGTCCCATCCTCCAAGACTACCGACTATAAAGGCATCCACTGTGGTAGAGTATCCTTCTGATTCAAATACCTTAGCAGTCTCCCGGTATTTTTCCTCCTTACGTAGTCTTGCTAAAATGAACGCATCTGCGCCATTTTCAAATGGACAAGCAACATCTATAATTCTCACAGTTTTTAAAGTATCATCTTTGATAATGATATCAGGCCGTAATTTTGAGTTGTTATCTGCTGAATTACGCCGATTAAACAGTTACTGTGAGTTTTGGCCGGTTTTTGGGAAGTGCTGCTACAAGACGATTCTGTACATCATTATGGCGTTTTTGCAATGCTCTGGAATGGCGCATACAATGGTTTATGACATGTGGCAGAGTCTCTTGCGGATAGTTACACAATCGGCATGACTTAGATCCCTCACCCCAGAATCGACTTCCATTTAGAGGCATGACATTCAATCTGGCTCTATTTATAAAACGCCAATCACAAAAACGGGTGTGTTTTCCTGTAGCGACAAAATGGTTGCTTGCATAACACTTTGTTGTAAGTATAAATACTTTCCCCTGGCTCTTCTTATGCAATAACTTCTCCCTATAGGAATCACGCACTGCTGTTCTCAGTGTCTTGGCTAATAGTCCGCGTGAGTCTGGTGGAACTACCGCAATGTCAGGCATCTTTTGTGGCCGAGAAACTTTGATACATAGCTCTTGTCGGGCAACATCATATGTCCATAAAAAGCCAATCCGGTTACGAAGTCGTCGTGATGCAGATCTTGCCTGTGTCCAGATTGAAGTGATTGCTCCTTCATGTCGTGCATAATCTCCTTCCATAGAGCCACTAAGATATTGGCAACATTCATCATTATTAGGAGCTCGGCCTATCTTCTTTTTAACAACACTTCTCATAGACGCCCACGCGATTTCTCGACAAAATGCATCTCTGCAAGTCAACAGTCTGTACGGATGAGTAACTGCAAGTACATCACTAGAATCACCTAGTGGCATAACACCTGCTCCTCCTTCATGCATGGCCATGTAAACAACTTCTGGACTAGCTCTTTGAGGAAGATTCATCCATTTCTTGGCCAGAGACTTTATTTCCAAGTCAAACTGTCTGAAGTGATTTTTTCATTGATCCACCTCTCATAATGAATTCCAGTCTAGACAAAAGAAACGTTCGGACCGCATCTAACTTTTGCCATGGCGCTAACAAAGAACAGTCTATTTTGTGCATATCTTCTCTCATCTGTTGTATTTCAGCAATAGGTGTCTGTTTAACGTTGTATCCAGTTGGCACTCCAAGATGTCTGTAAGCTTCTCCATCTTTCAGTGTAACCATTATACCTGTTTGTACACTAAACTGTGTGTTTATGGTTTGACTTTTACGTACGTGTAATGACGCACACTTTTGGGGTTTAAAACCTTAATCCAGCCCAGGTAGTAACTCACCTAAAATGCGGAGAAGAAAATGAAGTGCAGCACTATCTTTAGCTACAGCAACAAGGTCGTCGGCATAAGCAAGCACACTTATATGCTTGTCATACAGCTTGTAACCCATTTCAGCACTTACATATGTCACTGTTCTAATAATTGGCTCCATTGAAAGGTTGAACAGGATTGGGCTCAGGGGACAACCCTGTTTTACTCCAGCTTGTAAGGGAATGCTGTCTGTGTACCCATCACTAGTCCTGATTGCGGTAGTACTACCATCATACATATCTGCAACGATGTTGAGAAAATCTTGAGGAATACCTAATCGTTTAAGTGTGCCCTGAATGTAAGCATGTGGCAGTGAACCAAAAGCGTATAATAATAATAATAATAATAATAATAATAATAATAATAATAATAATAATAATAATAATAATATTTTATTTTTTTATTTTTTTATTTTTTATTGAAATACATATCTCTTATACATTTTTTTATCAAACAAGTTCGGCCATCCACAAGCTGCACAGGACAGCTTAACTGTGGAACATGTTACATTAAAGAAAATCATGCATGTGAAATAACTAGGAAAACGCTTAAGTCCCGCCGCGTTGTTGGATGAGCGTAATTGGTGCATTGAGCTGCCATGTGTTATGTCAATTTTCTGTTGTTCTGTGGCAAAATCATTACTAAGTTGAATTTAAAAAAAAATTAAATTCAATTAAAAATTAACTTAATTAAAAATTAACTTAATTTTTTTAATTTAATTTAATTAATCGTAATTGTTAAAAAAATCGTAAAATTGCGATTTTTATAAGAAATAATTTTTCGATTGCGCTCAAATTTTACACTAATATATTAATTCATAAAATAAAGGTTCTGCGAAAACATTATTAAAATCTGATAAAGCATGTAGGTGTTATAAGTCAAAGAATTGTTTAAAAAAAGAAAAAACCTGTAAAATTTCGATTTGTATGATAAATACTTTTTCAATTGCGCCCAAATTTCACAAAAATATCTTAATTCATAAAATAAAGGTTCTGTGCAAAAATCATTAAAATCGGATAAAGCATGTAGGTGTTATAAGTCGAAGAAATTTTAAAAAAATTGAAAAAAATTGTAAAATTGCGATTTTCATGAGAAAAAATTTTCCGATTGCGCTCAAAAACTTGGCAGTTCTAAGTTCAGAGATTTCGAAGGCCTCCATAAAATTTCATCGCAATCGGAGTATCGGTTTAGCCGGAATCGTGTGGACAAACAGACAAAAATACAAAAAGAAAAAAAAAAAAAAAAAAAAAAAAAAAACATTCCGGATTTTTTTCTCCAGTGTAGTGAAATGGAATCTTCGCTTCGCTCGCTACGCTCGCTACGCTCATCCAATGATTTTTAACTAATTCAATATTTCAAAATTCTAGATAGCAATACAATAATAAGTGAAGTAACAGTAAGTATCAGTAAGCAGTGAATGACTCAGCGGGTTATAAAAAATAAAATAAAAATAAAAATACATACCACTAAAATAAAAGATTAAAATAGTAGATAAAAAACAAGTAATTAATGTGCATTAAATTATGAAACACTTATGTATAAAAAATACACAACAACCCTAACTTCACTGCATATTTCGTAATAAAAATGCCTTTAGCTCTCTTTTGATTTCATAAATAGTCTCTAAATCTCTGATGTTCTTTGGAATACTATTAAAAAAGAAAGGTATAGTGTAGCTAAGTGTTCTTTTACCATACTTATTTGCAACCCGTGGCAACTGGTATAATTCCGAAGATTTGGAGCGAGTAGAAGTAGTGTGGTTTATACAATTTTTGTGAGTATTAACGAAAAAATGTTTCAAAACTAATTTATATGTGAATAATTTTTGTAAAGGTAAAACGTTTTGTAGTCTATAACATTCCAAAGTGTTTAAATTATTTTCAAAAGTGATCATCTTCATTATTTTATTTTGAATAGAGATTATGCTATTTAGCTGTGATAACGAAGCATTTCCCCAAATTAACAGACCGTAAGAAATAACCGACTCTGCAAGGGCTATATAAACCATCTTTACATATTTAAATGGTAAAATACTTTTAACTGCATATAATTGGTAAGCGCATGACCTTAAGCGTTTACATATTTTCTCAGCTTGTATATTCCAACTAAAGTTACTATCAATCTCCAACCCCAAATACGGATGGCTGTAAACAGTTGCAATTGATGTATCACACGAACAATCCAGATCAATTTTACCCGCGTTCAGATGTAAGCATTCATAATTGTGGGCAATAAGATTGATATTAGTATTTCAACCCGCGTTTAGCGGCATAGAAATGTGCACAATCTTTGTTTTTTCAATATTTACGATTAGCCTTACGTCATGGTTCCACCTGAGTAAATTTAGACTAGGAAAACGCTTAAGTCCCGCCGCGTTGTTGGATGAGCGTAATTGGTGCATTGAGCTGCATTGAGTTACGCGGATTTTCTGTTGTTCTGTGAAAAAATCATTACTTATTCGAAGATTTTTTTTAAATTAAATTAAATTAAATTAAAAATTAACTTAATTTTTTTATAAATCATAATATTTACGTAATTTTAAAAAAGAAAAAAATCGTAAAATTGCAATTTTCATAAGAAATAATTATTCAATTGCGCTCAAATTTTACACGAGTATATTAATTCATGAAATTAAGGTTCTATAAAAAAATCATTACAATAGGATAAAGCATGTAGGTGTTATATGTCAAAGAATTGTTTTAAAAAAGAAAAAAACCCGTAAAATTTCGATTTTCATGAGAAATAATGTTTCGATTAAGCTCAAATTTCACACGAATATCTTAATTCATAAAATTAAGGTTCTAATAAAAAATCATTACAATCGGATAAAGCATGTAAGTGTTATAAGTCGAAGAATTTTTTTAAAAATCGAAAAAAAATCGTAAAATTGCGTTTTTTATAAGAAAATGTTTCCCGATTGCGCTCAAAAACGTGGCAGTTCTAAGTTCAGAGATTTCGAAGGCCTCCATAAAATTTCATCGCAATCGGAGTATCGGTTTAGCCGGAATCGTGTTAACAAACACACAAAAATACAAAAAAAAAAAAAAAAGAAAAAAAAACATTCCGGATTTTTTTCTCCAGTGTAGTGAAATGGAATCTTCGCTTCGCTCGCTACGCTCATCCAAAAATCATTTTGCAAGTATCTTTCTGCAATTTTTACGTTTTTATGGATAGACACTAAAGCAAAGTCATCAGCGTAGCAAAAAGCAATGCACTTAATAATATACTTAACTTAATAATAATAATAATAATAATAATAATAATAATAATAATAATAATAATAATAATAATAATAATAATAATTTTTTTTTTTTTTTTTTTTTTTTTTATTAATAGAAGCTTGTCTGTGGGCTAATTATAATATACAAAATTACGGACAATGTAAGAGCATAATAATCAATATCAAATTATGTCAGACACAGGACATTATACTAAATACTAAATAATCCAATATAATATAATCAATACAATATGTCAATAACCGTAAACACATTGAGCAGTTGCCAAATTATTATCAATTATGAATACATTCAACAAGCACATTAAAATAGTACATATCACAACTAAATAAATTATAATATTAGATAAATTTAATACAAAATTAAACGTTATACTAAATTAAACGTCATTAAACAAGAGAAATTCTTTTACTTTTAACTTAACTTTACTAATTTTATCTAAATCTTTTAGTTCTTTAGGCAATAAATTGAAACTCTGCGGTACACTAGTTTTTAACGACCTTTCACCATATTTGTTTACACAAAATGGAACTCGAAAGTTTTTAGCGGCCTTCATTCTTGTAGAGATGTTATGGTCAATTTCGATTTTATACTCATTACTATAATAATAACTTAAGATTAACCTATACGTAAACAACTTATTTACAGGGAGTAAACCAGTTATTTCGAAAAGTTCATTAGAGGAACACATCTCAGTTATGTGATTAATTGTATTGTGTATTGTATTGTGATTAATAATAAAATAATAATAATAATAATAATAATAATAATAATAATTATAATAATAATTATAATAATAAGCATTGAAGAACTTAAGAGATTAGATCGAAAAACAAGAAAACTGTTGACAATAAACGGAATGCACCATCCACGAGCGGACGTAGAAAGACTGTATATCGCAAGGAAGAATGGAGGTCGTGGAATAACTCAACTAGAGGGGTCATACAAAACAGCAATGATTGGTTTAAGTTTATACATAGAAGGTAAAGAAGATGACAAATTATTAGAATGGTTCAAGAACATGAGTCTAGCAAAGCTATGAGAAAATCTATCATTAAGTAAGCAACAATTTTTCAATCAGGTATGGAATATCAGATCAATGGGTCCATCACTAACAAGGTCAAGGTTATCAAGAAGAAAATTAAGAATATTATCCAGGAAGATCTAATAAGTTGCTGGAAGTCTAAACCTTTGCATGGACAATATATTACACGCATGATGCAACCACATATTGACCAAGATCAAACCAATAAGTGGCTGGGCAGAAGTAATCTCAAGGGTGAAACTGAAAGTCTTATTGTAGCTGCACAAGATCAAGCCTTAAGAACAAAAAGTTACGAAAAAAGAATTCTCAAACTCGAAGTAGATGACAAGTGTCGTTTGTGTAAGCTTTATGAGAAAGCGTGGAGCACATTATTTCTGGATGCCCGGTCTTAGCAAAAACGGAATACATTGATCGACATGATAAGGTTGGGGCATATTTGCATTGGAACATTTGTAGAAGTTTTTAACATCGAAACTTCTGACAAATGTACATGCATAACAGAGCAAGTAGTTTGACAATGGTAATGTGACCATATGTTGTGGAATGAGCAAATAATCACTGATCGAAAGGTTACTTCACAACAAACCAGACATTGTTTGTTAAAAACAAAGAGACTCAAAATGTTTGATCATCGATGTAGCTATTCCATCAGACCGCAACATAGTATTAAAGGAAGCAGAGAACGCACAAGATATCGAGGACCTTCAAATAGAAATTCAACGAATGTGGAATGTCAGTTGTAAGGTTGTTCCCATTATAATTGGAGCTTGTGGGATCAATTGGAAGAAGTTTTGAAGCAGACCTCCACATATTATGGCAATCACTTTTGTGACTCCAGAGCTTCAAAGATGCAGCATTATTAGGAAACCATATACAATACGCAAAGTTTAGTTGAAACATTGTTTCAGTTATTTCTTGATGTATTGTATTTTAATGTCATAGTATATTTAATTGTTTTGTAATAGGGGTTTCACCTTAGAGGTGTGGTTTCATCTCTTGAAAGCTCTTAATACCCATTATAATGTCATATGTGAATTAAAGAAATAATAATAATAATAATAATAATAATAATAATAATTTTTTTTTTTTTTTTTTTTTATTAATAATAAGCATATATTACACATCAAACATATTCTAACAGATTCGATATCCCACAAAGCTTCATCAGAAGCTTGTCTGTGGGCTAATTATAATATACAAAATTACGGACAATGTAAGAGCATAAAAATCAATATCAATTTATGTCAGCCACAGGACATTATACTAAATACTAAATAATAAAATAAATATAATCATACAATATGTCAATAACCTAAACACATTGAGCAGTTGCCAAATTATTATCAATTATGAATACATTCAACAAGCACATTAAAATAGTACATATAACAAGTAAATAAATTATAATATTAGATTAATTTAATTCAAAATTAAACGTTATACTAAATTAAACGTCATTAAACAAGAGAAATTCTTTTACTTTTAACTTAACTTTACTAATTTTATCTAAATCTTTTAGTTCTTTAGGCAATAAATTGAAACTCTGCGGTACACTAGTTTTTAACGACCTTTCACCATATTTGTTTACACAAAATGGAACTCTAAAGTTATTAGCGGCCTTCATTCTTGTGGAGATGTTATGGTCGATTTCGATTTTATACTCATTACTATAATAATAACTTAAGATTAACCTATACGTAAACAACTTTTTTACAGGGAGTAAACCAGTTATTTCGAAAAGTTCATTTGAGGAACACATCTCAGTTATGTGATTAGGAAGGATAGTTTTTAAAATCTTTATCTGCAAGTTGGAAATTTGATTTATGTACACATTTGAGGCATTACCCCAGGCCAACACAGCATAAGAGATGATTGACTCAACTAAAGAAATATAAACCGTTCGCAGTAAGTTGTAAGGGAGAATGTACTTTAAGTGGTATAGTTGTGCTGCACATGGGCGAATCCGATTACATAACTTAATAATATGATTTTCCCACACAAAAGCACTTGTCATTTCAATACCAAGGTACCCATGGCTATACACTGACTCAATAATTTGTTTACAAGTGCAGTTAATTCCACCATTGCTTAATGTAGCTTATTGTGCAAACAATCAACTGATGTGAAACGACTTCAACTAATGAGTTATGGTCAACATTTAATGGACTGAAAAATGG